>CM024173.1:5442321-6004821 GCA_013433145.1 Ascaris suum
TGGTTAGAAAATAACGATTCATGGAATAATTATGTGACTAACCAATGGAGTAGTGGGCCTGTGAAAGTGAGCCTTTAGCCTATGACATGCTGGCAATTCTTTCCTATTCTTTTTAACGCACGCAGTTTTAGAATAAGCTTAAATAAAAATAAAAGAATGAATAAAAAGGGGGAAGCACCGAGAAAACAGCAAAATTTATGCAGCTATAATATCTTGCTAAAAGAAAGCGTGCGCCGTTAACCATGTCTTTGCTGCATAAACTTCCTCACCTTACATATTTCCCTTCGTACAGTTCTATATGGCATGAAATGCAACGATGCCACTGTCTGTTCCGAGAATGTTCGCGCTGAAGCGCTTTTCCCGGAACGCTTAATCTGAAGAGGTTTTTGAATAAGGTGTGTCGATATGGCCGTCTCAGCGTTAATTTCCATAACTTGCGTAACCTCAGTCGAAATTATCATACGTTTTTAGAAGCTGGCCGCACTGGCGCACTCCGCCGTCTATCCTCACGTCACAAAAGAACAGTGGGATGGGATGGTAAGACGCTGCAAAATTTGCAAGTTAGGATTTGCATGACTTGGAAGCAGTGAAGAAACCGGTTTTAGAACACTGTAAGCCTAATAAGAATTTTTTGTTGGGAGAATCACGGAATAGTGGTAGGGCGCAATACAGAGCGATGAATACGAGACATTCATTAGTCCCCTTAAAGGCCAAATTCACGGCCTTTTCATGAGCCGAATTTATTCAGGGACTGCCGGATATTGATGGATGTTTTTGCATCTGAAATAAATGCCTCTGAGGAATCTATCTTTCAATGTAAAATTAGGGATTCAACAATGCCGCCCATCCGGACAAAAATCATCCTTTTTTCACCATTTCAAAATCTGTCTGTCGTATTCTGTTTAGAATTGTACCATGAGCCTCGGTCATCTCCTGAGTAGCTCAATGTCGTTGTGTCTGCAAATGAATTTCGGATTGTTTATGCCCCATCACATATGAATATAAAAATTTATGGCTTGAAGTGTTTGGGTGGCGTGGCTCGGCCAGTAACGGCAATCCATAATTTGATATTTAACAACACTGACAGTTTCCTCTGTAACAACTGAATTCACAACGTGATGCTTGTCCCAGCAATAAGCTGCAAAAAAATTAATTATACGTCTCGGAAATGCGCGCTCTTTCTGCCAGGATATGGTGAGTGGGACCGTCTCACTGCGAACCTCTGCCGATGCTTTGTGACAAAATTTTGCGGCTATATGATCCAGTCATAGCGCTTATGATCCTAAATATGCGTAATTGTTTCTGTAGCCACGATACTTAGAGCCTGACGCATATCTCTCTTTTTTCGTTCCACTCGTTTGACCATTCCACTCCTCGCAATTCTTAAATACCTTCTGCACTTATACTTTCGGTAATTTGCGTAAACTGCAGCGTTTGCATCACTCTTCGGAGCTTTTAATCAGCTGACAAATCATAAGGGAAACTTTCGGCAAAAGCTGTCATGCCGCTGTCATGCCCTTTTTGTCTGCTTCGCATTCTCATCCACTTGTTTCGCTGTCAATAAAACGACCGGTTGTCCTCGAGTGGTGAGTGTATTCATGAAAATATTGTAGTAGGATAATGATGTAGGCCACGGACCGATTACAAGAGAGTCACAGATCGACTTTGCTTCTGTTATCGAGCATCGCTATCTTATGTTGTCGTCCAATAACTCAACCTACACCAACTGGTGTTGTAATAACTGGTATATCCACAAAACAACAAAAGCGATTTGCTTTCATAACATTGTGGTGATTCTTGCTGCAGCCATCAAATTTGGAACTGCTGCCGATACTTATACCAGCAAACCTAAGCGACCATATGGCCGAATCATTGGACGAAAAAGTGACCCTCTATGCGAGCTATCGAATAGACAGTGGACATCTTTATCATATGGCCAAGGTTTAAACACTTTATGAAGCAATAAAGAGGAGTATAGAGAACAAGGAAGCAATGAGCGAAAACAAGAAGTATTACGCAATGATTGTGCATTTTACAGCGAAGAAATCTTGGTGTTGGGATTCTGCGGGAAAAAGCCATCGTTTCTGCGATATACTGCACTGATAACAGCCACATCACCGCAAAAATGATTTATAACCATTGTCAAAAATGACGAAAATCTTCACTGCAAATCTTTCCACAGGATAAAAGTCTCACTCTCAGTGGGGGTCGATTTGCAAAATGCGACCGAACGAATGTTCAAGTGTGCCGATGTTACATTCTTCAGGTTCGCCTGTTCTTTTTTTCTTCTTCAATATGCTTCGGTTTAGACTGAGCTGTCATATAATTTCGAATAGTAAGGCATGCTCTAACTTCCAGTGGTAAATTAGACGCTTTTTTCGAATAACTATTGAATAACCTGCAGTTCCGAATAAGACTCGCTTCCAACAGCCCCTCTATCAATAAATCTCTCCCATCTCAGTTCTCTTTTGCTTTCGTTTCCAGATTGTTTACTTTAACTTGATGAATTCAGCTTCGCGCATAATGTAGAAAATGTTCCCTTTTTTAACAGCTCTATTAAGAGCTCACATTATGGAAAACGGGTCCTGACGGAGAGATGTTAAAGCGTGAAAAGCGCAGTGGTTGCCGCCCATTCGCAAGTTATCAGGAATGCTATTGCTCGAACGCATAACAAATATTTGATGTTGCAGGTTCGCTATTATATTCGTTTGCTACTTCTTGCGTTTTGCCGCTTATTAGAAAGGGAGAATTTGTGGACAGCTAGCCTAAAGGCGAAACCAATGGTTGGAGAGTGTACGGTATCCGCCCTAAAGGCGTAGTTCTCACGGATTCACGGATTTATTCAAAAGGTCTGCGAATGTGACGCCATTCCTTCGCTCTTGATTCTATCACTGCCCTATAACTACATTATTTAATTTATCCGCGTCGGACTGACGTCTTGGCTTCTTAAGTATGTACAATCTCTTTTGATGTATAATCCCTGGAAGTTATGCTGGCATGTGGACCGCAGGAAGCGCTAAAGTATAGCGTCCATGGACCCCTTAGGTTGGAGTGGAGTTGGAAGTTGGACATGTGCCGGCCGCGATGCGCCTGAGTGGTGTCATCGTATTCCAAACAAATCCCCTCTCAGTACATACCGCGCGGTCTTGCGAGTCCCTTCTATCCTGTATTTGTTGGTTTCTATTGAAATAGCTAAAAAATGGAGCTGTGCAAAAAAGGCACCGCCTTTTGCACTTACATGAGTGGTCTTAATGATTTCGTGACCGGTTTAGAAATGTTTTTGACAAGTAAGATATAGTAATCCGAGTTTTGTATCAAACGATGCAAGAGGATGAAGAAAATGGTCATGACGCACGTTGATACTCAGAACGAAGATGTGGACATGTTGTTGACATAGAAGAGGAAGAGTATGTGATTGAAACCCCAGCCGTGGTGAGTTATAAGCCGAAATGAAAAACCCTCCTCTTCAGTGCACTGGTGAGCGCAAAGAAGCGGGGTGAATGCAGACTCGAGTCTACTAGCAAATGAAATGACGTAAGTTCAAACTGTAAAGCTGCGCAGTTTCTAGGGTGATCGATGTAGCTTTTTGAAGCGTTCATCCAAACGGTCGCACTTTGAACGAGTGCGGCTAACCGACAGTATTCTGATCGAGATTATATCTGCCTATGAGACTGAAGCTTTCCTGCTTTCAAAATCACAGTTGGATAGAGACTCGATCGTTCATCTTAATGCGCGATTAAAAGAAAATCATAACGATGTCGCTAAACTGCATCGTCTAAGCTGCAGGCCCTTTCTCTCCTTTTTTTTTTCAAACTATTGTCGTTTTCCCAGGCACGCGCGCAATGTTTTAGTGTGTCTTTTCTGGAAAATCTTCATATTTCCCCAAGTATTTTAGCTGTCGGAATGCCAAATGTGGCTAGCTCTTGCTGCAGTGGCTGACACTGTCGATGCGGGTTTTAAGAAGCACGATAATAGATGCGACACTATTCCACACCTCTCGATGATACGCGAAAGTAACTGAAACCTTCGTAAAGAGCGGAGAAATTGAAAGTAAATGCAAGCGTCGCTTCTCCACCATAATGCCCGGAGACTTGAAGTTGTAGGCAAAGAGGCCGATGTTTTTGACTCGGCTTATGCGCATCCAGTGTTATTACTGCGCTCTTTAAAACTAGCGTCGTTAGTGGCGACCGCAAATCGCAAACTTGCGCTCGCCGTGGCAACACTGACGACCGCAAACTTTTTAGTGTGAGAGACATTTGCGTTGTAGCCAAAACGGCGGTAAAAGTGTTCGTCCCAGACTGTGTTCCTGTGTGAGTTTGCCTGAAGCCAACATGGTCGCATATTCAGCCCCAAATTCTGCTGGCAGCTTTCCGTAACGAAAGAGAGTAAGTCTGTTGAGTTATTGGTCTAAAAATTGTCCTGATGACATCTAATTTCTATTTTATAGACCCGAGAGTAGAAGCGGTTTTGAGGACCAGATAAAATAATCGCGTGTGTCAGGTAATACAACTGCCTTGCCAGCTAAGCTTGATTAGAAGAGAGACACTTTGCTATGACGGTCTATAATGACAGTCTATATTCTACGATAACATATTTTTTCATAATGCCATGTCACTAACGTAGCAGTTCCGGCAAAGTAAATACCAAATAGTTTCTGGGTGCAAGAGTGAGGAACAAATAACTGAATGAAACGTAGCAGAGAGGGTTCACATAGCATTGTGTTGATAAGCACCGCGTTACGACCAGCTGCGCTGACGGTAATCGATGTTTGCCTATTTGATATGAGGCACTACGTCAACTGATAACTGCATCCTCTGAATAAAAGAAAACGCAAAGAGTTGTTGATGCTGAAGTGGTGATGTGACAGTGAAAAAGAAAACACTCAAACACGAATTACTTGTAAATCGAAAATGTTTCATCGTCGAACTTATTCTTGTTCGTCGATGTGTAGGAGCTCAGCAGAAGCTACTACGCTTAAACAACGCAGATGTGATGTGGACGTGACTTTTGGCACAGAAACATCAGTTCAAAAACATAGTTTTCAAGAAGACCTAATTTTTTCCGTCCTCTTGTCAGTAGCATGCTGAAGCGATCTCTCAGTCCCGTGCTCAATTTTCCGTAGCTTTTTCAGTGGACTTTCTTTGCCCTACAAACATTGTTGCAAATTGCAGACCGGCATTGCACTTGGAGATATTGTAAACTGTTGCTGATCTGCCAGCTCTTTGCAACGTTTCATCAAGTTATTCGAAACGGATTTGAAAAATGTTATTCAATTGACAAAGAAAGATCCGATGGATTGGATTGCGTGCAATTTCAGCGGAGTGCAAGGGAAGGATGCTATGGTTTTTTGGATTGTACAATATTTAACTACAGAAAGGTTGTTTGGTTCACTCTTGCTCAGGTACTGAAAAATGGCGCCAGATATTGAAGCGTTCTGAAACTGCGGGCCTATGAAGTCTGGGAGCACCAGGGTTCGAGGCTGCTCGAGGTTTGCTGGTGTCTGTGTAGCCTAGAAGCGTACGAGGCTGGAATGTCCGAAGCTCGAGGATATCTGATATTTGAAACAACTCAACAATCGGAAGTTTCGAAAATTGAGGGAACCGGTAAAGTGTGGATAGAGCGTCTACACAAGTGAACATCTTTTAAAAAATTCTTTCGAAGAAAGGCTGAAATCTGAAAAAAGCCGCAAAAAATTGTTTTCCGGTACTCAAGTCGAACCCTTACATATAACACACTAGACTTCTCCATTTTCCGATTGAAATCTAATCTGTGATATGAAGACTGTGAAAAAGAGGCAAATGTAAAGTTGTAACTGAACATTGACGAAGACGTTCCACGAACAATTTATCAGCCCATAAATCAGACATTTTGAGCCTATTTTGTTGATAGCAATAAAATATTCAGTGCAGAAACAAACGAGTTCTTTTCCTTGCAGCCTTTCTTTGAGCACTTCTTGAATTCGCACCAAATGGGGACATGATGGCAGCCTTAGCATTGCGACTGAGGCGGGACGGGCCCATGCGGGATTCAATCTACGCTCAAGATATTCCGAAAGGCTACTTGCAAAAAAAAAGTGAACAAAAGAAACAAGAGCTGGCATTAAAACGTGCGAATATTATACTATACAACATGGAATACATTGAGCGTAAACATCTCTAAGTCGTCAGTTCTAGAAGCATCACACACCGAGAGACACAATGAAGTTAATAGGGAAGCAATAGCAACAGTTTTGTAGTCGCATTAATTCTAGCAATTTGATGTTCGTTTAGAAGTCTTTTAAAATCGTTGCCATTAACCAGATAATTGTTTCGAAGGAATAATGAAATTTTTTGAACGATGATTAAAGAAGAAACACGAACATAGATGCACATTTTTGCAAGTATAGACATTTAGAAGTACCCACAACACCGAAATCATAGCAAAGTTTAATGCGCAAAATGAGTAGCGGAAACACATATTTTTCCATATTATCGAACTCTTGAAGCACATCGTAAATTACTGCTATAATGGTCGCAAAGCAGTGACACCGGTCAACGACTAAAGTAGAAGGGTTGCTTACCAGTTGCGCGCCCAATTGACGTTAATATGATCTTCATTAGTGTCCGCCCTATCAAACAAAGATAAAACTGTACCGATGGCGTTCTGTTTTTTTCTGCCTACTAATCATAAGCGGTCAATAACGGTTTAGACACGTCTAAACCGTTCTAATTTCACACCTCGTATCATACCTCTATTAAGCGTAATTGCACAATTAATTACACCCATAGCGAGCTCCACACGCGGAACAAAAGAAAAGCACACTGCAAAATACATGATGCTGCTATCTGCGAAGTAATGAACTCGGTGCCACCGATGGATAGCCGTCAAGTACACCGATGGGCAATTTATCGATCTTTTCACGCTTATCCAAATTGCTGCATGCAGTCTGCGTAGATCTTGACGCAGTTTTGATCTGGCCCATTTCTGCAATTATCGCAGTGCCATGCTGGCTGCTGCGAGATAATCTTATAATATACATTACGTTGCACTTATAATTTGTTGATTGGTTGAGAGTAAACAACTAGATACTAATTTTCATATTCCGGCAGTATTTATTTGTTATTATTGCATGTTGTTTTTGCATCTCAGCGAAACTTCGGCAACAAAATCTCTCCTTCATTTAATTCTCTTCTCAATGAACCCCTGCCTGTAAACATTCAGAAAGTTGCAACAATGCGATAAGTGCATTACTCCTCACATGATTCGTATCGTTAGAGCGTTCTGCCCTTGCGTTATTTTCGATCTGCGCGTGCTGTGCCGAAGAAACCAAGCGTAATCAACAGCCTCTGTGTATTTCATTTGCAGTATCAATTTATCTGCAGCGACTCGACTATGCCGAATTTTTCGGACTTTTTGCCAGACATTTTGCTGGCAATTATGGGCCTTTTAGGCCTCGTGAGAATAGAGCGTTTCCTGGACGCCTTTGCCGCCATGGCCGCTTTACTAGAAGAAGATGTTGAAGAGCTCTACTACGAAGTGGGGCTCTTCATACAAGAGCGCTGGCGGGAGGATTTCGCCGCGCTTGATGTTCACGGACGCGGTCTGCAATATTTTGGTTAGTTTCACTAAACTTATTTTTGTCGAAAGTAATAAATTGTCCATGAATTTATTTAAAAGTAATATAGAGGTATTGTGCTATTGAAATCTGTATGCTTATTAACTAATGCTTATTGATTTTTGTGGTCGATCTTGCGCTTATCTCAAATGGTTATGTGAAAAGTAATTTTTTGGCTGAATCACTGTTATCGGCATTCTCCAACCTTTTCACGTGGTGTCATGAAAGTTTCAACAATCTTGTCGTAGTGTGGGCACCTCTGAAGGTTCTCATTTACTTATGTCATGCTTACAGATGGTCGTATGTCATACACAATATGTTATTAAGAATCGTTTATTTACGTCATACTTGTGTCATGTTATCGTATCGTTGCTTATGCGGTTTTTCTGGGCAAAACATAAGGTACCAAGAACCTGTTGCCTAATTTTACCGCTGACCGCTTTGCGATGAAATTGATGTCATTAATATACTAATAAGGTGTGTCTGTTATAGTTGGTGAGACAGCCGCATATCGTCCAGACCCGCTGCTGCTCGAGGCCGCATGTCGGCTGAAAGGAGCGCAGCTGACCATTTGGGACCTGGAACGCCAGCAGTGCTACCTCTATGGCCATCATGGGCGGATGTATACCGCTGTAATCGCGAGAGGGCTGTTCGTCGCTATGATCGGACAGCGGCTCATACCGGTGAGCAATATTTGATTTTGCTGCATATTACTGTAGCCGCGCATTGCACTATCGCGATTTTGCGGATTCGGGTGCTTGCATCTGCAAAAGCACATCTTTATTGAGTCTAGATGTCAAGAAAGATGTTATCGCAAATTTGGCCACAGTGTCACTTACGTAAAAGAATAGGCGGAGCCTATTTGTAAACTGATGAATTTGCCGATTATAGTGGTACGAAAAAGTCAACAATGAGGTGGAACCCGGTACGAGCTATAGGGAGGAAGAATCGCCCAGGATGGCGCTGCCGGTGCAGACTGGGCCGGATGAGGCGGCGTTCTTCCCGGAGGAGGAACCGCACTCGGGTGAGGGCACACCAGAACCAACGGGATCGGAGGAGAGGGCACCGGCACAACGGCAACCGGAAATGAACGCCTCCCGACCGGACGACAGCAACGAAAGGGCGCAGTGGTATGAAGATCTCGTTGCCCGCTATCGTGAAATGCTGTAAGTGACTACTCTTCTATTCATTTGGTCCTCCGTAATGCGTCAAATTTGTACGATGCTCATTCTGACGTGGCGTTTAGAAAATATCGCTCAATCGTTTACAAGATGATGAGGCACTCAGTTTAAAATTCTGTATAATATCTGCGCGTATAACAACCGAGTTCGAATTGAATGAGAATCACAGGTGCATAACCATGACAGCTTTAAGGAAAAATCAATAATTGCTTTTTGTCTGAAGAAACTTCCACCCTATCTACCAGCACAACGGAGGAATGTGTTGGCTTCAAAGAGGTGAGGAGTTGAAGAATCATCTAGGAACCCTCGCTACGGTGTATATTATAGCTACCGAAATTCGTAATTCTAGCTTCGACGGTTTGGCAGAAAATTTAAAGTGCCACTGTAAGCAAATCTGCGAAAGCGCATGAAAAACTTTTCGTACATTTTTAGAGATCGTATTTTTGTGACTGAATATTCAAACACATGCTAACTACGCATGCAACTTCAGTCGCCCAAGGTCTGGAGTGAATGCGCCCGTAGAACGAGTGCCTCGACAAGGTCAGGGTACAGCAACCTTTCAAGCCGGCCGATATCGCGACGCTGCCAGCCCACGCGAGAGCGGAATTGGTGGCACCGGCAACCGCACCGTACATCGTTCGTAACAATAAGATATAAGTGTAAGCGTTTCACCTATCATTTTGTGCTTCATGATCTCATGATTGTCCATAGCGTGTTCTGTCTCCTGAAGGAAGGAACATTCGGCTTAATCATGAATAGGGTAGAACAATGTTCGCTCACAGCAGGTGCTTCCAGATTATCAACCAAATGATTGTTACCAGCAGAATGAGCCCTACACTCTTAGATGATATTGTTATTTGACGTAAATTTATTGCCTGATGTTTCATTTTAAGTGAAACGATGAACGACTCGCAAATTTATGATCTTTTAAGCATAGATAACGATCTTGCATGATCGTGGCAATGAATTGAATGCAGCGAGGAGCAGTTTAGTTGAATTTATTTCTACATGCTTGAAAGCATGTACTCTGACACGCGACCGCAGATTGATGAGCAGTTTGCCTAATGAGCGCCGCAGAGCGACACAGGCGTCCGAAAACCTGATGAGTATTCGAGATTATTTTTCAGTGTGCCGTTTGGCACATTGCGGCGGCGTTTCGGGGCGGGAGTTCGAAACGGTTGCTGATTGGAAGAGGCATGTCGCACTCGCCCGATCTCATATAAAGGACGGTAAGTGGCACTCTATTGCTTGCATTGTAACGGTGCTTGTTTATTATCCTTTTTATGCGAGCTGATTGGTGATGAATTTATTCCTGGAATCTATGCAGTTAATTTACTGATTTTGTGAAGAAAGCGAACTCTCGCATAGAAGCCGATTTTCAAATTTCATGTGATCGTTACCCACAGCCAACGAAATGAAACATTCCTTTGCATGATTTCAGCATTCTGCGGCAATTGTGGGCACCACTTGGTCGTGCCACCCGGAATAGATGCAGCGAACCTCAAGGTATGCTGTGCTGATTTGCATTTTTTTCATTGTATTTTCCTCGTCCATAAATATTGACGTGCCTTTAAAGGGAGCGGACAAAAATGAATTCAAATAAACATTCCGTTCCTTCCCGTTCCATAGCTAGACTTGTTTAAGATACTTGTTCGGGAGACAAGGAATTCGATTTGTTCTCATTCAGTAATAGACGACTTGTTTTTGGAAATGAAATTAGATCTAAGCAATCTCCCATTCAATGGTCGCTCCTCATTCGCTGTGCTCCATTAACTTTTTGAGCATAAATCTTGTTCTTAAGGAGCTGCATGTTTTCTTGAGTGGAATGAGTTGAAGTTTTCAGCTAACCACTGAAGCTTGCAAGGCAAGAAGATTACGGTGATTTGATTCAGGCTTTCATGACGGCGCATAAGGAAGAGCGCTGCGTCGGTGCCTCGAAGACGACTATTCGGCAGAGGCACGCTGAGGTCACTCGGCTGGAAGGGCTTATGAAAACACCAGTCATATTTTCGTGCCTGGTTAGTTTTTTTGTCATTTCTAACCCGTGTTTCATTTGTCGTTTGAGATATTCGCACCAGATATATATAATAATATATATATATATATATATATATATATATATATATATATACAGGTCACACACCAACGCTGATACCTTTTATATATATAATATATATATAAATATATATATATAATATATATATATAAATATAATATATATATATAATATATATATAAAGGTATCAGCGTTGGTGTGTGACCTGTTTCCGTTGCTGACGCTTTAGTCCCAGGCACTTTTTAAACAATGAAGCCATCTTGACGTTTTCAGCTGATGTCCCTTGAAAACACTCTTTCCATTCACTTTTTAAAGTAACCGGATGATTGATGGTGATTGTTTGTATTGTTCAGAAGCAAGAATGCTTAAAATCTTCTCGTAACCTGGATGCGCTTCCCTCACTTCCAACATTTGTCATGCGATATTTGCTGTGGCACCATAATGCTGATCACTATCTGTCATCTCTTGTCATTGACTTAACTACATGAAAAATTTCAATGTACAAGTAGGTATGGAAAATTCTGTTGAAATGATATAGTCCTCTGGATGAAACATGGAAGGAAAAGACTGGAACAATAGATTAGTTTTGCACCGCCATGAAATTGTGCAAAATTATTCTTGACAACTGAAGAAACATAAGAGTGGAAGTTCAGGTGTGGCAGCGGGTGAAGCTTCACCAGAATTGGAGCGGCAGCCGCCTATCGTCCGGAGGAAGCGACACTATGAGATGGAAGAAGCGCGCCGAGCGGATATTTGCGCCGCTTATCTGAAGCGGTTCAAGACGAATGAGCCACAATTGATGGCAGAAATTGCCAGGGAGCACGAGCTGCAACTGCCTTAAGCGAAAGTAAGTAAGCTCACTCCATCCGTTTTGATTCCATCTATAATTGTTATTATTAGCAGTTTCTTATAATTGGCATACAGGACGCAGTTTTGTGGCAAACCTCGCGCTTTTTACTTGTTCTTCTCCACCAAACACACTGTTATTACAGATATGCGTGACGTGGTTGCGCGCCACGTTGCAATCACTGTCATCCGCCTCTGGCAGTCCATCGTGGTTCATCTCGGGCAGCCCTTCGCTTGGCTACAGTCGTCAGAGTGGGGACTGATGCCTTCGCTCTTGCATTATCTGCTTCTTCGCCGTTTCTATGGTGGTTGCATTCCGTCCGTCGTCACGTGTCTGCCTGCTGCAGGTTTTGGCTGCGTTTGATATCTATGTATGTTGGCCACAGATTGCCGCCACAGAATGCACACATCGCTTACCGCTCCTTGCTCGCGATTTTAAGTTATCGGTCCATCAGGATGGGTAGAATAGATTCGCTTGGTCTGTAGAAGAAATTCCGCATACACCACTGGTGGGGATCCAACCTCTTATATTCCATGCCGGCGTGGTGGCTTGTATGGCTATCAATGATCGTCAAAGGCTCATAAAAAGTGATCCGAATAATGGGCTTGCCCATTAAGAATGAAGCGGTAAAGCAGCCACATGCTCCGTAGAAGCCTTTTTGTGATAGCTTGATTGCATTCCCATTTATTTGAATAATTTATATTCGAATAGCTCCCGTGATTCCACTTGTTTTTCGTTGAAAAATGCGCAATCTTGCATCGATTGCGAAAGCCGCCTTACCTGGTCTTCTAGAATCCTCTGGATAGAAGTTTGCGGTTCTTTGCTTGCACGATGACATACAAGAATGATAGCGGCTCCGGATCTGTAATGAAGAAGATAGGAAAAAGAAGCTATGATGTTTTTTTGAATTGTTCCTTGGCAAAGCGAATGACTAGTGAATGTAAATTAAATAGGCTGCTGATTGATAAGGCTAACAGGTATTGCTAGCAGTGTTTTAGTAGTGGATATACTAGAAGGTTGACAACAAAGGATGGGGATATTCGCCTACTTGCTTCATGAAGTGAGTTTTTCGCATACTTAATCAACAATTAGCAATAAGTATCTCTTTACGTATTGTAGACTTTCTAAGTAAGGCATTTCCTAGTGTGCGGGATACTTCACTGCGATGACTTTTGCGTAAATATGATCAACCGTCGGCATTGCGTCTCGAATTTTCTGCTGGCCGATATGGTTGTGTCATCGGGGATTTGAACGGAGTCAACGGCAAGCAGGTTTGTTGGAAGGTGAGAAGTTTACAGACGAGCGCATTTTTGTTTTGTCGTCTTGTTGGTTATTTTTGTGTTTTTTGTTGCTCACCTCTCATCACCCCCCCCCCCCCCCCACCAAAAAGAGATGGTTCATCAGCGAGGCGGAAGACGGTTGGATAATGGATCGAAAGGTATGCGGACCTCGACAATTTCCCGTCGGACGCAGTCGTCATGCTCCACAGAAAGGTTAGCTTTTTCATCGATTAGGAATTCAGTGCTGCAAAATATTAGGAATAAAGAGTTCATTTAAAGTATTGTTCTCTTCATTCTATTTGTGATATGAGGTAACTTTTTGCCTCATTACTGAATCAAAAATGCCACACAACTCGTGAGGTAGCTGGGTGGCTTTCATATCGTTGGAGCGACTACATTAATAAGTCGATGTCGCAGCCCACTTCGTATGCTACCTGCAACCCCGTAAAATCTGATCAAAGGAGGCTTCCAAGTTCGGTGCCAATGTAGGCACCGAACATTTAATTTTTTCTCAACATATTTCCGGCGTCATATGACCCAACTATTTTTTATTGTGTCGACGGTTAAAAAAGTCTTAACTAAGCAAACTTTTCGATTAATTATTCATAAAAACAAGATGTAATTTGTGCTTCCAGGTGTTATGCCGTTTTTTCGAATAGCTACTTGCAAAAAGCGGAGAAATAATTTTAAAGATTGCTCAATACCGTTTTTTGAACTCTTCTTACGATGAAAAAGCCGCCCATAATGCATCGTTTTTCAACGGTCACATATCGTTTAAAGTGCATAAATTGCGTCAGTAAGTTGTTACAGGGAACTTTTGGAAATATTCTTTTTCAAGGCTTCTTTAAGCCCTTCTTGCAGTGAGAAAACGGCCTGTAGTGCATTGGAGCAAAGTTAACAAGAATGTGACGAATTGCTTTAGAGTTCTTCGAGCGCTTAGTAGAGGAGGACCGAAGAAGAAATCCAGACTGGAAAATTTTCGTTTTTCAAGAATTTCATACTGTACTGAACAAGTCCAAAAAATTTTCGTTCAGATTTCATAAAGAGATTGATTCGCATACCACCAGTTCTTTCATTTTGTTACAATCTATAGCCTTTTGGATATGTCTCTTTGGCTTAGCCCTATATGTCATTCTGTGAACTGGGAGACAGCTATTCTCATAGACATTCAAATGAATACGAAAAAAAATCACGTTCGTCAATATTTTGCTGTTTTTTTTTTCTATATCTGTGAATTACTTCATCGCATCTCAAGTTTCATAAGGTCAGGATTATTGCAAAACATGCGAAACCTAACAAACGTATCCAAGGCTCGCAAAATATTGAATGAGCTTAAGTTACCGAAGTAGAGGTAACGCTGAACGTGAAGGCTTGAAAATTTGTAAATTGAACATCCAAGATTCTGAGAACTGATCAAACAGGTCGAATTTTGGTCCTCATTTGCTGACGACAGCAACTTACTTTATAGGAGGCGGTCGTCAAAACGAAGCGATTATTACTAAGAGTGCAGAAATGGATTTGAGAGGAGCAGCATAAGAAAATGTAATAGTGAGCTAATCGAGAAATGGGAAAAATGAAGCATAAGACAACGAAGGAGTCGTGGGATAGGAAATTACATACACAAAAGTGTCATCTCAACTGATGACTGACAACCATGAATTTAAACATATTACCTGATTGTTTTTTTAAATATCAAGGACAGAAATACTTCACAAAAATGAGCAGTAGAGTATAGGGATTTGATATACAAATAAGGATCTTTTTCTGAAAAAAAGCATGGTGATTGCTTTGATTATTATCAGTCCACTAGAGTTCTTCCTTGGGAGGGAGTCCATAATTGCGCACACCCCATCTTTGAGATCCTTTCGGCTCCGACTAGGTTGCAGGGAGTATTGGCTACTTAGAACAGTCCTTTCTCTGAGGCGCTGTCCGAAGATCTTGATCTGATCTCCTGATGCACTGTAAGCACTGAGTAATCAAGGATGGAGAGTTGGTTGTCCGATGAGCTGCCAAGTTGCCTTGCTGATGATCGTGCCATCCGATGCGCTACCCACTTGGAACCTGACTGCTTGGTCGTTAAGTGTGCCGATAGCGAAGCGTCGATATTCGTGCAGTGGATCCCTGAAACAGCGAGAACTGTACCTGTTCATGCCCGTCTTCTTTCTTTGTAGTGGGGGGGGGGGGGGGGGGCGAAGCACGTTATTATTTTGGACGGCGATTGTTCTTCGAGTGGCGTTTGGTGGCGTTGCATAACTCTTCCTTATGTCCGATATCTGGACAAAAGAAGCAGCAGCGGTGCCAGCGATAGTTGCAGTTACGTTGAAATGCATCTCACCGTAGATCCAGCAAGGCCTTAGCAGTGTCCTTGGTGTACCGGAGCGCCGAGTTTGGCCGTTGATTCGGTTGCCAGGCGCAATATTCGGTTATGCTAAGCGACTGGCTGTGGTTTTCATCGAGAAGGGAAGTTTTTCTGGTCTGAGTGAACCTTTGCATACGCGAGGAGCCATTCTCGTCAATCGGGTGTCGTGCTTGAGGTTGAGGTTGAGTAGTCGCTTGCACTCCTCTGTAAGCGTCTTGATCATACAGATCGGATCCATCTCGAGCTTGTCGAGTAGCTTCAGTCGAATGAATGCGTCGTCGCTTGTTTGTAGACCACGTACGAATAGAAGACACTTGAACTGATCTTCTGTGTGCGTCCCGAATCGAAAGTTAGCACATTCGCGATTGACACGTCCGGCGTTGGTGTGGAAATCTTCTGTCGGTTCTACAGCGAGCTCCGTACGTGTGTATCGCACATTCAACAGCGACTGCTGTGGTCCAAAGAGATCCGTGAGCAAACAGATCGTATCTGCGGAGTTGACATTGCGAGGAGCTCTTGGTAAAATGTTAGTGGCATAATTCTCGTACCCGGGAATGTCGAGCATCAGGAGCATGAGACGAACACGAGTGGCATCGTCGAGCATTGCGCCGTTAACTGCAAAGACGTCCTCGTGTCGTCGGTACCATGCTTCGAATGTTAGGTTCCTGTCTGGGACGTACACCAACCGAGTGACGCGTCCGTAAAGCGCGTGGACTGTCGCGTTGGATCGACAGCCTGTGGCAGCTGCGATCAGCTGTAGTAACTGTCGCGTCCTCGTGCCATTGCGAACGTACGCACTTACGAACGCTCTCCCAAGAAAGGACCCAAGTAGATTGACAATAATCAAGGCATTCACCATGCTTTGTTTTCAGAAACAGATCCTTATTTGCAAATTAAATCTCTATACACTATTGCACATTGTTGTGGAGTGTTTCTATCCTTGATATTTTAAAAAACCACTCTTTTGATACTAGTTTCGTGCTCAGTGAGACAGCACTGGTAGGGTCTTCCATTCTCTGGAGATTTGTTTTGTGTTCAGTCATATTTAGACGGCCGCATAACGCACCACTGCATTATTGTCAGCTGCGTCGGAGTGATTTATTCTATTTTTTTTTTTTTTTTTTTTAATATGATGGCTGCACTAGTGTGGCCGATGTTTATCTTTTAAATTATTGCGGTTTTTAACTAACTGCTATAACTTGGTGCAGTGCGCGTGAAACGCCTCATGGACTTTCACATCGCCGGGCATGCCAATAACTATCGTCTTTTCCCAGTTTTCATTTTGGAGGAATGGGGCGCATGCTCGGGTAGCAGATGTGTAGCTGAGCGAGTGCATACAATATCGGATTTCATGGTTTGGGTACGTGCATCTACGCTAATTTGAAGCAGATGACATCCTGAAGATACTCAGGTCGTTATTCTACATTTATGATGCGCTGCGTTTTTCCACCCGTTTTCTTGCATCAGGCGTTCTACGTGACAGACCACGTTTTTTTAGATTACTTATCCTGTAAATGGCAAGTTTGCATAGTTTTTTGTAATTCTCCTGCACATATTGTCTTATGTTTTTTTTATGGCCTGTTACCTTTATGATGTGTACAACTGCTGAGTGTGTCCCGAAATTATTTGCTATTTCGATGTTTACTTTCCAAGATATTGTGAAGCAAGGATATGAGTGTTTGTTTTCAAAGCATCTCTTGCTCGACCCTTGTTGGAAGTTTGCAGGTAGCGTCATATAATGGAATGTTGAGTGCCAATGCTCGTGCAGTATTTCCACCGAAGTTCAGCATCTACTTAGATGAATGAAATATATTTTGGAGATTTTTGCTCTAAATATAGTGTCGATGCTCATGCAGTAAATATAGTGCGGTTACAAGAAGTATTCTCCAAACTTTTTTCTTTTTTTACTTCATTTTGCTTACTAACCTATAAGGAAAACATTTCCATTAAGTTTTTGCGCTTGTATTTAATTGTTGCAATAAGTTACATAAAGAATATATCTTCTTGTGTTTTCTGAATCGTCGTTGTCGGAAGACATCAGTTAAGCTTATTTTTTATCGTCGTTCTTATTTTAGTGCTGTTTGTTTTGATCAACTCTTTCAGTGAAATAGGGAGAGCCTTTTTCCAGTATTCTTAGAACTTTCGAGATCCCTAGTAGTAATGATTGAGGCGGGAGGAGAAATTTAGTTGGTAGAGCAGCTGGGTTGTTACGGGGTAAATGGTGCTAATTTTCTGAGAGAAGCGAAATGATGTGCGCTTTTCATTTACGCATTGGGGTTTCCTGCACCCACGTATCTGTAAGCGTTTCTGCAGGAGGTTCCTGCACGTGTGTTAGGCAGTTGCCTCTCAACTAAGTCAAGGTAGACGGCATTTGTTCCAGCTGAATCCTACGACGCCTTGGTTAAAATGGGAAGTGATGTTGACTGGGTTTGGAATGGCGTCAGCCGACGAGAATTCCGTACGCTCAACAACAAGAGGTGTATTCTGGTTACTACTTTGAAAACTTCCCATCTCCTTCCACAGTTTGGAAGTAACTGCAGCAACATTGCCCACTTTCGCGGCCAATTACACGCTAGTTGTAGCGAAGGAATGCATACAAACTCACTCAGCCATCATCGAGAGCGCTGCGATGCGGTAAGCGTTTGCAGCGTTTGAAGTTGACCAATTTCTGTGAATTTTGAAGTGTAGATCACTCTCAAACGTATCACTGCAAACCAGTTCCAACGCCAGCAATTGTTAAAGGAATCTCTGTGTGCTTAGTATACTGTCATTGAAGACACTCGCAATCCTTATATATACTGTCACTGAAGATACTCGCAATCGTTATATCAAAACACCCATATGTAGATGAAAATGACAGTTGCGGATCTTAGGAGACTGAATAAATTGATAACGAAGGCGGAAAGTAATGAGAAAGTCTTGTTTTTGCAGTCAGAGCATCAACCGAAGAATGATGTTGGGCTCATCTATGAGAGAGAGTCCTGGTGCAACGAAAGAACTGCGTCAGCTGAGCGCGATAACAGCAGATGATGATACAATAGAAGCGAAGGAAGGCCATTATTGACGTTCGGACAGCCAATTTGCGAATGGAGAGGAGTGAGTTTAGAGAGGTTTTTTTCGCGTTGCTAGTACGCAGCAGGTGGATGCGTAGAACGACTGAACTTTGATGAGGAATTTGCGAGGATAGAGAGTAGAGATTTCTCTTAAACTAGTTTAAATCCAGAAAATATCTTCCGTTAAGCTGGTTTATATCAGAGTATGCTCGCATCATTCCCAACACTTTCCAGGGGACTCCGGCGGACACGTGGGCTGCAAACGCCGGATCCAATTAGTTGGTGGAAACACTGGCTTAATGCAGTGATCGCTGGGCATCTTTCCGCTTTTTCTGCTGTCAGACATGCTCGCCCTGTAAATGCGAGGCAGTGGGAATCCTCCCACCTTTTGCATATACTTTCTTGTCATAGGACTGTTGATGCGAAGGATCAGTGTGCATCATATGTGACGGCGCAGCAGTTTGAAACGCATTTCTGCGAAACGGAAGTTTTATCATTACGGTTTTCGCAGCCAAGGCGATTTGAAATATAATGGATAGATGTATAATGGATAGATGAACTGCGCAGTCATTTGTAATGCGTAGTTCACAGAATGGGAACGATGCACATCAGGTTTATAACAGACAGTGGGAGCCACGTAGCAGAAGAACTGAAGGGACACTTCATAGGCAGAAATTTGAAGCGGAGAACCGTAAAGGTGGTTGAGTTTGCGTTGCAGTGCTTCGGGTACATCCTCATGAGCAACGTCATGACGGTCGACTTTCGGGATGGTTGATTCCGAACAGAATAAATACCTCAGCTTAGAGCACTGCATGCCGGCTTCCATTCGAATATCACTGGTATGCTGCTCAAAACTGTTCCTGAATCACTAAAGCATTACAATATGACGGATCCCCAGTGCAAGCCTCTCTAAATTGGTCCTCACATTTTATGAGGCAGAATAGCATCTCACGCTACAAACTGGCTCATATAGTTTTGGGATCAGCTCTCTCGGGTGAAGAGTTGGGCCCAACGCACTTCAGCCACAATGCAACGTAGTATGCTGTCTAAGTTTACGAGATCAGTAAGGAGGAAAGAGGCACAGTCGTCGGATTCAGAACCCTCAGCCGACGAGTTGTCAACTGTGCTCTCAAAAAGATAACTGGGTGATCTTTATCAGTTGCCCATTCTGTGATAGAAGTTGCGTGTTGCAAGGGATCTTGTGGCTGATCGGCTGGAAAGGGAGATTCTCAAGCACCATTACTGCCATTTTTTGAGGCGTACTCCTGATCGAATGCGAAATGAGCAAACATTTAATGCGAGCCGGTAGGCTGGTTGTGCTGTTACATTTAGCAAGTTAAGATGGCGCATTTAAGCGATCGATCTGAGAATGGCGCGTTCCTCTTGCAGAAGCAAGACACTTTTTTGATCTCCGTTTTGATAGTTTTCGGATGTATTTAAGCACTCCTGCGGCAGCTTTTCTGATCTACGTGTGAACGCCCCTCGACGGGATTTAATATGTGGGAAGTGGTGAATTTTGAACCACATGTATGTGGTGAATTTTTGAATCACATCATCATCGCCAATTTCTAAATTATCTTGCGTTGGTATTTGTGCATCTGCCGTCGCATAAAAATACTACAGCCATTGTTTACTTCCGATCGTTTTTTCATTGTTCGATCTCTTCACATATTATGAAAAAAAAAATGGAAATTGCCTTCAAAACATTACATTGGACAGAAAGACTCTCAGTTTCTCGCATGAAAAGTTTGCATCGTGCTGCAGGGAAAATGGATTTGTTTTCGAAACATTTTTTCGACGATTTGAAAACATAGACGTGGCATATGCAGCGAGCGCAAGTATTTTCGATTTTGCTATTTGCTGCCTTCTTTCTTGCCTAAAAATGGGAAGTGCAGAAGGAGACTGCCCCGAGAAATGAACTATCAATTCCCAAATTACACGTCGTTGTTTGAGCAAGCTGGTCATGCCATCAAGACCTTTGAGTTGGACTTAATTAAGATTCTTCGTTTACTTTAAGCCGAGTGCTTAATTGATATATTATCCTATTGTAGCCTTAATTTAGGACAGTTTTACTTTTGATTAGATGTACTAGCAACGGTCGCCACATTTATTTGTCCGCACTGTGTCTGAGTGAGACGTTTGCTGATGCGTGATGATGGTGAACCCGAATGTTTCGCTTTTGCTTTAACCCGCCAAGTAAAGCGCTTGTTCTTCCTTCCTCCGCACCATCGAACCTGTATTGTTCATTTCAAAAAGTGTGATGAAAATGGCCCAGACACGTAAATTTAAACGCTAGCTGCTGCGATTAGCGCTGCTTGCGGTCATATTATGCAATACTCAGGGGTTGAACGGCGACAGACGTCACGGTCAAGTGCGATGCTCCTTAAAGCATTGCTGCCATGAGTACAACTGTGGAATTAGATATCTATTCCTGAAAAGCAGACCCTATGAAAACCCGCTTATCTCTTCAATCTCACTTGATTCCCTCCCAAAGTTTTAATAGGATCATGCTGCAGTGGATGAACCGATGTTTTAGTGATTTCAATCAGCTTTGTGATTGAGAGAACCAAAAACAGCGACACACCACTTTGCCTTGACCATGGCGCTTTCGCTTTCATTTGTAACCCTGTGGATGTGATGTTTACATTTCTTCTCGTATTGAAGTATTTAGCTAATATCAAATATGCAGTATTTAACCGATATCGAAATACTAAACCAATATTCAACTAATATCCATTCTACATATTCAGCCCAAGATTCTTATCCTGTCTGTAAGCAGGCACCACGCCCGGGAGCCCAAGAAATGGTGTGATGTGATAAATGAATGAGTGTAGCGTATACGTTTTGCATCCTATAACGATGGTTTTCGTTTCAGCAAGTCAGCATTCCACGGAGGAGGCCGTCTATCTGATTCACGAGAGGATATCGTTCAAATGCTGAATGATGCATTCAAGAGTTTCAATTTGGCTGTCGCACAGCAATTTGGCTTCTTCATTCCCTTCGCCAAATGCTCCAGTGAGGCTTCTTCCTTTATACGTTCTCGAAGTGCTCAAACATGTTGGGCTTTTAGTTTATTTTCTTTAAGAGGTTTTCTTTTTCGTTATCTTGTTCCCTGCTTCTATCTTTCGTTGGGTGTGGTCAGTGAAATAAGCAGGAATTTTTAAGAGGGGAGGGAATCATACTTTGGAAAGGAGTGAGAGGCAGCTGAAGATAAGTCGAGTTGCTCACGGGAATGCCTCTATCACGATTTCTCGGCCAATGAACCGTTTTTTATGTGAGCCAATTGATTTCTCCCATCATCCATCTATAACCTGTTTTCTCATTTATTGGAAGATCAAAATCCTACATCTGACTTATTTTTCCTCTGTCTTCGTTTATCTAGAATGTTGATGTGAATTTGCGTTTCACGGATACCACAAAGTGCTGTAGTTTATCTGATGGAGCAGCGCTTGGCATCCTGTTTATTTATTGCCAAGTCACAAAATAGGCATAAAGATTTCGGTTTTTCAGCTTGCCTTTTCATCCGACCGATCACCTCGAACAGATGAAATAATTGTGGCGTTCGTACTCTTCAGAGTTCCGCCATTAAAGATTCTTGGCTGGAGATTTAACCAGCACTTTATAAGTTCATCGAACTCATTGAGGTGAATGTTTCGTCATCCTAAACTGTTTCGTCCTGCCGTTGTTGAACTTCGAAATTTAGTCGCAATATCGCTTGGATAATCATTTGATCTAGCTCTTTCGCATGTTAAATACTCATTTTAGACCAGCATTCACAGAACTTTTCCCTAACAGGTTAGTTATTATTGCTACAGATAGAACACCGAGAAGAGCTATTTGTTGCACGTGTGGATGACTCTTGGCAAATAAGTTAATTTCCTCGGCGCTTTGACGACTAAAGAATACTAACTCGTAGATAAAACCCTTTATATAGGATCTGTGATAAGAGATACATTATAAATCTGAAAGCAGTAACGTAAAACATTGATAGAGGGCGTATACTCACCTTAAAGTTTTTATTTGCCCAAAGCTGTACCTTGCATTTATGAGAGAAAGGACCCATCGTAGCATCACATTCCATGTAAACGCCGTTTGACAAGGATGTTTTATGTGGCTGCAATGTAGCCAGATGACAGCGAAAAAAAAAGATTTCGAATTTTGATGTGAGCATTTCTGAACTTGATTTCGAATGTTGCATCGCGCTCGCTCATGTGATGGTGCTTCGCAAACTGTCCAACATAGCCAAATCGGCCATGCAATCATCGCGAAGCTTTAAAAAAAGTATGTTCGAAAAATCCGTTGCTGTTTCACGGAAATCGAAAGCTTTCGAGCGCCTTGAATGGATGCACATGAGGACTGTCCGGCGGAAAACAGCCGGCATTCCCGGCGACTTTTTAAAACCCTTAAAATCATTGAATTCCGGAAGTGGCTTTCCATCACTGTGTTGTTGCTTAACAGCGTCCGCCCACCCCTTGCTATCTGAGGCAGAACGTCTCCTTCAACCATGCCTTCAACGAGTTCACAGCCATCGAGCTTTTGGGAACTAAATAATCCCTTTCCTTCGCATCATTGAACGTTTTCATTGGTAACCTTTCACAGTTTCGAAATGATGAGATAGCTGTTCAAACGGGTATTTCATTTATATCTTAACCCAGGCGGTACAAGGAAATTACTGCAAGTAGTTATAAACATTTGGACAGATCGTACTATAAACTAACCCATCCCATTTGTGCGCTAACATAGCTATTTACCGATTAATGCAGATATCGAAGCGCATGCCGGAAATACATAGTGGACGATCCAGAACAGCGGCACCCGCTTTGGACTTCAATGATGCATCCATGGTCATGAAGGCCATTTAAGTGGAAAACAAATTCGTGGAATCAAAGTTCAAAGCGAAGGATATTTCTGGATTCACGGATGCATCATGAAGTCCAAAGCGGGTGCCGCTGTTCTGGATCGTCCACTATGTATTTCCGGCATGCGCTTCGATATCTGCATTAATCGGTAAATAGCTATGTTAGCGCACAAATGGGATGGGTTAGTTTATAGTACGATCTGTCCAAATGTTTATAACTACTTGCAGTAATTTCCTTGTACCGCCTGGGTTAAGATATAAATGAAATACCCGTTTGAACAGCTATCTCATCATTTCGAAACTGTGAAAGGTTACCAATGAAAACGTTCAATGATGCGAAGGAAAGGGATTATTTAGTTCCCAAAAGCTCGATGGCTGTGAACTCGTTGAAGGCATGGTTGAAGGAGACGTTCTGCCTCAGATAGCAAGGGGTGGGCGGACGCTGTTAAGCAACAACACAGTGATGGAAAGCCACTTCCGGAATTCAATGATTTTAAGGTTTTAAAAAGTCGCCGGGAATGCCGGCTGTTTTCCGCCGGACAGTCCTCATGTGCATCCATTCAAGGCGCTCGAAAGCTTTCGATTTCCGTGAAACAGCAACGGATTTTTCGAACATACTTTTTTTAAAGCTTCGCGATGATTGCATGGCCGATTTGGCTATGTTGGACAGTTTGCGAAGCACCATCACATGAGCGAGCGCGATGCAACATTCGAAATCAAGTTCAGAAATGCTCACATCAAAATTCGAAATCTTTTTTTTCGCTGTCATCTGGCTACATTGCAGCCACATAAAACATCCTTGTCAAACGGCGTTTACATGGAATGTGATGCTACGATGGGTCCTTTCTCTCATAAATGCAAGGTACAGCTTTGGGCAAATAAACACTTTAAGGTGAGTATACGCCCTCTATCAATGTTTTACGTTACTGCTTTCAGATTTATAATGTATCTCTTATCACAGATCCTATATAAAGGGTTTTATCTACGAGTTAGTATTCTTTAGTCGTCAAAGCGCCGAGAAATTAACTTATTTGCCAAGAGTCATCCACACGTGCAACAAATAGCTCTTCTCGGTGTTCTATCTGTAGCAATAATAACTAACCTGTTAGGGAAAAGTTCTGTGAATGCTGGTCTAAAATGAGTATTTAACATGCGAAAGAGCTAGATCAAATGATTATCCAAGCGATATTGCGACTAAATTTCGAAGTTCAACAACGGCAGGACGAAACAGTTTAGGATGACGAAACATTCACCTCAATGAGTTCGATGAACTTATAAAGTGCTGGTTAAATCTCCAGCCAAGAATCTTTAATGGCGGAACTCTGAAGAGTACGAACGCCACAATTATTTCATCTGTTCGAGGTGATCGTCGGATGAAAAGGCAAGCTGAAAAACCGAAATCTTTATGCCTATTTTGTGACTTGGCAATAAATAAACAGGATGCCAAGCGCTGCTCCATCAGATAAACTACAGCACTTTTGTGGTATCCGTGAAACGCAAATTCACATCAACATTCTAGATAAACGAAGACAGAGGAAAAATAAGTCAGATGTAGGATTTTGATCTTCCAATAAATGAGAAAACAGGTTATAGATGGATGATGGAGAAATCAATTGGCTCACATAAAAACGGTTCATTGGCCGAGAAATCGTGATAGAGGCATTCCCGTGAGCAACTCGACTTATCTTCAGCTGCCTCTCACTCCTTTCCAAAGTATGATTCCCTCCCCTCTTAAAAATTCCTGCTTATTTCACTGACCACACCCAACGAAAGATAGAAGCAGGGAACAAGATAACGAAAAAGAAAACCTCTTAAAGAAAATAAACTAAAAGCCCAACATGTTTGAGCACTTCGAGAACGTATAAAGGAAGAAGCCTCACTGGAGCATTTGGCGAAGGAATGAAGAAGCCAAATTGCTGTGCGACAGCCAAATTGAAACTCTTGAATGCATCATTCAGCATTTGAACGATATCCTCTCGTGAATCAGATAGACGGCCTCCTCCGTGGAATGCTGACTTGCTGAAACGAAAACCATCGTTATAGGATGCAAAACGTATACGCTACACTCATTCATTTATCACATCACACCATTTCTTGGGCTCCCGGGCGTGGTGCCTGCTTACAGACAGGATAAGAATCTTGGGCTGAATATGTAGAATGGATATTAGTTGAATATTGGTTTAGTATTTCGATATCGGTTAAATACTGCATATTTGATATTAGCTAAATACTTCAATACGAGAAGAAATGTAAACATCACATCCACAGGGTTACAAATGAAAGCGAAAGCGCCATGGTCAAGGCAAAGTGGTGTGTCGCTGTTTTTGGTTCTCTCAATCACAAAGCTGATTGAAATCACTAAAACATCGGTTCATCCACTGCAGCATGATCCTATTAAAACTTTGGGAGGGAATCAAGTGAGATTGAAGAGATAAGCGGGTTTTCATAGGGTCTGCTTTTCAGGAATAGATATCTAATTCCACAGTTGTACTCATGGCAGCAATGCTTTAAGGAGCATCGCACTTGACCGTGACGTCTGTCGCCGTTCAACCCCTGAGTATTGCATAATATGACCGCAAGCAGCGCTAATCGCAGCAGCTAGCGTTTAAATTTACGTGTCTGGGCCATTTTCATCACACTTTTTGAAATGAACAATACAGGTTCGATGGTGCGGAGGAATGGAACAAGCGCTTTACTTGGCGGGTAAAGCAAAAGCGAAACATTCGGGTTCACCATCATCACGCATCAGCAAACGTCTCACTCAGACACAGTGCGGACAAATAAATGTGGCGACCGTTGCTAGTACATCTAATCAAAAGTAAAACTGTCCTAAATTAAGGCTACAATAGGATAATATATCAATTAAGCACTCGGCTTAAAGTAAACGAAGAATCTTAATTAAGTCCAACTCAAAGGTCTTGATGGCATGACCAGCTTGCTCAAACAACGACGTGTAATTTGGGAATTGATAGTTCATTTCTCGGGGCAGTCTCCTTCTGCACTTCCCATTTTTAGGCAAGAAAGAAGGCAGCAAATAGCAAAATCGAAAATACTTGCGCTCGCTGCATATGCCACGTCTATGTTTTCAAATCGTCGAAAAAATGTTTCGAAAACAAATCCATTTTCCCTGCAGCACGATGCAAACTTTTCATGCGAGAAACTGAGAGTCTTTCTGTCCAATGTAATGTTTTGAAGGCAATTTCCATTTTTTTTTTCATAATATGTGAAGAGATCGAACAATGAAAAAACGATCGGAAGTAAACAATGGCTGTAGTATTTTTATGCGACGGCAGATGCACAATACCAACGCAAGATAATTTTAGAAATTGGCGATGATGATGTGATTCAAAAATTCACCACATACATGTGGTTCAAAATTCACCACTTCCCACATATTAAATCCCGTCGAGGGGCGTTCACACGTAGATCAGAAAAGCTGCCGCAGGAGTGCTTAAATACATCCGAAAACTATCAAAACGGAGATCAAAAAAGTGTCTTGCTTCTGCAAGAGGAACGCGCCATTCTCAGATCGATCGCTTAAATGCGCCATCTTAACTTGCTAAATGTAACAGCACAACCAGCCTACCGGCTCGCATTAAATGTTTGCTCATTTCGCATTCGATCAGGAGTACGCCTCAAAAAATGGCAGTAATGGTGCTTGAGAATCTCCCTTTCCAGCCGATCAGCCACAAGATCCCTTGCAACACGCAACTTCTATCACAGAATGGGCAACTGATAAAGATCACCCAGTTATCTTTTTGAGAGCACAGTTGACAACTCGTCGGCTGAGGGTTCTGAATCCCGACTGTGCCTCTTTCCTCCTTACTGATCTCGTAAACTTAGACAGCATACTACGTTGCATTGTGGCTGAAGTGCGTTGGGCCCAACTCTTCACCCGAGAGAGCTGATCCCAAAACTATATGAGCCAGTTTGTAGCGTGAGATGCTATTCTGCCTCATAAAATGTGAGGACCAATTTAGAGAGGCTTGCACTGGGATCCCGTCATATTGTAATGCTTTAGTGATTCAGGAACAGTTTTGAGCAGCATACCAGTGATATTCGAATGGAAGCCGGCATGCAGTGCTCTAAGCTGAGGTATTTATTCTGTTCGGAATCAACCATCCCGAAAGTCGACCGTCATGACGTTGCTCATGAGGATGTACCCGAAGCACTGCAACGCAAACTCAACCACCTTTACGGTTCTCCGCTTCAAATTTCTGCCTATGAAGTGTCCCTTCAGTTCTTCTGCTACGTGGCTCCCACTGTCTGTTATAAACCTGATGTGCATCGTTCCCATTCTGTGAACTACGCATTACAAATGACTGCGCAGTTCATCTATCCATTATACATCTATCCATTATATTTCAAATCGCCTTGGCTGCGAAAACCGTAATGATAAAACTTCCGTTTCGCAGAAATGCGTTTCAAACTGCTGCGCCGTCACATATGATGCACACTGATCCTTCGCATCAACAGTCCTATGACAAGAAAGTATATGCAAAAGGTGGGAGGATTCCCACTGCCTCGCATTTACAGGGCGAGCATGTCTGACAGCAGAAAAAGCGGAAAGATGCCCAGCGATCACTGCATTAAGCCAGTGTTTCCACCAACTAATTGGATCCGGCGTTTGCAGCCCACGTCCGCCGGAGTCCCCTGGAAAGTGTTGGGAATGATGCGAGCATACTCTGATATAAACCAGCTTAACGGAAGATATTTTCTGGATTTAAACTAGTTTAAGAGAAATCTCTACTCTCTATCCTCGCAAATTCCTCATCAAAGTTCAGTCGTTCTACGCATCCACCTGCTGCGTACTAGCAACGCGAAAAAACCTCTCTAAACTCACTCCTCTCCATTCGCAAATTGGCTGTCCGAACGTCAATAATGGCCTCCTTCGCTTCTATTGTATCATCATCTGCTGTTATCGCGCTCAGCTGACGCAGTTCTTTCGTTGCACCAGGACTCTCTCTCATAGATGAGCCCAACATCATTCTTCGGTTGATGCTCTGACTGCAAAAACAAGACTTTCTCATTACTTTCCGCCTTCGTTATCAATTTATTCAGTCTCCTAAGATCCGCAACTGTCATTTTCATCTACATATATGGTGTTTTGATATAACGATTGCGAGTATCTTCAGTGACAGTATATATAAGGATTGCGAGTGTCTTCAATGACAGTATACTAAGCACACAGAGATTCCTTTAACAATTGCTGGCGTTGGAACTGGTTTGCAGTGATACGTTTGAGAGTGATCTACACTTCAAAATTCACAGAAATTGGTCAACTTCAAACGCTGCAAACGCTTACCGCATCGCAGCGCTCTCGATGATGGCTGAGTGAGTTTGTATGCATTCCTTCGCTACAACTAGCGTGTAATTGGCCGCGAAAGTGGGCAATGTTGCTGCAGTTACTTCCAAACTGTGGAAGGAGATGGGAAGTTTTCAAAGTAGTAACCAGAATACACCTCTTGTTGTTGAGCGTACGGAATTCTCGTCGGCTGACGCCATTCCAAACCCAGTCAACATCACTTCCCATTTTAACCAAGGCGTCGTAGGATTCAGCTGGAACAAATGCCGTCTACCTTGACTTAGTTGAGAGGCAACTGCCTAACACACGTGCAGGAACCTCCTGCAGAAACGCTTACAGATACGTGGTGCAGAAAACCCCAATGCGTAAATGAACAAGCGCACATCATTTCGCTTCTCTCAGAAAATTAGCACCATTTACCCCGTAACAACCCAGCTGCTCTACCAACTAAATTTCTCCTCCCGCCTCAATCATTACTACTAGGGATCTCGAAAGTTCTAAGAATACTGGAAAAAGGCTCTCCCTATTTCACTGAAAGAGTTGATCAAAACAAACAGCACTAAAATAAGAACGACGATAAAAAATAAGCTTAACTGATGTCTTCCGACAACGACGATTCAGAAAACACAAGAAGATATATTCTTTATGTAACTTATTGCAAACAATTAAATACAAGCGCAAAAACTTAATGAAATGTTTTCCTTATAGGTTAGTAAGCAAAATGAAGTAAAAAAAGAAAAAAGTTTGGAGAATACTTCTTGTAACCGCACTATATTTACTGCATGAGCATCGACACTATATTTAGAGCAAAAAATCTCCAAAATATATTTCATTCATCTAAGTAGATGCTGAACTTCGGTGGAAATACTGCACGAGCATTGGCACTCAACATTCCATTATATGACGCTACCTGCAAACTTCCAACAAGGGTCGAGCAAGAGATGCTTTGAAAACAAACACTCATATCCTTGCTTCACAATATCTTGGAAAGTAAACATCGAAATAGCAAATAATTTCGGGACACACTCAGCAGTTGTACACATCATAAAGGTAACAGGCCATAAAAATAACATAAGACAATATGTGCAGGAGAATTACAAAAACTATGCAAACTTGCCATTTACAGGATAAGTAATCTAAAAAACGTGGTCTGTCACGTAGAACGCCTGATGCAAGAAAACGGGTGGACAAAAACGCAGCGCATCATAAATGTAGAATAACGACCTGAGTATCTTCAGGATGTCATCTGCTTCAAATTAGCGTAGATGCACGTACCCAAACCATGAAATCCGATATTGTATGCACTCGCTCAGCTACACATCTGCTACCCGAGCATGCGCCCCATTCCTCCAAAATGAAAACTGGAAAAGACGATAGTTATTGGCATGCCCGGCGATGTGAAAGTCCATGAGGCGTTTCACGCGCACTGCACCAAGTTATATAAAGCAGTTAAAAACCGCAATAATTTAAAAGATAAACATCGGCCACACTAGTGCAGCCATCATATTAAAAAAAAAAAAAAAAAAATAGAATAAATCACTCCGACGCAGCTGACAATAATGCAGTGGTGCGTTATGCGGCCGTCTAAATATGACTGAACACAAAACAAATCTCCAGAGAATGGAAGACCCTACCAGTGCTGTCTCACTGAGCACGAAACTAGTATCAAAAGAGTGGTTTTTTAAAATATCAAGGATAGAAACACTCCACAACAATGTGCAATAGTGTATAGAGATTTAATTTGCAAATAAGGATCTGTTTCTGAAAACAAAGCATGGTGAATGCCTTGATTATTGTCAATCTACTTGGGTCCTTTCTTGGGAGAGCGTTCGTAAGTGCGTACGTTCGCAATGGCACGAGGACGCGACAGTTACTACAGCTGATCGCAGCTGCCACAGGCTGTCGATCCAACGCGACAGTCCACGCGCTTTACGGACGCGTCACTCGGTTGGTGTACGTCCCAGACAGGAACCTAACATTCGAAGCATGGTACCGACGACACGAGGACGTCTTTGCAGTTAACGGCGCAATGCTCGACGATGCCACTCGTGTTCGTCTCATGCTCCTGATGCTCGACATTCCCGGGTACGAGAATTATGCCACTAACATTTTACCAAGAGCTCCTCGCAATGTCAACTCCGCAGATACGATCTGTTTGCTCACGGATCTCTTTGGACCACAGCAGTCGCTGTTGAATGTGCGATACACACGTACGGAGCTCGCTGTAGAACCGACAGAAGATTTCCACACCAACGCCGGACGTGTCAATCGCGAATGTGCTAACTTTCGATTCGGGACGCACACAGAAGATCAGTTCAAGTGTCTTCTATTCGTACGTGGTCTACAAACAAGCGACGACGCATTCATTCGACTGAAGCTACTCGACAAGCTCGAGATGGATCCGATCTGTATGATCAAGACGCTTACAGAGGAGTGCAAGCGACTACTCAACCTCAACCTCAAGCACGACACCCGATTGACGAGAATGGCTCCTCGCGTATGCAAAGGTTCACTCAGACCAGAAAAACTTCCCTTCTCGATGAAAACCACAGCCAGTCGCTTAGCATAACCGAATATTGCGCCTGGCAACCGAATCAACGGCCAAACTCGGCGCTCCGGTACACCAAGGACACTGCTAAGGCCTTGCTGGATCTACGGTGAGATGCATTTCAACGTAACTGCAACTATCGCTGGCACCGCTGCTTCTTTTGTCCAGATATCGGACATAAGGAAGAGTTATGCAACGCCACCAAACGCCACTCGAAGAACAATCGCCGTCCAAAATAATAACGTGCTTCGCCCCCCCCCCCCCCCCCCCCCACTACAAAGAAGACGGGCATGAACAGGTACAGTTCTCGCTGTTTCAGGGATCCACTGCACCGAATATCGACGCTTCGCTATCGGCACACTTAACGACCAAGCAGTCAGGTTCCAAGTGGGTAGCGCATCGGATGGCACGATCATCAGCAAGGCAACTTGGCAGCTCATCGGACAACCAACTCTCCATCCTTGATTACTCAGTGCTTACAGTGCATCAGGAGATCAGATCAAGATCTTCGGACAGCGCCTCAGAGAAAGGACTGTTCTAAGTAGCCAATACTCCCTGCAACCTAGTCGGAGCCGAAAGGATCTCAAAGATGGGGGTGCGCAATTATGGACTCCCTCCCAAGGAAGAACTCTAGTGGACTGATAATAATCAAAGCAATCACCATGCTTTTTTTCAGAAAAAGATCCTTATTTGTATATCAAATCCCTATACTCTACTGCTCATTTTGTGAAGTATTTCTGTCCTTGATATTTTAAAAAACAATCAGGTAATATGTTTAAATTCATGGTTGTCAGTCATCAGTTGAGATGACACTTTTGTGTATGTAATTTCCTATCCCACGACTCCTTCGTTGTCTTATGCTTCATTTTTCCCATTTCTCGATTAGCTCACTATTACATTTTCTTATGCTGCTCCTCTCAAATCCATTTCTGCACTCTTAGTAATAATCGCTTCGTTTTGACGACCGCCTCCTATAAAGTAAGTTGCTGTCGTCAGCAAATGAGGACCAAAATTCGACCTGTTTGATCAGTTCTCAGAATCTTGGATGTTCAATTTACAAATTTTCAAGCCTTCACGTTCAGCGTTACCCTCTACTTCGGTAACTTAAGCTCATTCAATATTTTGCGAGCCTTGGATACGTTTGTTAGGTTTCGCATGTTTTGCAATAATCCTGACCTTATGAAACTTGAGATGCGATGAAGTAATTCACAGATATAGAAAAAAAAAACAGCAAAATATTGACGAACGTGATTTTTTTTCGTATTCATTTGAATGTCTATGAGAATAGCTGTCTCCCAGTTCACAGAATGACATATAGGGCTAAGCCAAAGAGACATATCCAAAAGGCTATAGATTGTAACAAAATGAAAGAACTGGTGGTATGCGAATCAATCTCTTTATGAAATCTGAACGAAAATTTTTTGGACTTGTTCAGTACAGTATGAAATTCTTGAAAAACGAAAATTTTCCAGTCTGGATTTTCTTCTTCGGTCCTCCTCTACTAAGCGCTCGAAGAACTCTAAAGCAATTCGTCACATTCTTGTTAACTTTGCTCCAATGCACTACAGGCCGTTTTCTCACTGCAAGAAGGGCTTAAAGAAGCCTTGAAAAAGAATATTTCCAAAAGTTCCCTGTAACAACTTACTGACGCAATTTATGCACTTTAAACGATATGTGACCGTTGAAAACGATGCATTATGGGCGGCTTTTTCATCGTAAGAAGAGTTCAAAAAACGGTATTGAGCAATCTTTAAAATTATTTCTCCGCTTTTTGCAAGTAGCTATTCGAAAAACGGCATAACACCTGGAAGCACAAATTACATCTTGTTTTTATGAATAATTAATCGAAAAGTTTGCTTAGTTAAGACTTTTTTAACCGTCGACACAATAAAAAATAGTTGGGTCATATGACGCCGGAAATATGTTGAGAAAAAATTAAATGTTCGGTGCCTACATTGGCACCGAACTTGGAAGCCTCCTTTGATCAGATTTTACGGGGTTGCAGGTAGCATACGAAGTGGGCTGCGACATCGACTTATTAATGTAGTCGCTCCAACGATATGAAGCCAGCCCACCTCAGCTACTTAGTGAGGGCATTTTTGATTCAGTAATGAGGCAAAAAGTTACCTCATATCACAAATAGAATATGAAGAGAACAATACTTTAAATGAACTCTTTATTCCTAATATTTTGCAGCACTGAATTCCTAATCGATGAAAAAGCTAACCTTTCTGTGGAGCATGACGACTGCGTCCGACGGGAAATTGTCGAGGTCCGCATACCTTTCGATCCATTATCCAACCGTCTTCCGCCTCGCTGATGAACCATCTCTTTTTGGTGGGGGGGGGGGGGGTGATGAGAGGTGAGCAACAAAAAACACAAAAATAACCAACAAGACGACAAAACAAAAATGCGCTCGTCTGTAAACTTCTCACCTTCCAACAAACCTGCTTGCCGTTGACTCCGTTCAAATCCCCGATGACACAACCATATCGGCCAGCAGAAAATTCGAGACGCAATGCCGACGGTTGATCATATTTACGCAAAAGTCATCGCAGTGAAGTATCCCGCACACTAGGAAATGCCTTACTTAGAAGTCTACAATACGTAAAGAGATACTTATTGCTAATTGTTGATTAAGTATGCGAAAAACTCACTTCATGAAGCAAGTAGGCGAATATCCCCATCCTTTGTTGTCAACCTTCTAGTATATCCACTACTAAAACACTGCTAGCAATACCTGTTAGCCTTATCAATCAGCAGCCTATTTAATTTACATTCACTAGTCATTCGCTTTGCCAAGGAACAATTCAAAAAAATCATAGCTTCTTTTTCCTATCTTCTTCATTACAGATCCGGAGCCGCTATCATTCTTGTATGTCATCGTGCAAGCAAAGAACCGCAAACTTCTATCCAGAGGATTCTAGAAGACCAGGTAAGGCGGCTTTCGCAATCGATGCAAGATTGCGCATTTTTCAACGAAAAACAAGTGAAATCACGGGAGCTATTCGAATATAAATTATTCAAATAAATGGGAATGCAATCAAGCTATCACAAAAAGGCTTCTACGGAGCATGTGGCTGCTTTACCGCTTCATTCTTAATGGGCAAGCCCATTATTCGGATCACTTTTTATGAGCCTTTGACGATCATTGATAGCCATACAAGCCACCACGCCGGCATGGAATATAAGAGGTTGGATCCCCCACCAGTGGTGTATGCGGAATTTCTTCTACAGACCAAGCGAATCTATTCTACCCCATCCTGATGGACCGATAACTTAAAATCGCGAGCAAGGAGCGGTAAGCGATGTGTGCATTCTGTGGCGGCAATCTGTGGCCAACATACATAGATATCAAACGCAGCCAAAACCTGCAGCAGGCAGACACGTGACGACGGACGGAATGCAACCACCATAGAAACGGCGAAGAAGAACAGATAATGCAAGAGCGAAGGCATCAGTCCCCACTCTGACGACTGTAGCCAAGCGAAGGGCTGCCCGAGATGAACCACGATGGACTGCCAGAGGCGGATGACAGTGATTGCAACGTGGCGCGCAACCACGTCACGCATATCTGTAATAACAGTGTGTTTGGTGGAGAAGAACAAGTAAAAAGCGCGAGGTTTGCCACAAAACTGCGTCCTGTATGCCAATTATAAGAAACTGCTAATAATAACAATTATAGATGGAATCAAAACGGATGGAGTGAGCTTACTTACTTTCGCTTAAGGCAGTTGCAGCTCGTGCTCCCTGGCAATTTCTGCCATCAATTGTGGCTCATTCGTCTTGAACCGCTTCAGATAAGCGGCGCAAATATCCGCTCGGCGCGCTTCTTCCATCTCATAGTGTCGCTTCCTCCGGACGATAGGCGGCTGCCGCTCCAATTCTGGTGAAGCTTCCACCCGCTGCACACCTGAACTTCCACTCTTATGTTTTCTTCAGTTGTCAAGAATAATTTTGCACAATTTCATGGCGGTGCAAAACTAATCTATTGTTCCAGTCTTTTCCTTCCATGTTTCATCCAGAGGACTATATCATTTCAACAGAATTTTCCATACCTACTTGTACATTGAAATTTTTCATGTAGTTAAGTCAATGACAAGAGATGACAGATAGTGATCAGCATTATGGTGCCACAGCAAATATCGCATGACAAATGTTGGAAGTGAGGGAAGCGCATCCAGGTTACGAGAAGATTTTAAGCATTCTTGCTTCTGAACAATACAAACAATCACCATCAATCATCCGGTTACTTTAAAAAGTGAATGGAAAGAGTGTTTTCAAGGGACATCAGCTGAAAACGTCAAGATGGCTTCATTGTTTAAAAAGTGCCTGGGACTAAAGCGTCAGCAACGGAAACAGGTCACACACCAACGCTGATACCTTTTATATATATATATATATAATATATATATATATATATATATATATATATATATATATATATATATATATATATATATATATATATATATAGTATATATAATATAATATATAAATATATTGTGTGTGACCTGTATATATATATATATATATATATATATATATATATATATATATATATCTGGTGCGAATATCTCAAACGACAAATGAAACACGGGTTAGAAATGACAAAAAAACTAACCAGGCACGAAAATATGACTGGTGTTTCTCATAAGCCCTTCCAGCCGAGTGACCTCAGCGTGCCTCTGCCGAATAGTCGTCTTCGAGGCACCGACGCAGCGCTCTTCCTTATGCGCCGTCATGAAAGCCTGAATCAAATCACCGTAATCTTCTTGCCTTGCAAGCTTCAGTGGTTAGCTGAAAACTTCAACTCATTCCACTCAAGAAAACATGCAGCTCCTTAAGAACAAGATTTATGCTCAAAAAAGTTAATGGAGCACAGCGAATGAGGAGCGACCATTGAATGGGAGATTGCTTAGATCTAATTTCATTTCCAAAAACAAGTCGTCTATTACTGAATGAGAACAAATCGAATTCCTTGTCTCCCGAACAAGTATCTTAAACAAGTCTAGCTATGGAACGGGAAGGAACGGAATGTTTATTTGAATTCCATTTTTGTCCGCTCCCTTTAAAGGCACGTCAATATTTATGGACGAGGAAAATACAATGAAAAAAATGCAAATCAGCACAGCATACCTTGAGGTTCGCTGCATCTATTCCGGGTGGCACGACCAAGTGGTGCCCACAATTGCCGCAGAATGCTGAAATCATGCAAAAGGAATGTTTCATTTCGTTGGCTGTGGGTAACGATCACATGAAATTTGAAAATCGGCTTCTATGCGAGAGTTCGCTTTCTTCACAAAATCAGTAAATTAACTGCATAGATTCCAGGAATAAATTCATCACCAATCAGCTCGCATAAAAAGGATAATAAACAAGCACCGTTACAATGCAAGCAATAAGAGTGCCACTTACCGTCCTTTATATGAGATCGGCGAGTGCGACATGCCTCTTCCAATCAGCAACCGTTTCGAACTCCCGCCCCGAAACGCCGCAATGTGCCAAACGGCACACTGAAAAATAATCTCGAATACTCATCAGGTTTTCGGACGCCTGTGTCGCTCTGCGGCGCTCATTAGGCAAACTGCTCATCAATCTGCGGTCGCGTGTCAGAGTACATGCTTTCAAGCATGTAGAAATAAATTCAACTAAACTGCTCCTCGCTGCATTCAATTCATTGCCACGATCATGCAAGATCGTTATCTATGCTTAAAAGATCATAAATTTGCGAGTCGTTCATCGTTTCACTTAAAATGAAACATCAGGCAATAAAATTTACGTCAAATAACAATATCATCTAAGAGTGTAGGGCTCATTCTGCTGGTAACAATCATTTGGTTGATAATCTGGAAGCACCTGCTGTGAGCGAACATTGTTCTACCCTATTCATGATTAAGCCGAATGTTCCTTCCTTCCAGGAGACAGAACACGCTATGGACAATCATGAGATCATGAAGCACAAAATGATAGGTGGAAACGCTTACATATCTTATTGTTACGAACGATGTACGGTGCGGTTGCCGGTGCCACCAATTCCGCTCTCGCGTGGGCTGGCAGCGTCGCGATATCGGCCGGCTTGAAAGGTTGCTGTACCCTGACCGCTCTTGTCCGAGGCACTCGTTCTACGGGCGCATTCACTCCAGACCTTGGGCGACTGAAGTTGCATGCGTAGTTAGCATGTGTTGAATATTCAGTCACAAAAATACGATCTCTAAAAATGTACGAAAAGTTTTTTCATGCGCTTTCGCAGATTTGCTTACAGTGGCACTTTAAATTTTCTGCCAAACCGTCGAAGCTAGAATTACGAATTTCGGTAGCTATAATATACACCGTAGCGAGGGTTCCTAGATGATTCTTCAACTCCTCACCTCTTTGAAGCCAACACATTCCTCCGTTGTGCTGGTAGATAGGGTGGAAGTTTCCTTCAGACAAAAAGCAATTATTGATTTTTCCTTAAAGCTGTCATGGTTATGCACCTGTGATTCTCATTCAATTCGAACTCGGTTGTTATACGCGCAGATATTATACAGAATTTTAAACTGAGTGCCTCATCATCTTGTAAACGATTGAGCGATATTTTCTAAACGCCACGTCAGAATGAGCATCGTACAAATTTGACGCATTACGGAGGACCAAATGAATAGAAGAGTAGTCACTTACAGCATTTCACGATAGCGGGCAACGAGATCTTCATACCACTGCGCCCTTTCGTTGCTGTCGTCCGGTCGGGAGGCGTTCATTTCCGTTGCCGTTGTGCCGGTGCCCTCTCTCCTCCGATCCCGTTGGTTCTGGTGTGCCCTCACCCGAGTGCGGTTCCTCCTCCGGGAAGAACGCCGCCTCATCCGGCCCAGTCTGCACCGGCAGCGCCATCCTGGGCGATTCTTCCTCCCTATAGCTCGTACCGGGTTCCACCTCATTGTTGACTTTTTCGTACCACTATAATCGGCAAATTCATCAGTTTACAAATAGGCTCCGCCTATTCTTTTACGTAAGTGACACTGTGGCCAAATTTGCGATAACATCTTTCTTGACATCTAGACTCAATAAAGATGTGCTTTTGCAGATGCAAGCACCCGAATCCGCAAAATCGCGATAGTGCAATGCGCGGCTACAGTAATATGCAGCAAAATCAAAATATTGCTCACCGGTATGAGCCGCTGTCCGATCATAGCGACGAACAGCCCTCTCGCGATTACAGCGGTATACATCCGCCCATGATGGCCATAGAGGTAGCACTGCTGGCGTTCCAGGTCCCAAATGGTCAGCTGCGCTCCTTTCAGCCGACATGCGGCCTCGAGCAGCAGCGGGTCTGGACGATATGCGGCTGTCTCACCAACTATAACAGACACACCTTATTAGTATATTAATGACATCAATTTCATCGCAAAGCGGTCAGCCGGTAAAATTAGGCAACAGGTTCTTGGTACCTTATGTTTTGCCCAGAAAAACCGCATAAGCAACGATACGATAACATGACACAAGTATGACGTAAATAAACGATTCTTAATAACATATTGTGTATGACATACGACCATCTGTAAGCATGACATAAGTAAATGAGAACCTTCAGAGGTGCCCACACTACGACAAGATTGTTGAAACTTTCATGACACCACGTGAAAAGGTTGGAGAATGCCCGATAACAGTGATTCAGCCAAAAAATTACTTTTCACATAACCATTTGAGATAAGCGCAAGATCGACCACAAAAATCAATAAGCATTAGTTAATAAGCATACAGATTTCAATAGCACAATACCTCTATATTACTTTTAAATAAATTCATGGACAATTTATTACTTTCGACAAAAATAAGTTTAGTGAAACTAACCAAAATATTGCAGACCGCGTCCGTGAACATCAAGCGCGGCGAAATCCTCCCGCCAGCGCTCTTGTATGAAGAGCCCCACTTCGTAGTAGAGCTCTTCAACATCTTCTTCTAGTAAAGCGGCCATGGCGGCAAAGGCGTCCAGGAAACGCTCTATTCTCACGAGGCCTAAAAGGCCCATAATTGCCAGCAAAATGTCTGGCAAAAAGTCCGAAAAATTCGGCATAGTCGAGTCGCTGCAGATAAATTGATACTGCAAATGAAATACACAGAGGCTGTTTGATTACGCTTGGTTTCTTCGGCACAGCACGCGCAGATCGAAAATAACGCAAGGGCAGAACGCTCTAACGATACGAATCATGTGAGGAGTAATGCACTTATCGCATTGTTGCAACTTTCTGAATGTTTACAGGCAGGGGTTCATTGAGAAGAGAATTAAATGAAGGAGAGATTTTGTTGCCGAAGTTTCGCTGAGATGCAAAAACAACATGCAATAATAACAAATAAATACTGCCGGAATATGAAAATTAGTATCTAGTTGTTTACTCTCAACCAATCAACAAATTATAAGTGCAACGTAATGTATATTATAAGATTATCTCGCAGCAGCCAGCATGGCACTGCGATAATTGCAGAAATGGGCCAGATCAAAACTGCGTCAAGATCTACGCAGACTGCATGCAGCAATTTGGATAAGCGTGAAAAGATCGATAAATTGCCCATCGGTGTACTTGACGGCTATCCATCGGTGGCACCGAGTTCATTACTTCGCAGATAGCAGCATCATGTATTTTGCAGTGTGCTTTTCTTTTGTTCCGCGTGTGGAGCTCGCTATGGGTGTAATTAATTGTGCAATTACGCTTAATAGAGGTATGATACGAGGTGTGAAATTAGAACGGTTTAGACGTGTCTAAACCGTTATTGACCGCTTATGATTAGTAGGCAGAAAAAAACAGAACGCCATCGGTACAGTTTTATCTTTGTTTGATAGGGCGGACACTAATGAAGATCATATTAACGTCAATTGGGCGCGCAACTGGTAAGCAACCCTTCTACTTTAGTCGTTGACCGGTGTCACTGCTTTGCGACCATTATAGCAGTAATTTACGATGTGCTTCAAGAGTTCGATAATATGGAAAAATATGTGTTTTCCGCTACTCATTTTGCGCATTAAACTTTGCTATGATTTCGGTGTTGTGGGTACTTCTAAATGTCTATACTTGCAAAAATGTGCATCTATGTTCGTGTTTCTTCTTTAATCATCGTTCAAAAAATTTCATTATTCCTTCGAAACAATTATCTGGTTAATGGCAACGATTTTAAAAGACTTCTAAACGAACATCAAATTGCTAGAATTAATGCGACTACAAAACTGTTGCTATTGCTTCCCTATTAACTTCATTGTGTCTCTCGGTGTGTGATGCTTCTAGAACTGACGACTTAGAGATGTTTACGCTCAATGTATTCCATGTTGTATAGTATAATATTCGCACGTTTTAATGCCAGCTCTTGTTTCTTTTGTTCACTTTTTTTCTTGCAAGTAGCCTTTCGGAAATATCTTGAGCGTAGATTGAATCCCGCATGGGCCCGTCCCGCCTCAGTCGCAATGCTAAGGCTGCCATCATGTCCCCATTTGGTGCGAATTCAAGAAGTGCTCAAAGAAAGGCTGCAAGGAAAAGAACTCGTTTTTTCTGCACTGAATATTTTATTGCTATCAACAAAATAGGCTCAAAATGTCTGATTTATGGGCTGATAAATTGTTCGTGGAACGTCTTCGTCAATGTTCAGTTACAACTTTACATTTGCCTCTTTTTCACAGTCTTCATATCACAGATTAGATTTCAATCGGAAAATGGAGTACTAGTGTGTTATATGTAAGGGTTCGACTTGAGTACCGGAAAACAATTTTTTGCGGCTTTTTTCAGATTTCAGCCTTTCTTCGAAAGAATTTTTTTTAAAAGATGTTCACTTGTGTAGACGCTCTATCCACACTTTACCGGTTCCCTCAATTTTCGAAACTTCCGATTGTTGAGTTGTTTCAAATATCAGATATCCTCGAGCTTCGGACATTCCAGCCTCGTACGCTTCTAGGCTACACAGACACCAGCAAACCTCGAGCAGCCTCGAACCCTGGTGCTCCCAGACTTCATAGGCCCGCAGTTTCAGAACGCTTCAATATCTGGCGCCATTTTTCAGTACCTGAGCAAGAGTGAACCAAACAACCTTTCTGTAGTTAAATATTGTACAATCCAAAAAACCATAGCATCCTTCCCTTGCACTCCGCTGAAATTGCACGCAATCCAATCCATCGGATCTTTCTTTGTCCAATTGAATAACATTTTTCAAATCCGTTTCGAATAACTTGATGAAACGTTGCAAAGAGCTGGCAGATCAGCAACAGTTTTACAATATCTCCAAGTGCAATGCCGGTCTGCAATTTGCAACAATGTTTGTAGGGCAAAGAAAGTCCACTGAAAAAGCTACGGAAAATTGAGCACGGACTGAGAGATCGCTTCAGCATGCTACTGACAAGAGGACGGAAAAATTAGGTCTTCTTGAAAACTATGTTTTTGAACTGATGTTTCTGTGCCAAAAGTCACGTCCACATCACATCTGCGTTGTTTAAGCGTAGTAGCTTCTGCTGAGCTCCTACACATCGACGAACAAGAATAAGTTCGACGATGAAACATTTTCGATTTACAAGTAATTCGTGTTTGAGTGTTTTCTTTTTCACTGTCACATCACCACTTCAGCATCAACAACTCTTTGCGTTTTCTTTTATTCAGAGGATGCAGTTATCAGTTGACGTAGTGCCCTCATATCAAATAGGCAAACATCGATTACCGTCAGCGCAGCTGGTCGTAACGCGGTGCTTATCAACACAATGCTATGTGAACCCTCTCTGCTACGTTTCATTCAGTTATTTGTTCCTCACTCTTGCACCCAGAACTATTTGGTATTTACTTTGCCGGAACTGCTACGTTAGTGACATGGCATTATGAAAAATATGTTATCGTAGAATATAGACTGTCATTATAGACCGTCATAGCAAAGTGTCTCTCTTCTAATCAAGCTTAGCTGGCAAGGCAGTTGTATTACCTGACACACGCGATTATTTTATCTGGTCCTCAAAACCGCTTCTACTCTCGGGTCTATAAAATAGAAATTAGATGTCATCAGGACAATTTTTAGACCAATAACTCAACAGACTTACTCCTCTTTCGTTACGGAAAGCTGCCAGCAGAATTTGGGCTGAATATGCGACCATGTTGGCTTCAGGCAAACTCACACAGGAACACAGTCTGGGACGAACACTTTTACCGCCGTTTTGGCTACAACGCAAATGTCTCTCACACTAAAAAGTTTGCGGTCGTCAGTGTTGCCACGGCGAGCGCAAGTTTGCGATTTGCGGTCGCCACTAACGACGCTAGTTTTAAAGAGCGCAGTAATAACACTGGATGCGCATAAGCCGAGTCAAAAACATCGGCCTCTTTGCCTACAACTTCAAGTCTCCGGGCATTATGGTGGAGAAGCGACGCTTGCATTTACTTTCAATTTCTCCGCTCTTTACGAAGGTTTCAGTTACTTTCGCGTATCATCGAGAGGTGTGGAATAGTGTCGCATCTATTATCGTGCTTCTTAAAACCCGCATCGACAGTGTCAGCCACTGCAGCAAGAGCTAGCCACATTTGGCATTCCGACAGCTAAAATACTTGGGAAATATGAAGATTTTCCAGAAAAGACACACTAAAACATTGCGCGCGTGCCTGGAAAACGACAATAGTTTGAAAAAAAAAAGGAGAGAAAGGGCCTGCAGCTTAGACGATGCAGTTTAGCGACATCGTTATGATTTTCTTTTAATCGCGCATTAAGATGAACGATCGAGTCTCTATCCAACTGTGATTTTGAAAGCAGGAAAGCTTCAGTCTCATAGGCAGATATAATCTCGATCAGAATACTGTCGGTTAGCCGCACTCGTTCAAAGTGCGACCGTTTGGATGAACGCTTCAAAAAGCTACATCGATCACCCTAGAACTGCGCAGCTTTACAGTTTGAACTTACGTCATTTCATTCTGCTAGTAGACTCGAGTCTGCATTCACCCCCCGCTTCTTTGCGCTCACCAGTGCACTGAAGAGGAGGCGTTTTTCATTTCGGCTTATAACTCACCACGGCTGGGGTTTCAACAACATGTCCCACATCTTCGTTTCTGAGTATCAACGTGCGTCATGACCATTTTCTTCATCCTCTTGCATCGTTTGATACAAAACTCGGATTACTATATCTTACTTGTCAAAAACATTTCTAAAACCGGTCACGAAATCATTAAGAACACTCATGTAAGTGCAAAGGCGGTGCCTTTTTTGCACCAGCTCCATTTTTTAGCTATTTCAATAGAAACCAACAAATACAGGATAGAAGGGACTCGCAAGACCGCGCGGTATGTACTGAGAGGGGATTTGTTTGGAATACGATGACACCACTCAGGCGCATCGCGGCCGGCACATGTCCAACTTCCAACTCCACTCCAACCTAAGGGGTCCATGGACGCTATACTTTAGCGCTTCCTGCGGTCCACATGCCAGCATAACTTCCAGAGGGATTATACATCAAAAGAGATTGTACATACTTAAGAAGCCAAGACGTCAGTCCGACGCGGATAAATTAAATAATGTAGTTATAGGGCAGTGATAGAATCAAGAGCGAAGGAATGGCGTCACATTCGCAGACCTTTTGAATAAATCCGTGAATCCGTGAGAACTACGCCTTTAGGGCGGATACCGTACACTCTCCAACCATTGTTTCGCCTTTAGGCTAGCTGTCCCACAAATTCTCCCTTTCTAATAAGCCGGCAAAACGCAAGAAGTAGCAAACGAATATAATAGCGAACCTGCAACATCAAATATTTGTTATGCGTTCGAGCAATAGCATTCCTGATAACTTGCGAATGGGCGGCAACCACTGCGCTTTTCACGCTTAACATCTCTCCGTCAGGACCCGTTTTCCATAATGTGAGCTCTTAATAGAGCTGTTAAAAAAGGGAACATTTTCTACATTATGCGCGAAGCTGAATTCATCAAGTTAAAGTAAACAATCTGGAAACGAAAGCAAAAGAGAACTGAGATGGGAGAGATTTATTGATAGAGGGGCTGTCTGGAAGCGAGTCTTATTCGGAACTGCAGGTTATTCAATAGTTATTCGAAAAAAGCGTCTAATTTACCACTGGAAGTTAGAGCATGCCTTACTATTCGAAATTATATGACAGCTCAGTCTAAACCGAAGCATATTGAAGAAGAAAAAAGAACAGGCGAACCTGAAGAATGTAACATCGGCACACTTGAACATTCGTTCGGTCGCATTTTGCAAATCGACCCCCCACCTGAGAGTGAGACTTTTATCCTGTGGAAAGATTTGCAGTGAAGATTTTCGTCATTTTTGACAATGGTTATAAATCATTTTTGCGGTGATGTGGCTGTTATCAGTGCAGTATATCGCAGAAACGATGGCTTTTTCCCGCAGAATCCCCAACACCAAGATTTCTTCGCTGTAAAATGCACAATCATTGCGTAATACTTCTTGTTTTCGCTCATTGCTTCCTTGTTCTCTATACTCCTCTTTATTGCTTCATAAAGTGTTTAACCTTGGCCATATGATAAAGATGTCCACTGTCTATTCGATAGCTCGCATAGAGGGTCACTTTTTCGTCCAATGATTCGGCCATATGGTCGCTTAGGTTTGCTGGTATAAGTATCGGCAGCAGTTCCAAATTTGATGGCTGCAGCAAGAATCACCACAATGTTATGAAAGCAAATCGCTTTTGTTGTTTTGTGGATATACCAGTTATTACAACACCAGTTGGTGTAGGTTGAGTTATTGGACGACAACATAAGATAGCGATGCTCGATAACAGAAGCAAAGTCGATCTGTGACTCTCTTGTAATCGGTCCGTGGCCTACATCATTATCCTACTACAATATTTTCCATGAATACACTCACCACTCGAGGACAACCGGTCGTTTTATTGACAGCGAAACAAGTGGATGAGAATGCGAAGCAGACAAAAAGGGCATGACAGCGGCATGACAGCTTTTGCCGAAAGTTTCCCTTATGATTTGTCAGCTGATTAAAAGCTCCGAAGAGTGATGCAAACGCTGCAGTTTACGCAAATTACCGAAAGTATAAGTGCAGAAGGTATTTAAGAATTGCGAGGAGTGGAATGGTCAAACGAGTGGAACGAAAATAAGCAGATATGCGTCAGGCTCTAAGTATCGTGGCTACAGAAACAATTACGCATATTTAGGATCATAAGCGCTATGACTGGATCATATAGCCGCAAAATTTTGTCACAAAGCATCGGCAGAGGTTCGCAGTGAGACGGTCCCACTCACCATATCCTGGCAGAAAGAGCGCGCATTTCCGAGACGTATAATTAATTTTTTTGCAGCTTATTGCTGGGACAAGCATCACGTTGTGAATTCAGTTGTTACAGGGAAACTGTCAGTGTTGTTAAATATCAAATTATGGATTGCCGTTACTGGCCGAGCCACGCCACCCAAACACTTCAAGCCATAAATTTTATATTCATATGTGATGGGCATAAACAATCCGAAATTCATTTGCAGACAACGACATTGAGCTACTCAGGAGATGACCGAGGCCTCATGGTACAATTCTAAACAGAATACGACAGAATTTTGAAATGGTGAAAAAAGGATGATTTTTTGTCCGGATGGGCGGCATTGTTGAATCCCTAATTTTACATTGAAAGATAGATTCCTCAGAGGCATTTATTTCAGATGCAAAAACATCCATCAATATCCGGCAGTCCCTGAATAAATTCGGCTCATGAAAAGGCCGTGAATTTGGCCTTTAAGGGAGACTAATGAATGTCTCGTATTCATCGCTCTGTATTGCGCCCTACCACTATTCCGTGATTCTCCCAACAAAAAAATTCTTATTAGGCTTACAGTGTTCTAAAACCGGTTTCTTCACTGCTTCCAAGTCATGCAAATCCTAACTTGCAAATTTTGCAGCGTCTTACCATCCCATCCCACTGTTCTTTTGTGACGTGAGGATAGACGGCGGAGTGCGCCAGTGCGGCCAGCTTCTAAAAACGTATGATAATTTCGACTGAGGTTACGCAAGTTATGGAAATTAACGCTGAGACGGCCATATCGACACACCTTATTCAAAAACCTCTTCAGATTAAGCGTTCCGGAAAAAGCGCTTCAGCGCGAACATTCTCGGAACAGACAGTGGCATCGTTGCATTTCATGCCATATAGAACTGTACGAAGGGAAATATGTAAGGTGAGGAAGTTTATGCAGCAAAGACATGGTTAACGGCGCACGCTTTTAGCAAGATATTATAGCTGCACTAAATTTTGCTGTTTTCTCGGTGCTTTCCCCCTTTTTATTTCATTTCTTTTATTTTATATTTAAGCTTATTCTAAAACTGCGTGCGTTACAAAGAATAGGAAAGAATTGCAGCATAGTCATAGGTAAAGGCTCACTTTCACAGCCCACTACTCCATTGGTTAGTCACATTATTATTCCATGAACTCGTTATTTTCTACCACATCTTCTCTCCTCTGCTATCCTGCATATCTTGTCGTACTTTATCATAAAACCTCCACTACACTTATAGTCATAGCTAAGTCTATGCAACGAAGGTTATGCGCTTCGTCAGTGGTTAGCGCTTAACGCAGTTGTGGGCGTTAGCAGATAAGGGCTGAAACGCGGTCGCTGCTTGTTCATAACTCTCTTCTCAGCAGTAAATTCTTCGTTTTTTTTTCTCGTTTCACATGCGCTTGATTCTTGCCACGATGGGAATCCATCCTTTTACATTTCCATTCACTATATCTTTTAACCTAAAAAATTGTTGTATTCTGAAGCGTCATTCTTGCCATCTTTAATTTCCATTCGCTGCTTATTTGTTTACTCATTTATTTTCTTATTCATTTAATCGTTCATTTGTTTGCCCACAGATATGCATTATACAATTCTACGCGAACTTCTCTATCGCAATGCGTTTGGAACTTTACTGGGTCATTTCTGACGACTTCTCTTCTGCATTGACTTGAACGGCAAATGGTACGGGTATCCGCAACGTAGCAGTTAACGCCAGAAATATTTGCAGTGCAGAATCGCTCAGCGTAAATGCGTTTGACGCAAGTCGCTCTGTGCAGTTGTACATAGCGCTAGCGTATTCATAAGAACCGCCAATACTAGTGGCCAAAAAATCTCAACGCAGAATTGTTCATGGCGTGCTTGCCCGCGCTTCGTTGTTCGTCTCAGGGAGCTTGTAAAGGATTTGTCCTGCAAATAGCGCTTGTGAAAGGACGTTGTGAGAAATGTCTTAAGAAGGCAATGGAGAAATGCATTCAATGTCGACGTCTTATTCTTAAGAAGGCTATGGAAGATACATTTGTATCGACGATTCTGTGCAAGAAGAAGTTGTCGGTGCAGGTTGTTGATATGTCGGAGCGCTTTATCTGAGGTCAATTATTGCAACAAAATGTGTGATATTTTAACGACGAACGTAATTCTTCAATGCGCACATGAACAACAATTATGTTCAGCAGTGTAGGAACGCAAAGAAAGAATTTTTGCGACAATGCATGTGCTACATCAGCATGCGCAATTTCAGCGCTTGAATTTTGTCGTTATGAATCCAGATGTAGGAAAACATTCCTTTAGCCAAGCCTACTCTTGCATGGCCACTGTTGCATCCCGTGCCTTGTATTTTTAGCACTAGCATTTCTGCACGTACATTATGGAGCAACTTCAGCCTGCCTGTACGCAATGCGTGGTTTCCTCTTTGGTGCCAACGTCTCATAATTAGAAAAACATCAGGAGAATTAGATGCGGTCTTCGTTTGCGTTCCAAATTCTACGTCATTATCCGAGTATGAGTTTCTGAGAGAGTGTTCCTTGAATACTTCATTCGCCTTTCTTTGACTATGAGCTGATTTAGCTCACTCCTCATGTTTGCACCCTTTTGCAGAACTCCGTGAGAATGTCCGACAGAACACACGCAGCGGGAGCACGAACCATGCGATTCTATGTTTATTTAATCAGACAGTATTTCAGAGGTATGTGAATATCGAATAACTGTCATCTAGGACAAGCAGTTGTCGACGAAAGAGACCGACAATTGGGCGGAATGTCCTTGATAGACGAGTTTTCTCGTGAGTATGCATTTGTCGTCTGTAGTTTTCCTGCTTTAAAAGGAAACTGCAATTTACCATTTCCTCAAGGTCTGATCCGGTCGGCGGCGATACATTCCAAAATTATCAAGAACGCCCATATGCCAGCAGGTCTTTGCCTTTACATATTCCGACATTGAGGTCTTCGAAAATGATCTTTGCTTTACATATGCACCCTCTGAATAGAGGATTGGCACGTTTCGAGAGTAAAGAAGAAGACGAATCAGGGTAATCAGGGTAAAACCAGGGTAATCATCTCCACCGTCCATGTTTAACTGGGCCAGTGGTCCGATCTTGCCGCACTACTCTGTTCGTTCGTGTATGGTATACCCTAATCGGAAGATGCCAGTAGCGAATTTCTAATGCTTTTGTAAACTATACTATTCAATAGCTGATTTCTTCAGAATTCTGAAAACTGTAGGTAGGCTCTTTATTATTCCTGTAATTTTGCATATGCGCACAAATAGTGTCTAATAGTGTCGCATGCGTTCAACTGGTGCAACGACAGTTATATCGCGACAAATGCAGTTGTTCTTTCATGCTTCGTGTTTGTCATGAACCATCAATAAGCAGCAATGTGTTGCGAGCGAGGAGATGGACATGTTATTGGTGTGGAAGTGCCGCCTTAAGGGGAAAGCGGTTTTTTAACTTTCATTCGCTGTAAGCCATCACATTCTTTGATGAATTTGAAGTTTTCCATGAACGAAACAATCTTCGTGGGATGCTTGATACAGCGACATCATCAAGTATGCTTCATGACTGCAACCTGGACAGCCAAATTTGCAGCACCACTAGTCAGAATATACCTAACAACGCATAAAATTCACTTGCCGAAATCGAAGAATTTCCCATGTGCCTACAGTCACGTGTTTCACTACACCAATCACCGTCATCCCTAAAGCGAGAAAGGTGAGCTGCAAGGAGACCAAATTTCAACTTAGAAAACATTGTCAACTGCAACTGAGCTCAAAGACTTGACCCTTCCAAACCTTTCTACTTTCTGCTACATTTTAGGCATCCTTAGATTCTTACGCTACTAGATACTCCACTGAACAATGCCACTTATCTAATGGAAAAGTTATTCCATGTGGGCCAACAGATTTCCTTAAGTTATTGATGTCGGTCATTTCGCAGCTAATGAAAGAAGCGCGTAGATGGAAAGAAATGAAAGAAATAAATTTAAAATCAGGATTTGAAAAAGTCTCTTCTTCGCCCATTTGAAATGCTCTCAGGTCCTTAGCTGACTGCACTTTCAATTCCGGAACACTGCCAGTTTGGTGGGTAAGTTACGTGTGACGATCCACTCGTTTATGGAGACTATAACATTGAAGTCCGTATTTGTTTCATGTCCGCGATGCCTCTTTCCCAAAATATATCCCAGAAAATCTCCCTCCCAATTGCAAATTTCGAATGTGCTCATCTCTGTGTCTTTAGAGTGAGAGATCCTCCATGATCACGCCGTAATCTAGCTTCCTCTCAAAGATTGTGTTCGTTCTCGCCGTGTCATCTTAAAACATTCACTAACTGTGGTAATACAACTCTGTCTACAGTTTACGATATCGATAAGGAAGCGGGAATCCATCAGTTCTCTTTCTACGCAATGTGGTTTTTCACGACCTGCGGTCTGCTGATTGTTGTATTACCATTCTACATTTTTTACATTTATAAACGATCGACGATTGAAAGTGATGCCGCGACAATTTCAAATATACTCTTCTTGAGGTTACTACATTTCGAAAGAGCACCTTAGCTGATATTTAGAGGAATGTTGAGAAATTTCTTTATTGTTACCGGCTACACTATAATGAAGAGTATTCTTGAAATACCTGCCAAATTCGTTAAAGCAAGAAGTATCGGGGCACTGCTTCTGCCCTTGGCATGTTAATGGTGGCGTGAGTCGTGCCAATTTTAGCACAGTGCTGCATCTGTGCAGGGTGTTCATAGAGCTTAATCTGGCTGCGAGGTGATTATGCTTTATGAAGGAACTACAGTGACTAGGGGAGTATCCTAACATATGGAATCACTGCGTCAACAGCTTCCGAAGTGGTATTTTGCTGAGCACCACTCACAGCTTCAACAGGCGCGAATGTTGCAACAATTTTGTCCATTTTTTGGCACTTTGTTTAGAGTAACATGGTTCTGTTCATTGTGAGTGTGCGACCGCCCTCTTTTGTTTATGCTTTGTTTACCCTTTGATCAGAACCTAAGCATGGAAAAAAGCTGTGATGTACGAAGTGACTATTATCATGAAGCGGATACAAGACGGGCACAAAAAGATATCGTTTCCTGGAATATGCAGCCATAGAGTTAATACATAAGAGAGTAATATGAAACAATGTTTTTAACAGGGAGTTTGATCTCGTTATATGTGCAGAAACTTAAGTCTTTTATAGTTTGAGGGCATAATTTAGGGCGTAAAAAGTCGCGTGCTCTGAATGGCACTGGGTGACATGTAAACGGTGGGATGAAATTTTACGAGTGTACCTATCGAGAAATTTAGGTTTAACATGGGCATTCGCTATTTCGTCAGCTATTTCATGCTCAGTAGTGTGTACGCATCAGAAGAAGTGAACATTATGAATTGTGCAGTACAATGAGGTTACATTGGAAAGGACACCTGCAGACTGGAAGGGTGCAAAGGCGATATGTCTCGGTGATTCAATGATATCGAGCAAAAGGGGTCGCACGACAGTAAAACACATTTCGAGGTTAGCGAATCATAGAATATGATTGAGAGTTCCGATAGGGAATTCTATACAGAAACAATTCATAAGAGAAACCGGAAATCAAACGAAAAAACTTTGCCTTTGATCCCGACCCGTTTAGAATAGCTATCTGACGAATGGCTAATATGGCACTTGGAAAATTCTTTTTTACGCTGATTTTCCTTGGGCTTTGGCCATGTCTCATTTGAAAACACCGAGAAATAACTTTTCTTTCAATGTTCAACGATAATAGACCAACCTCCCTCCACTGTCGAGAAAATCCCACCGGAAACTTAACGTCGCTTTCCTTATCACGCAGTAGATTTGAATATCGGTCGCCGTCCTATTTCTCTTCTTTCTCTTGTTCCAGTGGGTGAATTCGAAACTACTCCAACCAGTCTATGCATTTTCTGCGTCATCAAGTTGAATTAAGAGTGAACACAAAACCCTCAGTGGCATTTCGGAGGATGGACGTTTTCCAAAGCACTTAGTGCGCTTTGTTTGCTGTGAACTAAGGAGGTGTTCTTGTTGCAGCTAAATAATTGCCTTTGTAGGTGAGAAGAGAGAATAGGGGCCGTTGAGGTGATTTTATGAATTTTAATGAAGCATGCAGTACGACAGGAAGAAGCCGTATGTCCTTTACTCGTCTATACGCCTTTTCGTTGTTTAGTCGTAGTCATATGCAAGAAAGTCGGTTAAAGTGATCGCATTAGCAGTTGCCATGCTGAGCGTTCATCTCTGTCACTAGAATGGCCCTGCAGCTGTCAGAAACTACCTTTGCGATCTGGAAGTGTCATTTCGAAACGTTCGCTGTTTCCTACGTATACGTCTTGCCGATTTCCAGCATTCAAATACAGTCATGCTAATCTCTTGAATCATTAATGTATGTACGTGAGTCAAGCAGCTTTAGTGTCATCCACTTTAACCTCTGCTGCTGCCAATTCATTGTTCTGCGTTGCCTTCATGCTGTTGATATGCTCGCGGGTAGTTTGCAGTTTTAGTGGATAGTTTTTGAAGAAGGCGCAAAAGCACCAGAACTAGTAAGCTTGCAAAGAGGCTGAGCAATCCGTTCGATTTTTGCGAAATGCCTCACAGAGGTCAGAGATGGAAATTTTTTTCCCATGTATATCCAGTGATATCAAGCAAGGGACAAAAAGTACTTCAGACGGTCATTGAGCACTCACAACGCACAGTTGCACGATGCCACGTTTTTGAATACATCCTTGTACATTTTTGACCCGTGACTGATTTGCCAGATGACTTTCTCGTCACTCAAACAATTGAACTGGTGAAGTGACCAACAAATTGCTCCCAAGAATCCCTTAGCAGGCTTTGAAAACATCTTACATATTCCCAAGCTACAACACAACACATATTCCCAACACTGGCGTACAAGTGATGAATAGAGGAATGACGGTATGGAGCAGATCTTCGCCGAAAGGCCCGTTTATCCAGGAGGCGATTAATGCTCAATCTCTGTATTGTTTGACGTTTCTTCTTCTCCCTTCTTCACCTGACAACGCAATTTTTGGGACGTATTTTCTCGCCTTGGGTAAAAATAGTCATTTTTTTGGTGATTAGCAGAACAGTGAGGGAAAGGAAAGATATCGAAGCAGTTGGTATGTATATGCTCGTGCAGGTCACGAGTTTTCGCACAATTGGACAGAATTCGTCAAATGCTCGTGAACTAGTCATTCTATCTATTTGATGATACTAATTTTTACGCCACCATTTCAGTGGCTTTCCACATAAGACGAATGCTACTTCTTCAGAACTGAAACTAAGCCCTGCGACGAAACCCCCAAGCAGCAAAACATCGCACACATCCATTGGGACAGGTAAGGGTTACTTTGGTTGGCTCTTCAGGGGGTCCACGGTATAGCAGCTTCCAGTTTTCCAGCAGTCGGGAAGTCAACATCGCTGCGACTGCGCAACACTGTCGAATTTGATGACAATGCTGCGACAACAAGCAAATACTGACGAATTCATGTAGCGATTCAGGTAGCGATTGGAAAAAGGGGGGTGGCCCTGCGACCACAAGCAAATATTAAGCACACGCTTATATAGGCTACCAAAGCACGTGCAGGTGCCGTGAATCCAGAAATATCCTTCGCTTTGAATCTTTGATCCCACGAATTTGTTTTCCACTTACATGGCCTTCATGACCATGGATGCATCATGAAGTCCAAAGCGGGTGCCGCTGTTCTGGATCGTCCACTATGTATTTCCGGCATGCGCTTCGATATCTGCATTAATCGGTAAATAGCTATGTTAGCGCACAAATGGGATGGGTTAGTTTATAGTACGATCTGTCCAAATGTTTATAACTACTTGCAGTAATTTCCTTGTACCGCCTGGGTTAAGATATAAATGAAATACCCGTTTGAACAGCTATCTCATCATTTCAAAACTGTGAAAGGTTACCAATGAAAACGTTCAATGATGCGAAGGAAAGGGATTATTTAGTTCCCAAAAGCTCGATGGCTGTGAACTCGTTGAAGGCATGGTTGAAGGAGACGTTCTGCCTCAGATAGCAAGGGGTGGGCGGACGCTGTTAAGCAACAACACAGTGATGGAAAGCCACTTCCGGAATTCAATGATTTTAAGGGTTTTAAAAAGTCGCCGGGAATGCCGGCTGTTTTCCGCCGGACAGTCCTCATGTGCATCCATTCAAGGCGCTCGAAAGCTTTCGATTTCCGTGAAACAGCAACGGATTTTTCGAACATACTTTTTTTAAAGCTTCGCGATGATTGCATGGCCGATTTGGCTATGTTGGACAGTTTGCGAAGCACCATCACATGAGCGAGCGCGATGCAACATTCGAAATCAAGTTCAGAAATGCTCACATCAAAATTCGAAATCTTTTTTTTTCGCTGTCATCTGGCTACATTGCAGCCACATAAAACATCCTTGTCAAACGGCGTTTACATGGAATGTGATGCTACGATGGGTCCTTTCTCTCATAAATGCAAGGTACAGCTTTGGGCAAATAAACACTTTAAGGTGAGTATACGCCCTCTATCAATGTTTTACGTTACTGCTTTCAGATTTATAATGTATCTCTTATCACAGATCCTATATAAAGGGTTTTATCTACGAGTTAGTATTCTTTAGTCGTCAAAGCGCCGAGGAAATTAACTTATTTGCCAAGAGTCATCCACACGTGCAACAAATAGCTCTTCTCGGTGTTCTATCTGTAGCAATAATAACTAACCTGTTAGGGAAAAGTTCTGTGAATGCTGGTCTAAAATGAGTATTTAACATGCGAAAGAGCTAGATCAAATGATTATCCAAGCGATATTGCGACTAAATTTCGAAGTTCAACAACGGCAGGACGAAACAGTTTAGGATGACGAAACATTCACCTCAATGAGTTCGATGAACTTATAAAGTGCTGGTTAAATCTCCAGCCAAGAATCTTTAATGGCGGAACTCTGAAGAGTACGAACGCCACAATTATTTCATCTGTTCGAGGTGATCGGTCGGATGAAAAGGCAAGCTGAAAAACCGAAATCTTTATGCCTATTTTGTGACTTGGCAATAAATAAACAGGATGCCAAGCGCTGCTCCATCAGATAAACTACAGCACTTTTGTGGTATCCGTGAAACGCAAATTCACATCAACATTCTAGATAAACGAAGACAGAGGAAAAATAAGTCAGATGTAGGATTTTGATCTTCCAATAAATGAGAAAACAGGTTATAGATGGATGATGGAGAAATCAATTGGCTCACATAAAAACGGTTCATTGGCCGAGAAATCGTGATAGAGGCATTCCCGTGAGCAACTCGACTTATCTTCAGCTGCCTCTCACTCCTTTCCAAAGTATGATTCCCTCCCCTCTTAAAAATTCCTGCTTATTTCACTGACCACACCCAACGAAAGATAGAAGCAGGGAACAAGATAACGAAAAAGAAAACCTCTTAAAGAAAATAAACTAAAAGCCCAACATGTTTGAGCACTTCGAGAACGTATAAAGGAAGAAGCCTCACTGGAGCATTTGGCGAAGGGAATGAAGAAGCCAAATTGCTGTGCGACAGCCAAATTGAAACTCTTGAATGCATCATTCAGCATTTGAACGATATCCTCTCGTGAATCAGATAGACGGCCTCCTCCGTGGAATGCTGACTTGCTGAAACGAAAACCATCGTTATAGGATGCAAAACGTATACGCTACACTCATTCATTTATCACATCACACCATTTCTTGGGCTCCCGGGCGTGGTGCCTGCTTACAGACAGGATAAGAATCTTGGGCTGAATATGTAGAATGGATATTAGTTGAATATTGGTTTAGTATTTCGATATCGGTTAAATACTGCATATTTGATATTAGCTAAATACTTCAATACGAGAAGAAATGTAAACATCACATCCACAGGGTTACAAATGAAAGCGAAAGCGCCATGGTCAAGGCAAAGTGGTGTGTCGCTGTTTTTGGTTCTCTCAATCACAAAGCTGATTGAAATCACTAAAACATCGGTTCATCCACTGCAGCATGATCCTATTAAAACTTTGGGAGGGAATCAAGTGAGATTGAAGAGATAAGCGGGTTTTCATAGGGTCTGCTTTTCAGGAATAGATATCTAATTCCACAGTTGTACTCATGGCAGCAATGCTTTAAGGAGCATCGCACTTGACCGTGACGTCTGTCGCCGTTCAACCCCTGAGTATTGCATAATATGACCGCAAGCAGCGCTAATCGCAGCAGCTAGCGTTTAAATTTACGTGTCTGGGCCATTTTCATCACACTTTTTGAAATGAACAATACAGGTTCGATGGTGCGGAGGAATGGAACAAGCGCTTTACTTGGCGGGTAAAGCAAAAGCGAAACATTCGGGTTCACCATCATCACGCATCAGCAAACGTCTCACTCAGACACAGTGCGGACAAATAAATGTGGCGACCGTTGCTAGTACATCTAATCAAAAGTAAAACTGTCCTAAATTAAGGCTACAATAGGATAATATATCAATTAAGCACTCGGCTTAAAGTAAACGAAGAATCTTAATTAAGTCCAACTCAAAGGTCTTGATGGCATGACCAGCGTGCTCAAACAACGGCTTAAACTGCCGAGGGCATTTCGTGAATTCAGTTTACCAATAACAACACAGTGTCACGCATGCATGAGAATAACGCATAAGATAATGCATAACGCGACAGTGAAATTTATGGCAACTGCACGTCGCATAAGAAATTGATCTTATAGAAAAGTTCTTGTTTTTGTCTCAGCTTATTAACGATTCTGATAGAGTTTTTAATGCTCTTTAAGATGTGCCTAGTCATTCTTTCCGAATTTTGTTCCTTTATACACTTATAGGCCCTGATATATCGGTGACCGCGCAATTTTTGTCAATTGCGCGTCATATAAGAAATTGATCTTATAAAAAGGTTCTCGTTTTTGTCTCAGCTTATTAATGATTCTGATAGAGCATTCAATGCTCTTCAAAATGTGCTGAAACTCGTATTTCGAATTTTGTTTCCTTACGTATATTTTCATATTTACTGCGACAATTTTATTGCCGAGTGACCACTACCGCGCCGCTCTCCGTAGACGCGCGGTCTCTCTCCATCTCTGTCGTGCGCCTGTGCTTGTGGCTAAGTGCGTCGACCCCCGCCTTGCAGCATAGCTATGAGCGGTTGTGGTTACCTGTGAAAGGTAATAAACGGCGCTTATTGCCGGAAGCCTATATGAGATTTGCCTCTCGTTCCAATCTACCCAGCTTTTCTTGTCGTACCCTCTCCCTCTCCCTCGTAAATATTCATGTCGGCACAGCTTTCTCCCAATAACTGAGGAATGCATACCGCCAAACTCGGTAGGGGCGTCAAAGTTGTTACGTGGCCACCCTACCGCCTCTCGTCTTAATCTTTAATTATGCACAAAGTTTTATGAGCAAATTCCCGCAACTAGAAATTGTACTGTTCGTTTCGTTGTTTGCTTGCATTGTAAGCATTGTAACGATAGAATTCTGCTACCGGCCGGATCTGGGAAATTGGAATGTTTTGACAAGGTGTGGCAAATTTGGAGCTAGAAAATTGACCAGCCGAACCGGTCGGAGAACACTTGCTGGAAGTTGTACAGCTGAGGACAGTTTCTGAACCGAGTAACAGTTTGGAACATTCCGCTCCGGCTTCTATATATTCTATCTCCCTGTATTTTATCCTATTTCTTCATACCACCAGTGGATGATAGAGGTGTCAAATGCCTGCCTTTCCGACCGCATTTATGGTTAACCATGAGCACAACCTGTGAAACCGTGCAAGCCTCTCAACCAACCACTCGATCCTCACAGTGGTCCTCGATCCTTACCTGTAGAAGTCCTAGTGAACAAACAGTTTTATTGGAGCCGCTGCTGCCGCAAAGTGGTCGTGCTTGGTAGTATCAGTGAACCCATGTAAGTTGATCGGAATGGTCAACCGATGTCGAAATTACCAGAAAAAGAAACGGATGCACCCTCACAGATTGCAGGGAGGAGGCTACTGAGCATGTTTCATTCGCCCCTGAGCGTATTCAGTTGTCATGATAGAGTGCGAGCGACCACGGCTTTTGCGATACGGGTTGTTGTCGCATGTAGTGGTTTAGCAAGACATGAACATGACACAGCTTGTGATCGCAAACGATTCTTGCCCATCATTCACTCCGTTATCATGCACTTGGCTGTGCATCGTTTTCTGCCAGTGTTGGCTGATTTCGTTATCTGTGATAGTCGGCATCTTTATTTATGGTTCTTCTACTTGTACGGTTTATTTCTAAGTATTTTTTCATTAACTGACATGCTTGCCTCATCCCACGACGTGGGGCTTTCACTTTTCCTCTTCCTGACATTTTCATTGGATCGTCCTCTAGACTAAATCGTTTCTGGAATCTTTTGTGAGCATCCTCACTCCCCACCATATCGATCCTCAACAGAGTTCTCATCAGAAAATCGCGTATTCGATTTCCACTAGCATCTTCTTTCTCCACACACACCTTTCGGATTCCCACATCCTCTCCTGCATTTCTCAAGATCAGAGTCTGATATACCACTATTCCACCTGTGGGACCCTCCGGCTTAAGTGTTGTCTGATGATATCTTCCGCGGCGGATCGCTTCTCGATAGATCACTACTCCATCCTGCGAAAATTACATCCCAGCGACACAATGATGCAGTCAATCTGTTCTTGCGCTTCCATTTGGTATGAGATAGCATATTTCAACGCTTCCTCGAACAGATTTGAACTAACTGTGAGTGGTCAAGACGTGCGCGAAGGGAAAATACGACTCAGCGCCATTCCGCTGCGCTGACAAAATGTGGTCAAGCTGGCTGGGTGGAAGGGGAGAGAGAGGGAAGAAGTTGACTGAATGGGCAACACAGCAACGTGAATTAGACCTCCACTTGGCGAAGCATGTGGTACAGCCTACGTTCCACAAACTGACTGACTCTTGTGCTTCCATGTGCATGATTAGTGCATGACTTCATCTGCGTTTTGCTTCCATTTTTTCAAGCTTTGGACGCTAGACGGTGCAATTTTTGGTTTGTTTTTGCTGCTTCCGAGAATAAATGTCGATTCCACAAAGCAGTCTTAATGGTGGGGGTATGTTTAAGGTCGCTACTCGTGCTGAGATGGGTCAGGTAACATCGGGCAGCTATTTTACTGAGGTACCAACGGCGAATACGACGCAGAAGTCGTTGTCTGTTTGCGAAAAAACTGATGACAACAGAATAATGCGAATGCTGCCGCATCGCACACTTCGTCATCACTGGTTCTGCTCACAGATTCACTCATTGGTGGGTAACCGTGTATTCATTTTTTATTTATCCTTCTTCGTTGACGAAGCCTATGTATTTCTGAAGGAGGCGAACGTATTCGAACGTGCTTCAGTGAAAATGAAACCTTCGAGGACTGTCGCTTCTGTTCATCCTTTCTTTTTTCTTTTCCACTTATCCCTTCCGTTTCCTTGAAGTAAACAATTGTTTTTTTTTTTTTTTTTTTTTTTGATGTTCTGTCGATACCTTCAAACTCTTGAAGCCTTTGTCCGCCAACTTAAGCAAGAATCGACTCATTGATGACACCATGCATTGACCGGATGGCAGACCGTTAAATCTCTTTCAGGTCATATTCGTGGCATTCCAGTTGGTGATGTTGATATCCTCTTCTGCTGTTTTCTTTTGCATTGGCGGTGCTGTTCCAAGTTGCGCGTTTCGTGAACCGTATAAATCAGAGTTGCTGCTTCTGGCCACCGCGAACTTTTTCAGGTAATTCAATACTCTTGAATTTATTTTAAACATTAATTTCTGCATTCCCCTTCTAGAATTATTTGACAGAACGGAACGCCAAATCTTGCACAAATCTAAATATGGCAGATTTATGTGAAGCTGCGTCTTTTATTTCGTATTTTCCATTGTCGTTGATTCCGTTCCATCGGTGTAAATTGTACCACGAATGGGCACAGTAATGATTCAAAGGACACAGAGGAGGAAGTGATCGTTGCATTCAACTGTGACTGTGTTCCACGTTGACGATCCCCCACAGCATAATCTGACACTCTGTGTAAATACTTGAACTATAACACTTGAAATTCAGCGGTTCTCTATGCACCTTTCAAGGTTTCGATTTTCAATTCTTTGCAATGTGATCTTAAGGCTTGCGCAGTTAACTTTATTCATATTCGCACTGTGCAATGAGATGATGTTTCGCTCCTGCTTGCAAGTTTCAACGATTCATGGTTGTTTGTCTACGAGGGTCATTTGAAAGACAGTCAGGTCCCATTTGGGCGGCTATATGAGGAATGGACGTTTGTAGGTAGAATAGTACCGTCATCTCGTACAGCATCACAGGATTTTGCAACCGCGGAGCTGTAGCTTCACCTCATTAGTGAGTTTTTAGTATTTGAGCTGCCGCTCAGCACGTGATATTGATTCGTTATCTTGTCTTCATTACTTCATTTAAAATCTGGAGACTTACAAGTATCACGTTGACGACCATCGGTGTGCAGCCTATGTTTTCAATAGTTGACGGAATAATGAAGACAAGATATTCTCTAAAGTTCAGAATACAGAAATCTCTAAAGTTCGCATCCGCTTTGCTTGTCTTACTTTTTCTCGTTGCTTATTAGTGGTCACCTACATTCTGCCCTCCTTTGGAGCTACTCTCATTTATTACCCCAAGTCTTTTCAGTTTCACTCATTTTCCTTGAGCAACCTTTCTTTTTCGCTTAACGAGTTGTTATCTCAATCTGAAGTTTGGCTGCAGTTTTCGAATACCAACTCACTCCTTCCTCCCCTCTCAGTTAGCTAGTGGTGGAAATGAGTTGAACTTGAAACCTCGGCCTCCAAAGGCTCCGCGGAACATCACGTTTAAGTGGGTGCTGATCTGTCTGCTTCTTCTTTTCATCGTTGGTTCCGCTCACCTCACTGATGTTTTTTCAAATTTCATTCTGACCTTGACTTTCTCCCTTACTGAAGATTCTTTAATACGGTCGTTGGTTTTGCCAGTATCAGTTGAACAGGATTGCCAGTGAAATGCTTCTTATTCCGGCCTAAACAGCTCCTCTCAAATCTCACTATTGTTGACGGTAATTACATAGTAATAACACAGAATAGAATGAAATATGTGCAATGGAGTATCGCAACACGTATCTCAATGTGTGCTTCTGAGTCTTTTTTGTGAAAATGACGGCAATTTTCTTTATGCGTGACTTTTTCACCTTTCTCATCGATGCTTAGGTTTTTCAGAGCCACGAGGTCCCTCGTTGTTTTATTAGTGAAATGTACTGGTTGGCACTACCGATTATAAGAACATATGTTTTTTCGCGGACCCTTAGTGGAAATAATAGCAGAAAAGTGAACGTTATTTGGGGAAGCATGATTGATTGGGGATTTTGGGGAAGTTTTGTTGCACTGAAACCTATGATGTAATCAGCCAAATGTTTTAAAACTCCAGCGCGCTTCTCGGCTTTCTGGGCTTAAGAGTGTCGGATCGGATCCATTATCGCGGCAGTCGATTATGCGAAACTTGTGCTTTTCCTCCAGTCGTTCTTCTGATCCCGTCATTTATGGCACAGGTTTGTTTTCTTTATCGGATTAAAGCTTTGTCATGTTTTTAAAAGTTTCATAAAGTGCCGGATGTTTTCTTTTGCAGTTGTGGTAGTGGTCGGCATCCGAAAAAATCTTCGGTTTGCAGTACATTGTGAAACATTTGAGTTGAAAAAAAAAGTTTTAGTGGTATCAAACAGGTCTATTACGCCAATATCGTAATCGGCTCTTGCAATCATTTTTTTTCTCATTGAATGTTAATTTGAAGGATAGCCGCACCGTTGTGGCAAGAATGATCTTATTGCTGTTATGTTTCGCCGTCACATCTTGCACTGAATGTTCGCAATCCCAGCGAATCGTTTTTTTTTTTTTTTTTTTTTTTGCTTTGTTCTACGTTATGTCCTTCTTTCAGTGTAATATGAAATGAAATTTGCTCTTTAATCAACTTCATCGATCTCTTCTTGTATTATTCATGTTCTGAATGCATTGTTGATTTGTGTCTACCTTACTTTCCCCTAACGAATTCCATGCATATTAAGTCTTCGTTCACTCATTTGCGATTGTTTTTCCGCAGATGTGCGATAATAAGATAAAAACATTTATTCATAATGTGGTTATATATGTGCGTATGTGCACGTGTGCTCTGCTTGTTTCACAGTTTGAATTTTTAAGCAACAATGAGTGTGAATGCTTCAACAAATGGCCAACGGGGTAGAAGGAGAACGGATTGTTTTTGGCTGTTTTCGCGAACGTGGCAACTTCTCTTGGAAAACACATTGTTTAACTGGTTTTCAAATATTTCCATAGTCGCTTGGCTTAATGAGATGAAATCTAAAAGCGTACATCCGACCAGATCGTTTGGCACATTCATTTCCTTTAACGTTGATTGATTCTTAAAGAGAATGATGTAAAGTGTAAAACGGCAGTAAAAGATGCTGGCGATAAATGAAGAGCAACGTTCAGCAACAAGGCGGTGCATTTATAGAACGTTTACAGTGGCAGGGGGTTAATGATATATGGATATGCAGTTTTTGTCTGTTGCGCCTCTAGGAATAGCTTTTACACGCCATTGCTTGTTTGATGCATACATGCATGTTCTTTAATTTATTCAGTTGTATTTAGCGAAAAGAAAAGTTTAAGACTTATCTTTCATCCGCTCGAGATAAATTTTTGCATTCGGCTGTACGGTATATGATGATTGCTGTGGTTCTACCACTGTACAAAAGAGGTGATAGCTGTGGTTCGTTCATTTGAGTACTGAAATTTATAACGTCATATTCTAACCCAAGTTTATTGTCGCAGTGATCAATTAATAATAGCTGGAACTGTTACCTTCTCTAGATTTATGATCTCTTATTTAATTAAGCTGTTGCGTTTGTTCAAACTTTTCAGCACTATTTGCAGTTGGCCGATGTGCTTGTACTCGCCTATTATATAACTTCGAATGTTCATCGGCAATATATAAATTCGGATTTGACATCGATGACCTTTTGGAAAATATTTGCTGATGTGCTGCTATTCACGATTGTACCGTTGATATTTGCATGGGTGATACTTATCTATGCACTGCTCGCATCATTCGACGTCTCCTTCTACGTTATTAGAAGATCACGCAAATGGCATCTGCGGAAACCGCCACCCATCATGCTTACGGCACATTCATCCTTCAAAGGTAGTAATATTCTTCACCGTACATACGCACTTCCTTTCTTCCGTCAATTTGCAGAGAAGTTCGCTTAGACCTTGCGAAATACTTGGGTGGAGATAGGGAAAATAAAGAGGGAAGGAAATACTAAGTAAGCGGAGAACTGTTTTCATGCTTCAATGATTGCTGCGGTCAGGGAGTTTTTTTCGGCGGGTCGAGAAGTGACGTCGCGCAAAAATTTGCAGTTTCAGAGACTCACTTTAAAAAAATACCCGCGTGGGGAAAAAAGAGGGGGGTGTTTACTCTGTTGTATAGTCTTTTATTCAATAATACCGTTTTGGATAACATGCTGATTGATATATAATGGAGTTTTGTTCAGTGATCGCAGTTTGCAATGTATAAAAAGATTCATTCAGATATAATATGAGAACATATATAGGCGCCCATCTTCTGCCTTCCTTAATTTTCTGCCGAGTAGGAGTTTGTAAGGAAGTGAAGCCGTGCATGTATATGAGCGTCTCAATGAAACCGACATCCAAAGGAAGTTTTATTGTTCGATCGAAAATCCAGAGAGAATTTTTTAGAAGTTTTTGTTCACCCGAAAAATTCCTCGAAGTTTGTATTTATGAATGCTGCGGTAAACGTCGTATAACGTTTTTGTGTGCTGAATGCGGTTTTCAACTCCCAGCGCGAACTGGAAACTTCGTCTCACAGGGCGAGAAAAACGAGTTGTCTTTTTCCAAATATTGTGGCTGCATCCAGGAGCTTCGGCTGGCACCCTGATGGACCCCGCTGTACAACTCTGGGCATGAATGCTAGCGATAATGCGAGTGCCTTTGAAGTGCTTGGGCTAGAACTCTGCCCTATGATAATGCGACTGTCTTTGAAAGCTTGGTTACGGGAATTTAAAACCACCTGCTCAAATGCAGTGAGCGAAGTGCGCCTCACAGTCTCTTAAAAGGCTGAGGATGCTTTGCAGGAGTCTGTGTTGGCAGAACTTTATAAATCCATCTCGTATGCGTCGAAATTCCGATTGCTCACTGCACCTCAGGAGCATTTTCTGTTGCATCTTTGCACCCATCTGGAAACCTTTAATGGAGTCTTGCAACTGCCGGAAGGCAACAAAGGGAGTGCTGACAGCCGGTTTCCTATTTAAAGGGTATCCTACGAATGCTCTGATGTCCAAAAATTCGTTTGATGGTAATCTACCTCCACTTAGCGCTCAAAGATGCTTGTTTCTTTTTTCTTAATCGTTTGGGAAGGCTGCTCGAAATTCGGCTACGGATAGACTAGTGCACCGCTCGTAATGGGCTGTTGCTATATTAGAGATTGCAACTATATGTTATCAAGTCCAGAGATATATTCAGAGGAATTCAAAGGTCTGCCGATATCATTGTTTGCTAGGCAGCGACATATTTTGTTTCGCTCAGTTGCCAGCGTTGCAAATGGTCGATGACCTGCGCAGTAGTAGCAATTCTTGAACACAGCGTAATCGATTAGGCGCCGAGTGAAGAAGGGTTTATCTAGATTGCCGTCCTTAGAGATGATTTAACGGTACAGTTTCTTACAGGGATTTCCTTGGAATCGCAATCACCGCAGAGTTTGCATCACCTTTCCGTCAAAATGCCCAAGAATGAGCTGTCGAATGGCGCCTACTCAGACCGCAATAATTATGACAGGTTTGTTGCTTCCTTAGTGCCTGTTAGATGGCAGTGCAGGATCTACGTCCGTTTACAGCAATGCTTCCATTACATCAAATTCAAGAACGAAACGTTGCCGAAAACGGATCAGATTTATTGCATTGAGAGAAGTTGAGGGAAGCAAGAATGAACAAACAGAATGAGCTCGTAGAACGCCTCCCACAAAGAACACAGCATTACACTAGTAGGTAGGTATCAAGGATGCAACGGTACATAAGACACCAGCAGGTTCAAATAAAACTCGCAGTTTCTGCACCTTGACTTCTAAGTTGGGCTCGTGTACATGGGATGAAATGTGCTCAAAAAATATCGATTTTTTTTTCAACTTATGACTCACATAACTTGTGCCGGCCCTACCTTTACTGGAGAACATGGTGTAGGTGTCTTATTTACAACTGAAAGTAAGATTTGATTTAGCGTGTGGGAGAGCCAACTCGAATGGTAGCGTGCGGCTTGCACGTTTCGAGTGTTATATAGCACAGCATACATTGCACTTTTATTTGCGCTGCCCGTGCAGCCTTCGAAGCTTCTCAGCATGAATTTTTTTTCTGAGTTCTGCACACTATGCGGAGTTTAACCTTCGTGGTCTGCACAGACTTTTTGCCCAATTGTTTCGCTCTTCCACAGAAGTTTTTGGCTCATTCTGCCCTCTTCATGTTCCCAGTTTTTGGCTCATTTCACGTGCCTCATCTTGCGACTTTAAACTCTCGCGACCTGTCTGTTAACCAGTAATATATGCAAGTGTGTTAGTGGTGTCTGCACTTCTGATACATTGTCTCTTCACATTTGAAGGTTTGTGCGGACAAAACTCAAAGTTTCCCCTCTACGAAGCTCAATTGAAAACCCATATGCTTATTTCAATGCGTCATTTCTACAGTTTTTTATCACAAACGTTGGGTTATCGGATTCGATTGCACGGAATGATTTAAGTATGCTGCTGCTTTCTTGGTATCACTCTAGTTATAAGGTTGTGAGCTTTTCAGGCCCTCAATAAGTGAAAACCTTCGGGAATTAAACATTGCAGAAGTTTATTTTTCGGAAGTTCGAGCAAAAGTTCCCTCAAAATGGGGGAAGCGGAGGAGGATTTACTGCTCTACGCCCCATTGCAGTATAGCGGTTACCCACTGATGTTCTCAGCCATCCGGGTTGACACCTCTGCCGACCCTCCTGCATTGTCTTTTTTCTTGAAGAAGATTAAATTTCTAACCCGTTTTAACTTGCAAAGCCCATCAGCAGGGAAAGTGAAAAAAAAATTGACTCACATTTGAAATCTGCAGCTCCAGCCAAACGGACCGAACGCGCACGGGAAATTGGCGAATTGATGCGCTCACGATGTGGTATGCAGGCTCAGTGGTATGCACGCTCACGTATGTATCATACGAAAGACTCGTCGTAGATTGCTTGCAGAACTGCGCATTCCCACCTAATGAGGGAGGGAGTGCGGAGCGGATGCTTGAAAATCATGCCACAAAGCAGCGCAAGGTGCACTTGCATTGACATCTTGTATGGCTTACTTTTTTATCAACACGCTAGATGCTCCCTTACAACACACAAGAGAAGTCGAACACAGAGAGGCGCTGAGTTGGCCTTTTGAGAACTCATGTTCAGTATTTACTCCTCAGGTGACGAATATTTTTATGTCCCTCTTTCTAATCAGAAAAAACTTTCCATGGTTCCTTCATTTCAAGCCGATGTTTTCCGTACTGATCTGACATATAAGTGCGCATTTTTCTTCCCCTCCTCATCGCAGTTTCTCTTTCACACTGTTTTTCCACCACCTTCAGCATCTTTCAAAAAATCAGGTTGGATTTAACGTGTTCCATTCTCGGCAGCTCTCACGATGAGGGGAGAGTTGCTCAAGCAGTGAAAGGATATTCATCACTTTTTGATTAGCAGCTTCCGTTCACCGGCTTCCATAACTGAGCCAAGTGATGCTCGGAAGTGACCTGCTTACATCAGCCATATTGTAGATGAGCGCCAGCCATCGTGGGTGTGGTCATTCCTTCACATTCTGGCGTGAGGTTTGCATGCTTGCAATTATGGTAGCTTGTTGTCTCTGAATGTCACGGTGTTTCTATCCTCCCGGTGTTTTCGATTGGTGAGCTGCTGAAACGTCACCTATCGGTTTTCGTGATAATAGATGCACAGATTTACTTACCCCCATTCTTCCTTCTGATGTCATTCTAGCAACACCCTCCGGTTCGGGTGAGGAGCTAGACATAACTCAACTCGTAGACTGAGGCGTCAGGCGGAGAAAAGGTATTATTAGAGAAGAGAGAGACAAAAGGAAAGAGGGAAAGGCTGAAAATATGCCGAGAATGCAAGAGAGTTTGGCGTATTATCAGTGTTATGTCGCGGCCCAGCTTCAGCACTCGCTGAATTAAAAGTATCGCGTAGCGCGTACAACTGTTGAACAGATTTGCACTGACTTTTACGCTACCTAGAAGAAGGCACTCCGTTTTCCTAGCTGTTATGCAACTATCACGCACAATATTTATGTTTTTTGAGATTTTATGAATGGAGTTTAGTTCACTTTGCCGGGTGTGTATCGAAAATGACCAAAATGGTTCATCTTCGTTTAATGGCACGAGATTATATTACCTCTTCATTGCTACATTTTGATTGATCAAAGAGGAAGGCACAGAAAGCATGGGAAGGTGGGAGAGTCCATGTAGAACAAGGTAACACCCTCATTACTTCCATACGATTCTTCGTGATTCTTCCGGTTACTGGAACCGGTGCGCCTTAGAGTTTGCCCCGTCAGGCTTGTTTTTGGAATGGGTCAGTTCACATATCCATTCGATCTCCTGGACCGGTTATGGCTATCCAAGGCCCACGATGTGCTTTCGTGGCGTTTTGAAAGTGCTTGCGAATTGAGCATAATCGGAAAATGCGCTTCTCTTGCATCAGACTTGTCCATTGGGGGCCGTCTTTCTCCTATGCAAATACTTTGCAGTGGAAAATGTGCCCATGCAGACGCGCAGATAAATGAAATTCTGAATTGTTGCAGAAAAAAGAACATGACTAACCTCGGAACATGACTTGATAGGATCTACAAGATCGCAAAAATAACGTGGCTGAGCTTAGAATTATGAGGTTCAGCACGAATGATGAGGTATAAGAGTGAGTTTCGCAGATGCTTCTTAGATTGGATTCAAAGTTATTATTATTTTCGCTGTGATAAGGGTTCAAGCAGGCGGTGCAAGTCGTATTGAGGACGTCGCGGTCTATGCAAGCGTTGCTTAGAATAGCAGTGCAACTTTTCTTGATAGGATCTCTGCAAGCTGCGCCATCCTCATTTAGTGTTTAACTAGTCTGGGTGGTATTCGCGCAATCATTACGATTTCTTTTTTTACAACAACGTTTTACCCATCTGCGTCATATCTTGGGAGTCCTTGTGCCCTATTCTTCCTCAGTTTGCTGGAGTTTGCCAGAGCAGGCATGCAGCTTGATGTGATTTAACGCGCACATTGTATGCAGGTTTCCAAATGGTTTCGTTCAACTCCAGTGAAGCATTGTTTGCATCTTTGCTCCCAGCAAGCAGAAAATACTATCAATTTTCGCTCAGTTGGCTTTGAAAATTTTCGGTCATCTTCATTCGCCTAATTTTACGCGTCTATTGCATAAATCATAAAAGATCATATTTCTAAAGGGGTTCAGATGTTCCAAAGAAGTGCCAGCCCATTTCCTCTGCAAAAGAACCTTGCATCGGAAATCCTTCTCTGAGCAGCTTGAAAATTGTTTTTCGCTTTAACTGATTCACTCATTCATCGATGAGCATTACGTCAGTGAATTCAATTGTGAACAAAACGATTCAGACTGCTGCAAGTGAGCTAGAGCCAAACCGATTTGGCATTGATAGTGAAGGGGAGAGCTTGCTCGCAACTTGAGTCTTATAGTGCGAAAAAATGCAGAGTCGTCATCCCCGTGGACACTACTGGGCATGATGAGCCAGCTGCAGACACGAGTTTGCTGACGCAGGTTTCTGTCGAAACACCGAGTTTTGGCGTCCCGCTGATTCGTAGACGCTTAGACACGATATTGGAAGAATCAGGCAACTCCCACTCATCCGGTGACGTTTAGAATCGCCTTGCCTTCGCTTTGTGTTCTTCGTTTTCCGACTGCATGGAATAACATGGTTTAATCTTCGTCAGTGATCCTCTCATTGTAGAGAAGACGGCAACTTATCTCGTACCTATGGTCGTGGGATTTTGATCGCCATTGCTTTTCGTGACTAGTTGCTGCGCCTTGTCCGTTGTGCTTTTTTCACGTAAAGGGATACCACGTTGTGCAGGGACCGCGTTCGGGATAAGAAAGATGTGCTAGCTGCACAAGGCGCTCAGTTTTCGCAAAAATATGCTGCCAAATTTGGCTAGCACGTAACATTTTATTTGGAAGCAATTTTTGGGAAGTGGACTGCGAAAAGTGACCATATATGCGTTGCCGTATTCGTGGCGTATTGCCGCATGGAAGTGTATCGCAGCTGGAATCATTTGTATCAGTTTTTGCTAGTTGTATTTTTTCGTCTTTCATGACTCGTCATTGATTTATGTCTGGATGAACGCTGAATTTCTTCAAGCGATTTGAAATTAACCATCATTGATACTCAATTAACGAAAGCGCGTTAATCTCTTGTTACTTAACAGAATTGAAGACGTTACGTTTGCAATGTATCGAAAAGAAGGTATCACGTGATCCACAGAATAAGAGCACTTCTTTTCAGAACAGATGTTCGCTCCTTCGCGCATGTTCGTGTAAATAAATTCCATCATCAAAGTTTCTGAGGGTATATCCTCAAACGTGCATGTCTCGGATGTTTGCATTTCGCGACTGTAATAGCACTGGAATTCCAATAAGAGTGGAGTTTCCGTTTGAGAAAACTTCCTTCGCATACGTATTTGCTCCAGCGATTTGATTCGAAGTGTTTATTCTCCGTGCAGTCGGTGGTGAGGTATGTAAACGGGTTCCTTCTCTACACTTTTGTGACTTTTGTAGGTCTATTGCAAAATTGTCACAAGAAAGTGCATGATGGCGACGTCCAGTCCATGTGCTTGTGTGCGCCTGTCTCTCCGTTGTCAAATTTCAACTCGAAGAAGCCGAAACTTTTTTTTTGCTGCAAAATTTATCAGGAATATGTACACTAGTGGGACGATGCGAACTTTCTCCATTGATTTGGGAGTTTTGCGGAGGAGCTATAGGTATTAGAGCTGAAATTTCACGTGTACCTTACACCAGTCCTACTTTCATTTTGCTCTGGTTGGGTCTCAGAAGACAAAATTTTTGTGGATAATTTGCGTAGGTGATATTCCATGTGGGTCTTATTCTGTATATTCTGTTTGTTGGTAAATTATGGATTTAGCTCGTTGATGAAGCGGGTCGAAAGAAAAGCGCATCTCATGCCAGCGTCTCTGCCTTCTCCACCTGTTTGTATATCTTGCCTTGTCCGTTTTATTGACCACTTTGGTGTGGGATGTTGATACGAAAGGGGCTGTGATGGGCACTGTTCTTAGTGATAGTAAAGTTCAGGCAACGTTCAGTCTACTGAAGTCTTGCCGTGCGTCCGTCATCTCTCTACCATCTAGTGCATAAAACTGTGGATTTCATTTTCGTGCTTCATGGCTGTTTTCCATTTCTCTTTGTGATGCATCATTAGGGGATGGGTATTTTGGATGGTCCCATATTTACTAATTTTCCTTTATATTTCCAGTGTGGTGGATATTTGTTCTCAATTAAACTTGTTAGCTTCTAACGCACTTCGCCGTTTTTTATATTAACACGTACCTTCTGCTTCCGCTGACAACTCATGTGAACTTACCGGAGTATTGATTGTTTGGGCAGTTGTGTCTGCTTACATGTCAAAAGTACTGTGATTGAATTCAGCGGTTTCCTCTTCTGGAACGGTCGTCAGAAACTGGAAATCAACAAGTGTTGACTTGGCGATGCGTGATACTTATGGTGCATTGTCGGCGATAGCCGCATGTGTAATCCTATCTTCATTTGGCGTCAATGCCCAAATGAATACTGTGATTCGTCGGGTTTCTGTGCAGTGTAACCTGTCGGCTTACCTGTAGTTCTGCCGATGATTGCTTCTGCGTTGTCCTATGTGCTTTTTAAATAAGCTGATTTGTGCCATTTATTTCGTGCTTGGTGACTGCTTATTTTGATCAACGCGCAATATATTATTATGTCCTCATCTAATCGTGAAATGCGTCTTGAACTTTGGACTGAACATCGTATGGCTTGAGCTTTTTGGCAATATTCAACAGGTACTCGATTGAAGAACAAGAGTGATGGCAAAGTCGGTTTTTGTGGCAGTGTCCATGGGTAAGTGGGAATGGATGGTACGGATAACGTTAAGGTGCATCCGCAGTGGATTAGACAACAGCATGGCGTGTTTTTAGCAGAACTCGGAAGCACAGATAATTTATTATTGCAGTAATCTCCCTCTTAATCTTCTTTGCATAAAAGAAACGTCTAAGCAAGACTTGGACTGGGTGCCATCCTTGAAAGAACTTAGGACGGCCCATACAAAAGCATTTAACTAGCACGAACACTGTATGTCTTACTCATATTTTGGATTCCACAGGGAGATATTCCACGCAGATACAGCTGTTGCAGATAGCTGTATCTGCAACAGCTGTATCTTACTCTAACTGTTGCAGATACAGCCAGCTTGAAGCTGTCAACACGTGTGAATTTCAGCTCCGATGAGGTGTTTATCAGTACTTCTGATGCGATTCGTTTGCCTTCGATAAGAAATTTCCAATCCACCTCGCTTATCTTATCTTAGAAGCTTTTGGCTCTCGCTGCAAAACGAAAAACGTGATCAGCATATCATTTGGTCCTACAAAATTGTAATCTTATGGCCATACATGCCTCTACATCATTTGCTTCAGAATTTCTGACATAAAATTTCTTAACTGAAAACTTATTCCTTTATATAAAAAGATCTTGCCTACGACAGCGCTAGTAGACATCAGTTCTCAGAATGTCTTAGACATCAGTTTTTTAGGACTAGTAGACTTCAGTTCTCCAGAAGAATGTTTTCGATTTCAGGAACAAATACTACCTCTCTGGATTCGGCTCGCTTTGAAATGCTTAAATACTGTTCTTTAACATTGCTTCTCCCCTAGAATCTTTGGTTCATAAAGGTCAACTAAGGTGTCGAAATTAACGAAGTTTTATCACCTCATATATGGCTGGCGGCATTTGTTTTGATAAGCGGATAGAAAATAAGGCTGCCAAATACCCAAAGTATACGAGACTTGCGTAAAAACTTCTCACGGATGCGAAGGTGGAGGGGAAGGGAGGGGGATTTCTACGAATTTGCTCGACAGGAAGACGCAAGTGCTGTGAATCCATAGTGCAATGAAGAAAAGCAGAATGTTCGACTTTTCTATCCCACTCGTAACTGTCAACTCTTTGCGAAAACGCAGATGTAAGCGGCACAGCGTCTATTGGTTCCGCTGGTGGGATTTCGTAACATGCGGTTGAAATCCGTCGAAAGCAACGTCTGCGAGCATGTGACGGACAGTGGAAGAAACTGCAGGTGTTTATGCATTCAACTGACTGCCGCTGTGTTAGTCTCAGTTGTAAACCATCAAAGTGAAATTTCCTGCACCAATATAATATGGGAGATGATCTCACGCAAAAATATTCGCGCTTCCTGATCATCCTTTATCTCAGAAAGACGTTTAAAGGTGTCACGGAATTGCAAATGAACTCTGTTCCAGGACCAGCATGGCATGAGCACGAAATGAGTAGTTTCAACAACTGACCACTTCTTGAATATGGTTCAATCACTTGCCACAGCAAGTCGCAGTGGCGCTATCGCATATGCTGCAACCTGCTGTAAGTGAACTTGCGAGGTCATCCAAATCAAGAATGTGGTCGGGAAGCGTGACTACATAAATGCTAGTTACCTGTCATGCAAATTTGGTGGCAACTTACGCACCACATTTATCATTCATCTATTGCACGCACTTAGTATGGAGGCGGAAGGAGGGTATGATAGCAGCTGCATTCGACGTACTTTTGAGCGAAAATCTAGTGGAGCTGATCGCTTCGAGCAACAGCACAAACGACAGGAAAGTCATGCGTGAAAATCCCTCGTGCAATAAATATTACAGCGATACGCATAAATGTGACAAACATTTTCGCACATAGCCATAGAGCAAGTAGGATGAAAGAGCACACAGACGTCAATATCATTCTTCTCTCCAAGAATCTCCACTTGAACACTGGCGGCTTAAACATATAAGCAAATAGTAACGAGAGTTCGCGAACTTTATGCTGAGGAAAAAACGGATTCTTTTAAAAGAAGGAAAGGGATGGATGAATGCAACAACTGCACAACATCGCTAAGCATGTTCCTTTTCCTTCTGGACAGAAGTTCTATGGATGCCTAACTGCAAGTGAAAAGATATGGACTGTTCTGATGTATAAACCTGGTCACTTAAGCAGCTGAGGAAATCAAAAACACCTGAAAAATAATAAGAAAAAGGCTTACGACGGCTCTTTATTCTTCTAACACGTTTTCGCTTTCCTTTTCAACTCGAAAGGTTTCATCACGAAATCTTTCGGCAGCTGACTTGGCCAATTACGGTAATGTTCTGTCCGGTGTGCTTTTTTGAGATCAGTGCATAATGCGAAACTTGACAGCTTTATATGTCCATGAAGGATAAATCATGCTTCTCTTCGGAAAACAAAAATTCATTTAAAGCAAACAACATAACATGTAAAGAGAAAATGAGATGGTTCCCACCCCCCCCCCCCCTCCCTCCAAAAAAACGACGAAAACCTAGAAGACAGCAGAGAAGAAAGAAAAAAAGGTACGTTAAATATCCTCCTCTTCGTCTCACTATTCGATTAACTAGGGGCATTATGCTAAAAGAATTCGCATAGCAATACAACGCTGTTTTAGCGAACAGTTTTCATCAGCAGCCATAAATGAAACAATTAAAAGTGATTGAGACTCCATTGTTGATGAACGTTGTCCAGTGGGAAGCAGGAAATGTCGGACAAAAGCAGATGCACATATTTACATCTACCTTATCGGCCCCACCAAAGTTTTATGCAGAGAAATACTACCATCGGTGAGCGCAGTTACGACCCCAGCAAGCATTCTATATTAACGGGAACGACATCACTATTATTATCTCTCAATCACTGATTTCAATCAACGCTTAATTGCAGCATAAAGATATGAAAATATTGTAGCAGAAAAGCGGAATGATAAAAAAAAAACGAACTTTGGCGTAGAGGAAGGGATTATCCGGTTTAATATCACGGTGAACAAAGCTGAGATGGTGGATCGCCTGAATGGCTCGTGCCGCCCCCGCAATACAGACTTTTGTCACCTCTTCAGATAGTGTATCTTTTTAAACAAGCAGAGTCACCATATTGCCTGCAAACTAATCACTTTATTTGTGGCCATTTGAAGCGCCTCATCAAACAGTATTTTTTCTTCGGCCAAAAGAGGTATGTTGTGAGGGCCAAGAACTTCTGCAGTTCCACTGCGTTCAGTCCTACAGTGCAAATACCTTTGCTAACCCTTCCCCCTGTCGCACAAACCAGTCGCTTTTGGATCCCCATACACTTCCTGAACCTCATAATATCGGAGCCTTCTGCAGCCTCAGTTACTTACTGCCTTTCGCTATCCATTATCTTGTGCAATATTTCGATGGCAGCACTTCCTAGACTCCGTGAAAACATCTAAGTCTCCCATTCACTTGATGCTAGAGCTGTTACCGTTAGGAAGGACTTGAATCCAATAAACTGCTAAATCCACTGCTACCTGAAAGAATTCCTAAGACACGGGCAAGCCAGGTTCCTCAAAGTATCCCAACCAATTCTACAGCTCACTGAGGGAGAGGAGGATGCACCCGCTACCGCCACAGTTTTTCCACAGAGCTTGTGTCATACCAGATACGGCTACATGAAATCTTCAAGCTCATTATCCTCCTTAAAAACGGAATTCTCAAGACTGTGGCCAAATGAAACAAAAATAACATTGAATTATTCTATTTGTGAATGACGCAAATCTAAAAGCTAGCAACTTTATTACTGCTGAAACATTGTGAAGGATATAAGCTGAGACATTCCAAGAAAGACGTGCATAGAACGATCTTGTGAAACACTCTGTTATCATTTTGACCTCTTAAATAACACTCATTTTGGCAAGAAGCGGTTACTAATGACGGAAAGATGCTAAACATAACCTCCAGGAAGGAACTCCATCACCAAATAAAGGTTAGCTGGATATTGGAATGAAAAATACATCTTGACGACCCATTCACAATCTGCTTCCGACAAAACGTCACGTTCAGCGCTAACATTTGCCGTCTGAAAAGTTCATGAAATGCATTCAGCGGAAAACAACCGCACATTAGTTGATCAGCGAAAAGCATTTACATTATCAGCATTTACAGTTAGATAACAATCACAGATTCGAAAAAAAGTCTTTCTCGTGTCAACTAGGGGGACTATAACTACCGGTATTATTCGACCAATTCCACAGCGCTTCCACTTTCCACCACATCCCCAAAGAAACCCATAGATTTTAAGGCAGCGATAACCTCACCCCTCCATAAGCCACCCTCACTTCCTGTTCATATCAACCAACTTATGAACGAATCATGCACACGACTTTTATGACGACCTGCTCCTGGCCCAGGCACTTGTCAGAGGCCGAGCAGGAACAAAATGGAGGAAGAATATTGAAAGGCATACCCCCTCTCCTCTCCGTCGGTCATCTGCAGATTGCTTCATTCTGTCCGGCCCATCCACAATCCAATTTTCAACTGCCATCAACTGACACTCCTCAGTAATAATTTGCCCGTCTTATTATATCGTCTTGTAACGAACCCACGGATCGCACTGCTCAGTTCATATCTTGTATACTGCCTTCTCTTTTAAACATTATTCCTTTATACCTTAAAATACGTCTTCTTTCCCTTCTGGCCTTCAAAATATAGATAATTCATCAGCCACGAAAGATTCTGTCCCATCTGCCAGTTCAGATGCGGCGAATTCACATACTAACTTCACCTGTGCACCGGCTGTCTCAGTGTTTTCTGGAAATGTGTTCTTATAGTTTCCACAAGGAGAACATTATTCAAGTAAGAGAAGTCTGTCTATCCTTTCCATATTTTCTATGGTGAGGGAAGTCAGTTCGCAAAAGAATGTGGCTAAGCAACCGTCTAACTTCACCGTTGCTGCCCGTCTCATACAAAGATATCCCTACCCGGACAGCAATATCAAATATGCTTGCTGCATCTAAGGCACGCCTTTGTTGCAGCACCTTCTAGGAATGATTTGAATTTTTAAGTACTGCCGATCTCCTTATACCATCTACTGTGAAAGCTTCTCAACACAACTGTTATATTCATGCGTTACCTAAAAGACAGCAAATTTACGGTACCTTACCACTCTAAGCCGTCATCCTCCTCTTTACTTCCTCTCACGACTTTTCTAAATCCGCCTATAAATCATACCTTCTTTACGTCAGTTTGTCCGTTCTTAGAACTATGAAAACGCTTAGAACACTTTTATTTTTCCCAATATATCTGAACGAACTTATTTCTATTCTCAAAAACACAACCTTCCTCTTAAAGATGCCATTGTACCTCCTTCCTCCCTATACAAACTTCTCATTGGGAAGCGTTTGTACTGGCGTCTCTACGATACTCTCTGCAAACGTATACCCTGGTCGCGAAACAAAATCGATGATTGCTGCTCGAAGGATGTTGTATGTTGCAATGACTGCAACATCTGCGGCACTCCGTACCTAGGGGAAATGGGCTACTCCCTTGTAAAAAAGGGTTAATAAACATTGAATTATCCACTTCATCCGAGCACTTCTCTAAGGTACTCATCAAACGTGTAAAGGACCTTCACGACAACAAAAATATCACGGCCTCTATTCACGTCTTACCTCGAGGGAAAGAAGCTATGTTTTCTCGTAAAACCATGAAGCGCACTTCATCGCCATTCGTTCACCATCTCTCAGCAGGAACTTGCAGATGTAAACCCTCCAAAACCTTTTTCCTCTTTTGAAGTTTTTCTTCGTAAATATAGACGCTGAGATTCCCTACAGACATACCCGCTTTCTGCTATTCCATTTCGTCGGTTGTCAACTATACCTTGCGTGGTTTTTAAGCTCTTATCGCATTCACTCCTCCCCCTTGGAACTTCAGCTCAAAGATAAAATTATATTGCTCCTACTCGTTGCTAGCAAAAATAATCAAGAATCACAACCAAAAAACATGACGCGTATTTGGTTGGATCCGCAATACTTCTGCATATACACGACCAAAAGTGATTTGAAACGCATCGACTGATAAACAAACTCCTTTCTATCCGAATAGAAAAAACACCTCTCAAAATGTCTCCCTCTGCCAACAACTTTAGGTGACGTAAAATCCGAGACGGTAGAATATCGCTTATTACATTTGAGCTGTACTTTTAGAAGCCATCCTTACGAATGAGAACATAAATCGGCATGACGGTGCTACCTTTTGTGAAGTGGGCAATTCAATGTCTCACATGTGCTTCGTTCAACAACTTGTAAATTGATGCACCTTACCGATCATTCAGCAGCAAGCCATCTGACGGGTGGTGAAAAATACAACGTTCTTCATCCTTCGTTCTTCCCTCTTCCCTGTGAAATGAAAAACCCATTTATTTTTATTTATTAGCAAACAACCAATAACAATACAGCATAAGGGAACAGGCACATCAGATGTAGGAGAGGAAGGAGTAAGCGTAGAAAAAGACATGAAAGAAACTACACAAATATCTTCGAATCAAGCTATAATCCAAGCTATGAGTACCACCTCGTAACTGCACCTACTTCGTGAACGAAAGCACTGCTGTTTTCGCAGCAAAATCTATAGCATCGGGATGATCAACACATTCAGGCGTAAACAAAAGTATTAGCATACCCCTTCCTGTAACCTTCAAATTACACACACATCTGCTTTCTCTTAAAGTGCATTTGGCAAAAAAAAATAAATCGAATCAAATAATACCCTTGTAAAGGCATGGAGAACATCGCATCAACAGAATTCAAGAGCCAGGAATTTTTTGGAAAATGATAGCGAATAGATGCTTCTTTTTCTTTCCTCATACCTCTTAGCATATAATTGTTGCATACCGAAGAATGTGGGTAGAAAACATCATCTCCCCTCGAATCTATCATATCGGTGGTGTATCTCTATACAGCGATGTTCTCCTCTGTAAAAAAATCTGTGAATTGAGTGAAGGACAATACAATTACAAGAGAAGCAGAAATATAAAGGAAATATAAGTGAAGCATAACTAGACAACACGAAAATGAATGCAAAAGAAAACACAATGATTGAGTGTAGTACGATAAGCAAAATAACATCAAACATATGTTTCGCAACTGTATTCAATGAGCAATGAAACAGCGAGCAAATGGTTTCAATCAATAAGCCAATGCAGCAGAAATCGGGAACAACCGCACAGTCATCATTTGGAGAACGAACATTGAATACACGCGAACATGCCACCTCTCAAACATCAAGCAATACTATTATAGTATTGCCTGTGTTGTGCGACGCATCGCTGCCAGTCAAACGGGACCAGGAAAAGAATCTCTATTCTCATCAAACAGACCTAGGAACAGGATCTCCATGCTCATCCATCTCCTCCGAACAACTTCGCGTCACTCGAAAAAAAAAAAACAACAATCGGCCTACCCGACATTTTCATGTTCTAAAGCAGAACAGTCAATAATGAAAGTCAAATCAAAACTTCCAGGCAAATAAATCATTTTGCACTCATTCCACGACTCCGCAGCCACATGTTCTTTTGCAGATGTCCACCATGTCCAAGTATCAGCAAGTATTATTTCATCGAATATCAACTGAACTCTCGAAAATGAAGGAAACACTTTGGGATTTCGCAATCGTAGTCAATCTCTTCAGCACAACCAGAGGATATGTAACGAAACTTCTCGAAAGTGGCCTGAGGAGATATTTCAAACTGGGTTTGAATGCCCATCGAGAAGTTGCGAAAATGAGGATGATTTGGAATGTTTAGTCAGTGTTAGCAGCTGCTCATCATATCTTGAACCCTACCGCAGATTTGCAGTTTTTCAAATGCAATCTGAATATTCCATGAAACTGAATGTGAAATCATTGATTTATTAGAGGATGTTGCTCGCGGATTTGCAATGCCAACAGTATTGCTTTTCTGTAAGAAGCACTTGATCTTGCATTCAATTCAAGCAGTGTGCGAGAGAGGATGCGTCAACCAGCAAGTAGGTTCCTATCATCGTATGTTTACGATAACTTCATTTCTTCTGTACAAAGGAAACCCATTACAAATGAAATGGATAACAGTTTTATGAGAAGGAAATGAGCCCATTCCCACGGCCAAACACTTCAGCCATAAACCTTGCACTATCACAACTATATGTGTTTTTGCTTTTCATGCACAAGGATGTGCACCTTTGTCGATGCACATTTGCTGCCACTAAGCAGCTTATATAGTGCGGAAGATATTACTCAATCCAACGACGCAGTCTCTTCAAGTTGAAAGGTCTCGCTTTGCGAATGATCCGATCAACTTCCGCTAATAACAGCATCGTTGCAACTTCATAAATTTCATGCAATGTTTAAGCATGAGATCGCTCAAACAGCGAAAAGTGCCCGAATAATTCTTCAAATAGTAAGCGGTTCCCTGCCGGGATCATAAAACAAAATCTGCTAGTAAGCCTAGATCCAACTGGCAGCTACCTTCATTATTTCCAATTGCCCATTAAAATCCACCTTACTTCTACAGCCAGCTCAAATCTATAGCCAACTGACCTGCGCTACCAAAATGAAAAGAAAATCTGTTAACTGTACCGAAACCTTTGACGAGGCTGAATTGCGCAGGAACCTTTCAGCACGTCCGAATATCAGCTAGCAGACGTCTCCAGCTTATTCTTGATCACTACCACTCGTAAGCTTCGCTGCTGGCGCTCAAGCACTCAACGTGTTTGCTGAATCAAACGATTAGAACGAAGTCAAAACAAACAAGCAAACAATGTCGGAAGTGAGAAATTAACAAACGAGCGCATTTAAATAAATGAAAGAAAAATGAAGAGAGCAAACAAAAAACACATGGGATGGGAAGGGGTAGGAGGAACCTGAAATAAGATTATAACCTGAAATAAGATTATAACATGGAAACATGAATAAGCGTTATATTAACAAAGTGCTAAGTGTAGAACGAAATCGAATTTCAGACTTTTAAAACCTACCTCTCGTTCCGTTCTTCGAAATACTTGCCCGTGAACACTCCTCTTTGCTGTCTCGTCAGCGCCTAAAACTAATAAATTTGGTAAAATCGTGCTAAGAATCTGTAACGCTTAATAATGAAAGGGGAAAAAACAGACGTGGGAAGAAGGGAAAAGGATGTGGAAGCAAGAAAAAATATATGTATCGTATACATATAAGTAACATATACTTATATATACATAAATTTACAGCTTAAGCATACGAGCATACACACATATGAAGACGACCCTGAATAGTATTCAGTGCAGAAGCGATATGCTCCCCAACAAGCACAGTGAATGAAAGGAATAAGAGCCCCTATGAAGACAAGATGCGGAGGTCACAAATATTCTGTTATAAAGAGTAGAAGACCGCAAACACAAACATACCTAACACTTCATTTCTACAGGCCAAAGACAGCGACCTGAATAATGAAAACTAAAAGCCTTCTTTCATTTACAACGGTTCCCTGTTTAAGACTCCGAATGAGTAAATTACTTGCTAATACCGAAAGACCACAGCCGCATTAATTGCAGAAAAAAATAATAATTCAAAATCATTGCTAAGGAAAAAGAGAAATTCAATGTCCGTTAAAAATACTTCAAAATCATCGCAACGAGAAAAGAAAGTCGAAAAATATAGATAACGAAACAAATAAGGAAAAAAACAAACGCAAATATAAGAACGCATTCTCGACAGTAATCCTCGATTGCAACCAAATAGTGCGCCGCTACTAGAGAGGTGTACACCGCCGATGGAAACCAGCAACGACGACAATCTATGCCTAGGTCAAAAGAAGTGTTGGACGCTAGATGCGTCCCCAATTCTAGTGAATGTGATCTTCAATAGCCTTCATAAGTGGGTGTCAGCGTAACCAGGCAAAGAAAAGACTCTATGCTGGTAGCGTTCTGTAATTTTTTTTTTTGTCTGATAATAAAAGTGCTCAACAGCGTTGTGGACAAGTCTCGAGGATTTCATAGCGACTGCGATATTCACTTTCTTGATATGTGCTTTAGCTTAGGTAGTTGGCGTAGAAACCGAAAGTTGTTCTAATTACGGCACGGCGTTGGTAGCTTGTTTCAAATTAGATGCTTATCAATGGAACGACTGCAGCTAAAATTGACCTCCTATATGGGATAGTACTACCTCGAATGACGTATATTCATAAGTGGAAGAATTCCTCTCAGCGTTTTGAAAAAAAAAAAAAATTGCCCACTCTTTGGTAATTCTCATCCGCTTTCTATCTTAAAATTCAAAATTATGCATGGGTGTGCAGTCGTTGCACATGTTGCACATATGTTGTTTCTCCTGCGTGCTTTTCACACAAGCTTTATACATCCCCATCTACACTGGAGCTCTCTATATCAGGTAGGTCTCTCCCCGGAGAGTAGTGAAATATACCACTAACCGGGGCATTCATTGAAATAATACGATGCATAAGCAGCATCCAAATTACACCTAACATAGTACTTAAAATCGAACACGATTCAACATAGCTAATTCAACTCATAACATTCGATATACGCGTCTAAAAAGAAAAAACACACACACATCACCACCTGTGCGATGTCGATTGCTATGAAATACCGAACTTAGCGCACATTTGTAAAATACAAAATATACTGACAGGTAATTTATCGATCTTTCAGAGGGTATACACATGGCGCATGCGACCTGCAGACGTTAATGTGATCTGATAGGCGCGTTTTCGCACTCATCGAACTGTTGCTAGAAGCGGTCGTGTCTAATGCGTTAACATACGCGCTGGCCGACCCACAGTTTATTGACTTATTGGCATCAAATAGCTGCCGACGTTTTGATCAACCCTTATTCGATATGCTTGTGCACTGCAAGAGAAAATATGCGAAACCACATACACTAGGAGTGTTCAAGTTGCAGAGTGAAGGCAACTGTTTTCGTACGACTTTCGATATGGCGTTGATCTTGGACATCATGCCGGATGTGCTGGTGACAATTATGGGGATTCTAGGCCTCATAAGAGCAAAGCGTTTTCAAAACGCCTTTTCCGCCATCGCCGCATTATTCGGCGTTGACGAAATACGGCTCTACAGCGACGTGGAGCTGTTCGTAGGCCAGCACTGGGATGACATTTTTGCGGCACTAGATGTCCACGCTCGCGGCCGCCAGTATTTCGGTTCGTTTTGCTAAACTTATTGCGCCAAAAATGGTAAGTTGTTGAGGAAGTCAGTGAAAGGAATATAGAGCTGTTGCAGTACCCAGGCCTTATGAGTATTGCTTTAATGCATAGGGATTTTCTTATCGGTCTTACGCTTATCTATAACGATTAGTAGGCAGGATACAAATCTAATAGCGGCAATGAGCAATCTTCCGATCATTTTAACTGTACCCTACATATTTCGACACATCTTTTGTGAGATGGGCGCCTCTGAAGCCGGCAGTATGCTATATCGTAGTTACATATAGTCGTATGTGATGTCCCATATAGCATAAAAGTCTTTCACTTACAATGTACTTATGTTATGTTAACATATCGTTGCTGCTGCATTCCTTCTGCCCGATACGTTACACGTCAAAGAAACTGTCATCAAATCTTAGTAGCCTGCTTTCTTTGCGGCGACGTTGATGGCATTGATGTACCGTTAACGTGGTGTGTTATAGTCGGCGAGGCAGCGGCACGCCGTCCCCGTCCGCTGCTGCTCGAGGCCGCGTGCCTGATGAAGGGCGTGCAGCTGACGATTTGGGACATGGAGCGCCACCGTTGTGATCTTTATGGCGACCATGGCCCAATGTTTACTGCCGCAATCGAAGGAGGGCACTTCATAGCCCTTTTGGGACAGCCGCTCTTACCGGTAAGTACATCTCGATTTTATCATCTATTGCGTTAGCCACATTTGGCACTTCCAAATTCTGGTGTTCGCATCTCTAACACCAAACTTTTACTGAATCTCTAGCTCTAGTTAAGCTTACTGCACGTGTGAATATGAGGATTGTCATAACGTTGGGGATTGTGTCAGTCGCACAAATGAACAGAATGAGCATATTTTTAAACCAATAAATTTCCCGATTTCAGTGGCACGAACGTGTGGCCCGTGAGATCGAACCTGGCACCAGCAGTATGGGCGAAGAGCAGCCCAGGGTTATGCTACCGATGCAAATTGCACCGGAAGAGGTGGTGCTGGTGCCAAGGGAGGGTCGATGTCCTGATCCTATGGACCAGGAACAGCGAGAAGAGAGCAATGAGCGGCCGACTACGTCGGAAGAGAGGGGATCGGCGAAACGCCAGCCGCCTAGTAATACGGTCCCAGCGGCAGATATCAGCGATGGGGCACAGTGGCTGGAACAACTCGCAGACCGTTATCGTGCGATGCTGTAAGTTATACTCTTTTTTTTTCATTTGGGCCAGCGCAAAGCGTCGAATTTGATTGAACTTCATTCCCGAATATTCATGAGAAACTGCAAACTCAAGCAGTTATTATCAACAGTGAGCCATTTTGAGTTTCATGTTGAACAAACAACTGGCGAGCTTCTTTAATGAGCTGCAAGTTATTTTTTGTTAAACAAACGACTTTCGTAGGCTCTCGCTTCAGGTACTCCCGTGTTCAGACAAGCGGGCAGATAGAAAGGTGCACAGATATATGCAGGATGAAATTTCGTCGCAGTGCCCATTTTGCAAAAAAGTAAAATCGCCCCGAAAAAACTTTCCATGAGTGTGTTAGAGTCCTGGAATAATGACTGTGGTGCTGTGGTAGCATATTCAAATAGTGGCTAACTTTCCGAATAACTGCAGGCGCCCTAGGACTCGAGTGAATGCGCCGGCGGAACGTCCACCTCATAAAAGAGCGGCAAAAGCGCAGCCGGAATTCAGACCGGCTGACATAAGCGCGTTGCCAGCTTACATGGCGGCTGAACTGGTGGCACCAACGACGCCGCCATATATAGTGCAAGACAATAAGATCTGTGAGTGTTTCCAGTAATCCTTTCGCGTCACCTGTTTGCAATCAGTCGTTCAGCTCTATTCTGATGTTCTATTCGGTCTCCCATGCCTTCTTGAAGGAAGAAATAAGCAGTGAATGCAGTGGAATAATGTTCACCCGTATTATGTGTCTCGTATACCTTTCAGTGGTGTAGTGAAAAGTGGAACTGTAAACGTTACTCTCATTTTACGTAACCTTGACAGTGAGTTATACACGCAGTTATTTAGGAACTTCCTAGTGGAACTTTGGAAGCGTGTCTTCTGACAATTGATCGTAGGTGGATATTTTTTAGTGTGCCGTCTGGCGCATTGCGACGTGCCTGACAGGGAGTTCGAGACGGTTGCCGCATGGAGGAAGCACGTCGCCCTCGCCCGCAGCCATCTGGAGGACGGTAAGCGACATTCTTTCACTGCGACGTTTCCACCATGTGTTTATTCGCTTTCTTTTTTTCTTTTCTAAGCGATCTGATTGCTGATGAATTTTCTTTGAAAGAGGTTGTGGTGTTGATGTCCTCATTTTATAAAGTAGAGTGCACTTAAGAGTGGCAAGTCGATCTTCACTTAAAAGTGACAACCGCTGTTTCATAAGGAGTCAAAACGTTGTTCACAAGTGAAATTCGAATCTCCGACCTTCTTCTAACAAGCAGTGAGGAGGTTGATACTCGTCCGTTTAATCCTGTTTGATATTCTGCAAGATGACGTGTTAATATTTTATGATTTTAGCATTCTGTGGCACATGCGGACACCATTTGATCGTGCCGCCCGAGATCGACAGAGCGAACATCAAGGTACGCCGTTCAAATTAGTTTCCTTTTGTTGCATTTTCTTAGTCTCTTAGTATTCACCACTTTGGAAGGAATGAGACAAAAAAAAGTGCTGTCGAAGTAGGTACTAAAATTCATCTGGCAGACTTATGCTAAAGTAAATATAATGAAATTAATTAGACTTGTTTCATTCAGTAACAGACCAATTTATGCAAAGGGCACTAGATTTAGTCGCTTTTCCCCATCATCGCTAATTCCAGGACTACTGTTCTGCATAGTCTTTAGGAGCTAGTGAAACTTTTCTGCGGAATTTTGTTCGTGATAAATTAAAGTTTTTTGATCGCTGTGAGCCAAAGTTCTGGGCGCTTTGTAACCACTCAGGCTCGGAATGAACGAAGATTTTTGTGACTTCATTTTAGGCGTTCATAACAGCGCACAAGAAAGAGCGCTGTATCGCTGCTTCGAACGCCACCGTACGGCAACGACGCACAGAAGTAGCGTGGCTCGATGGGCTGATGAGAACGAGCAGCCACATTCTTGTGCCTGGTTAGCTATTTCTTTTTTGTCATCCTTTATTTTGTTCGAAGTTTATAGCTGTTTCTTGCGTTTTGTATCGGTCTTTGCGGTGTTTTGTGGATGCGATTGATTAAAATGGGCGTAGCAGAAAATGTAGGTATATACTTATGCAAATGTTGCAATATTAAACTTGAGTATTGACTTATGGTTTGCTTGGTCAAACGTACTATTTCTTCTCGTTAAAGTGAATAAGTGAAGGATTGAGGGAAGTTGTTTTAATGGGATGAGAGCGGCAGGGCTTTTCCAAACCCTGTGCACTGCCGTTCCATCCGTCTTATTTTTGTGTGGTATTTGATGCGCCTGCAGAACTGATGAACAATGCCTTTCATCCCTATCAATCTCCTGCTCATTCACTTTATCGAAGTCGTGTAAATGGCACTGGCAATAATTTTGACTGCATTTAGGATATAAAAAGGATATTCAGGCTTGGAGCAACAGGCAGAGGCACCAGCGGAAGGAGAACCGCAGCCAACGGTTATCCGAAGGAAGCGGCAATACAGCACAGAAGAAGCACGCAGGGCGGACATTTGCACCGCTTATCTGAAGCGGTTCAAGGTCACCGACCCGGAGTTGATGGCCGAAATAGCGACCGAGCATCAACTGCAGTTGCCTTGAGGCATTGGTTAGCAAGCTCAGTTTATTTATTTTTTTAGCTGATTTGTTGTTTTTATTAGCAATTTTTAACCATTAGCATGCGCATCAAAGTTTTCGGGTTAGCCTCACATTTTCTACTTGTGCTCCTTCGGAAACGATGGTGTCATTTTATTACAGGCTTGAGTCGATTCACGTCTCGTTTCAGTCGCCACCTTCTGCTCCAGCCAGGCCAGCATCGTTTACATGGAGCAGCTCCCGGTCATCGTCTATATGATAAGCTTGAAAGCCGCACTGTCTGCCGTCTGTTGCCTTTTTCGCAATGGCTGCGTTGGCTCGTCCTTAGTTCATCTGCATGCTCCGTTTTTCTGCCACGTTTCATGTACGTTGAGATAGCCACAAAATGCCGCCATTAATTGCATGCATCGCTCAGTCATTCCTCTGCAGCGTTCAATTATGTCTGCTCAGGTCTGGGAAGAGAGATTCGGATAAAATCCGCAAAAAGTTCTATATACTTCATCTATTGGGGATCAGGTCTTTTTTTACGCTGCAGTAGTGATTGAAAATGCAACTCGGGATAGCAAAAGCCTCACAGAAGGTTACTAGAATAATACGCCGATCTTATTGAGAAAAAAACATGAAGCAGCCACATGTTTTATAGAAGTCCATAGCTCAGTTGGGATCCACCTATCGATTACTTTCAATAAGAATTATTTCTTTTCCCTAGTCATTTCTTCGTCAAAAAGTGCACAACCATGCAAAGTTTGCCCCACTCATCTCACTCAGTTCATATGAGGCGTTTTGCAAAGAAGTTTGTACTTCCTGCTTCATTAAAGCTCAAGCAAGAATCGTACCATCCCCCTTATCTCAACCTTGCACTTTTGTAACTGCATAGTTTTTGTCCGTGAAGCAGAAGCAGGACGATCCTGCAGCAAGATCGATGCTGCTCCATCATACTTAGCGCAACTGTTTGAAGAACCAATTTCATTTTATTGCTCAGATACCGTAGGGGAGACTTCAAATAGTCGTCGTAGGTGAATGACAAAGCCAATAAAACTCAATATTAAATATACGTTTGGGCTGCTGAGAGTTAAGAATGCTAGTCTAGAACATAGAGCCATACCCTTCTGGAGAGGTCATCTTTTAAGCATGTATTCCTGCCCCCAGACATTGGCTTTGCATAGTACTTCGAATACCAACGGGCAACTTTTCCTAGAACAATATGAGAGATTTTAAAAAAGTTATAAAATTTAGAAACCAGCCTTTCAACGTCGGATTTTAACAGATGCATTGTAGAATTTCTCTTTCAATATTTCATGTAATGCAAGAGAGTTTTGCATAGTTATGGCCAGGTACTAGAAGTGGATTTCGCCAGCGAAGAAATTTGTATTTATTACCGACGTGGCTAACGTCAAACGCGATTGGAACGAAATCAACGTCAAGCAGGTTTGTTGGAAGGTGAGAAGGTTACAAACGAGCGCATTTTTGTTTTGCGGTCTGCTGCTTTTGATTGTTGCATGCCTCCATTGCTGTTCAAATCATGACCCCTATTGGTCTGTGAATTGTTCGATGCCCACCTTCGCATTATGTCTCTGGATATGCCGTTCGTCCACATGTGAGGAAGAAAATACCGATGGATGACGCTTCCTGTTCTGGTGGAAAGAAATGTGCGCGAGCGGTCGACGATTTCCTTTCGGCTACGGTCGTCTACATTACAGAAAGGTCGGTTGCTCTATTGGCTTGAAGTGGATAGTGCAAAAGGCGAGATTTTGACAGTTTATTCAAAGACCTGCCTTCTTTTTTTCCTCTTTTTAGTGAAGGGAAGGTTTCGCTGTATTGCTGAATCAGAATAGGTCGATCAGTTCTATTCCATCGGAGGGCTGGTTTCCTTCATTGTTTGAAGGGCGGAAAAAGCGGCATTAAGGTGATCTTTTAAATGGGTGAATTTTTGAGATTCTTTGACTGGTGCGTTTCTGGCCTCGAATCATTCCTTCAACATGATACATTACGAAGTCTTTTGATGTTTGAATGGTCAAAAAGCCGCTATCTGTGCAATCTTTTCTTTTTCTTAACCGTTAAGAAGGGTGCGTTTTGTGCAATTTTGGCATTCTGTGAGTTCTTCAAAACGATGGGTATGGCCTGTTTTTTTTTTCTGTTCTTTCATTGGCCCGAAAAGTTTTTAAGCGGTCTTTTGAACTGCTTAGGGTTATGTCAGTCGTTCAACACCATGCATAACAAGTAGTTTTCAGGTTGTTTTGGGAAATTGTTATTTAACCAAAGTTGTCAGTTACTTTACTGATGAAAAGATGCAATAGATATGTTTTTGATCTTCTATAATCCGTCCAGAAAAACGCGCTGTGCGCTGTTTGCTCATCGTTTGAACAGCACAAAAAACTCCTGTAAGCAGTCTTATAATTTCTTGTACGTTGAAAAAGTCTTCTTATCTGTCTATTCTACAGGGTGCATTATTATTAGCTTCTAGATTGTTTGAAGAGCTGAACAACCGTTATTCAGAGAAGCTCCTGAGTTGCTCAAGTGACGAAAAAAAAATGCAATTTGTGCATTTTCGGCGTTCCATGACCCCTTCAGGGCTGTGCTGTATGAGCTTATCCTTGTTTTTTCAACGTTTCGAAGAATGTTGAATAGTCTTTCCAATTTATTACCTGCTAAAATGGCGCTGCTGAATTTTTGGCGTTCTATGAGACGTTCAGCACGGCGCATTACCAGATATTTTCTTGATCGTTTGAACGGTTTAAAGAAGCCTCATTCAAGCAATCTTCGAATTGCTCTTCTTGTAAAAGCAATAGAAATTCGTGCATTTTTGGCGCTTTACGATCTGCTTGGAACGATGTTGAGAACGGTGCATTTTTTGCTCATCTCTCATTGTTGAATAATTGAAGAGAGCCTTATTCGGCCAATCCTTTAAATTATGTGAGAGCTGAAAAGGATGTAATTTTTGCATTTTTTTCTGCTGTGATTCTTTCAACCCAGTTCATTACGAGATGTTTTATAATTACATGAAGTGCTAAGAAATGATTTCTTTTGCAGTTCAGAACGACTGAATTATTTGTTTTATACTGAATGATGAATTTGTTTTTTGTTTTTGTATTTGTTTTATATGATGGCCTCGGAACGATGCCTTGTGGGCTGCTTCTTTTTTTTTTTTTTTTTTTTTTTTTTAATGGGTTAGTGAGAGACGTGTTCTAGGAATGTCTTGAGCAACATAACAGCAACAAAAAGTGTATCTGGGTTGGCCGTGGAACTTCCATTATACATTCCTGGATAGCTTTTTTTGATAGTCTTTAATTCAATTTTTAATTTTTTTTATTGTAATAAAAAGAAGCGCGTTTAGTTGATTGAGTGATTTTTACTACTTTCCATCATTGCCAGGACTGCAAGTTCACCGATGGGAGGTGATACTTTATCGGCGGTCACTTATTATGCATGCTGTTGCGTTTTTTTGTGAATTTTGTTTTGTTTTATTTTAGTTTTGTTTTATTGTACTGATTTCGAATTTACTTAATTTTTAATGAGTTTATTGCGCTCAGATTGCAGTTGGTGTGGCTAAGGGTTGGACGAAGTTGGACGAAGAATGAATTTATTGACATAAAGCGGCGTTTTTATACAGTTTACTTAAAGACAAACGTTTTGATAGATAAATCACAATTTTGTTTTGAAGAATTCAAAAGTCTGCGAAATAAACACTTCCAAGTCAAAACGACTTGAGAAAGAGAACGATTTTGGATCTTATCAGTGGTTTTTTCGCGAAGCGTTAGCCGATGACGGCATCTTCGCAATTCTTAGTATTCGCTTCTTCTTCTCGACACTCCCCGCCGAAAGTTTTCGTCGTTTGTGTTTTCTGGCCTTTCGGAGAATTGATCTTCTTAGTGGAGAGAAAATCGCTTCTCGTTTACTCTCCACCTTTTCGTTGAATAGTAGATCTTGGAGTGTCCTTTGTGGAATAATATGACATGGTGCCGCTTCCTTCAGTTCTGCTGCTGTGTCTTCTATCTCTGGCACTCGAATTTGCATTTGTACTTGTTTCGTCCGCCGTTTAATCTGGCATCTACACCCGAGCACTGCGCCTACTCCAAGTGCGATGAAAACGGAAACTATTATTGTGATTTTGATAGCGACACGACTGACGTCATCCAGATTCGGCTTCCCACAGCAGTCGTTCACCTTCGTCACGTAGGAATCAATTCCGCTTTTCCCGATCTCATTTGACAATGTGTTACGTTTCTCGGAACGTCTCATCTCTGTTGAAAGCATGGGCAAGGCGAGGCTGATTCTTTCTCTTTCAACTGATGGCAAAGGTCCTCCCTTAAACGTTCGATGCCGAATTGCTGCGGCATTTGTTGAAGAGAAGTTATCAAAGCTCTCTATCGCTTTTTCATTACAAGGATAGATGAGTAACGAACCTGCGTCCCGTAGAGTTGCACAGACATCTTCCCTTTGCAGTAGCATTCTTGCAGCCACAGTTGAAGGTGCGGCCTTGGCGTTGATTATGAGCGCATTCGTTAGTTCACAAATTGATTTCCACACAATCCGAAACTGTTCGTTAATCTGATCTCTCAGTAGCTCGTAAGCAAATTGTAGCTTTGCATTTATGGGGTCGTGTGCCTCTGACGATTGCAGCGAGTTGGCAAAAATTGTCGTATATTCCTGCACACTGTTTACGTGTCCTGTCGCCAACAACGTCGATGATGGGTTCGTTCGTGTCAAATGCAACCAATTCATCCGACTAATCTCGACTGGATAAGATTTTATCCATTGCTGAAGTCTCCTGAAACCCTTGGGTCGTTGAAGACAACGACAAAGTTGTTGTCCATCCAGTGCACTTCACGCAAGCTGCATTCACTGAAGAACTCAGTGTAATTCTTAAAAGTGAAGGAAGCTTCCAAATCTGAAACAAGTACAGAGGGAGAAGTTGCGAAAACTTCATGCTGTCCGAGTGATTGAAAGTGGCAGACTGATTTTGTCTCTGACGCATTCCATAGGAGAGTGTAGTCAGTGAGACAGGAACCATCCGTGATCTTACATTCCGTTGTGAAGTCTGCGGTGGTTGTGATTAGTTTGTCGTCATTGTAAATAGCTAAGGAGCCGAACTGAACGACGTAGTTTGACGTTGTCGTACACCGCGTGCCTAATAGTCCATACGAGAATCCTTCGGGAAAGTTTGTCTCCCAGCGGTCACGTATTCGCTGTACCATTGGAATTTCATTGAACTGTTTGTCAGTAGCCATTTTTGAACATACTTTTGGGGAGATCGCACTAACGTTTTTGTAATCGGCCGTCACCTGCAGAGTCCAGTGGAGAAATGAGTTTGTGCACACAGTGCGAGAAATGTTGGTGCAGGACACGGTTGGATTCAAAACGTGCGCGCGGCTGTAAATTGCGGCCTTTGTCCAGACTGTGACCTCTGAATGACTGATTTGTGAACAGTTTTAAAGATGAGGATATTTCAATTGAACTCCAGCTTTCGATGCGTTGTATCGCGATTGTGCCGATATGGCGTTTGTTATACTGCTGACAACGAAAATTAACATGATGTAAGTAATAATCGAAAGATTTAAACCGAGCTGGCGCGCTTTAGAACGGGTGAGCGGTCCTCCGCAAACGTCTTCATGACGTTCTGATCTACCACTCTCTTCCTGCTCCGGGCTTGAAGCCTCACTAGCAGTGATTTTGAGGGGGAAAAGGAGATTCAGTGGACGGCTAATTTTTCGTTGAGAGCAGCACTGAAGTTCGGCAGAGCGAATTTTCCCGTCTCGGCTAGTTTTGTAATGATGCCAAGTTTCCACAGAGCCCTTGGCTTTGACTCATCGTGAATAAGCACTACTTGACCTACTCGAGGCTCGTTTGCACTGACTGACCTTGGGGCCCGATGTTGACGCTGCGAGCGTTCTCTAATGCGAGTAGATATTCGGTCTCCCAGACCTTCCAGAATCGTTCAACGAATCTGTTGAATTCTGACCATGCGTCCAGAAGCATGTCACGGTTGTTAATTGCCGGGCAGTACTCGTCTCCGATATCCGCATTTGCTTCCGTTCTCACGAGGATCTCCATTGCGTTGTTTGGTGCCGGATTGATAAGGTCGATTGGTCGAATCACCTGCAGTGACTCCTTATCGACATATGTCAAAGGTCTTGTGTTGACGATAGCTTCGCACTCACTTAGTAATGTTTGAAGGAGCTCGTCGTCGAAAAGAGCTCTGCCAATCATTCGTCGAAGGGCTTTCTTCGTGATCTGAACCATCCTCTCGTAAATGCCTCCCTGCCACGGAGCTCTTTCTGTAATGTGCTTCCACTGAATTTTGTTTAAGATCTGATTAGTCGCCCTTTCTGCGAGAAGGAATGTGGAGGCGTTGTCGGAGAGTATTGATCTCGGTTGACCTCTCCGGGCTATGAATCGACGTAGGCTTAATAGGAAAGCTTGACTCGAACAGTCGGAAACGACCTCGAGGTGGACAGCCCGAGACCACAGATACGTGAAAAGTGCTATCCAACGTTTTGTTCCCCCTTTCGCCTTTTCTTTGGCGTTCTTGCTTTTGACATGAATGGGCCCGAAGTAGTTAAGTCCGACGTCAGCGAAAGGTTTGCCAGGAACGGTTCGAGCAGTTGGTAATGGTGGAGACGTTGGAAGTCGAAACAGCCGCGCGTGCCAGCGTCGACAATCCATGCAGTTACGGTTGGTCGTTCTCTGGACAGTTGCCCTCCCCTGAGGGATCCAGAACCGTTGTCTCATTGTGTTGAGTGTTTGAGCAGATCCAGCATGAGCAAGTCGCTTGTGTGTTTCTAAGATCAGCAGACGAGTCACAGCACTATGCTTGGGCAGAAAGATTGGACGAATTGACGCTTCTGGCAGCCTGGAGGTTATTATTCGTCCTCCACATCTATACACCCCATCACTGCAGGTCATCTCAAGAGAATCAATTTCAGCTTCACTGACAGCTTTCTGAGCATCGTGAATGAGGCATCGTTCCGCTACATTGAGGGTCCGCGGAGAATGTTCCTGTCGCGCTTACTGCCATCCAACAGGCAGATGTGTTAAACTTACTCATTTTCCGAAGAAATCGCAGTACGGTTGCTGCAGTTCTTAGGAGACGATTCCAGTTGCTGAATCGTTTAACATTGAAAACTTGTTGAGGTAGATATTGCATCTCTAGTATCCAGAAGATCGTGCTGTCGATGACTGTGACATCACTTGTAACATTTGGATCAGTTGGTAGTCCAGTTTGATCAGGCCAGATATCAGCTGCCTTTGAAATAAAGGAGGGTCCTTGCCACCACCGTAAGTCGTCAACGAGTTCTTCAGGTTTGAGATCTCGTGTTGCTAGGTCTGCCGGGTTCAGGTCCCCTGGTACGAAGCGAAATTGAACATTCTTTACGGCTCTAATTTTTGTACTTGGTTCCGGACAAATCGATCTCGATCACTGTTGGTGATTACCCAAGATAAGGCAATTTGACTATCAGACCACAAATACAGTGGAATGTTTAGGTTCATTTGTTTGCTAACGTAGTCGAGCAGTCGGGAACCTATAAGAATTGCCAGAAGTTCGAGACGTGCAAGTTCGAGACGTGTCATACCATTGATGGGCGCTAACGATTCTTTGACATGATAAGAGAGGAACCTTCTACGGAAGTTGTGAATATTGCGGACGCGTATGCCGTCTTAGAGGAGTCGACGAAGCAATGAAGAAACTTCGGTTGTCCAATTTGCCGCTTGATAATAATAGGTTGTCTATGCCATCCTTGAATAAGTGCGCTAGCCCTTTGAAACTCAGCTTCCTTGAGCGCCTCGTCCCATCCGTACTCCATGCGCCAGAGAGACTGGATGAAGACTTTGATCGGCAGTGTAGATGGTGTGAGATATCCAAGCGGGTCGAATATGCTGGCTACCCAAGATAGCAACGTTCGTTTTGTAATGTCGCTGGATTCGAACTGCTTGAATATAAACGAGATTTTGTCGGTTTCCACGTTCCATGGGATGCCAAGAATTTTAATGTTTGTTTCCTTTTGACGATCTTCTGTTTTCCAGCGTTCTCGAAGCGCTGCGGAATTCGACTCTCGTGGGTTCATTCCCGCAAGTTGGAACAGCCTTTTGCTCGCTTCGCTTTTTTGTGCAGCCTCGTCAACAGTTGCTGCTGTCAACATGATGTTGTCCACATACATATTGTGGAGCAGCTCCTCTGCAACAATTGAATTGTCGTGGGGTTTGAGGTGATGGCGAATTGTGGTCGCGAGAAGAGAGGGTGAGGCGATCACGCCAAATGGGATCCTCGCGAAACGAAATATGCGCAGATTGTTCTTCGTTTGGTGATCGTTCAGATTCCTCAGCCATAGGAAGCGCGTAGAGTCGCGATCACTTTCCTTCAAGCCGATCTGTAGAAATGCCTTCTCCAAGTCTCCTATAACTATTACTGTCGGGACTCGGAACCTCAGCAGAATTCCTGTCAAATCAAGTAGGTGCACGGGGTCCTCTTAGGATTGCTTCATTCAAACTGTGACCGCTTTTTCTCATCTTGCTCGATGCGTCGTAAACGAGTCGAATTTTTGTTGTGCTACTTGTTGGTTTTACGACAGCATGAATAGGCATGCACGCTTTTGTTCCGGTTTGTCGGTAACGTCCTCAATGATGCCCGCCTCTAGCTGATCCTTGAGAAGTTTATCACATTGCAGGAGCAATTCTTGCCTTAACTGTAGCCGCTTGATAGTCGAAAAGAACCTTTGGAAGCAAAGTCCGTAGTTGTTATGGAAGTGGACATCGTCTTTCCGTGGCCAGCCGACACTGTAACGACCAGCTACGAATTCAATGGTGTTCTCGAACTTTTGCAAGGCAACGTCATCGTCCGTAGTCGTTGGATCCTCCGTGATACCAATAAGTTCCAGCTTCCAGAAGTCTTCTATAGGATCATTTGTTAAGGTCGGTAGCGCTGTAGTTGAAGAATAGTAGGAGCCCGTTGTTGGCAGCAGCTGACCTTTCCCACATAAGAGAGGGCCAACTGATGACTTGATCAAAGTGAAACCCGATGGCAACTTCTGAGCAGAGGAGAGATCGACGAGTTCGCTGAATTGGTCTATTCCAATTAAGAGTGATGGAGCTTCGGCACGTGTGCACAATTGCACAATGCCTTGTTGCAGAGGAGCGTTTGGCGGTAGTTGAACGGTCGTAAGTGGTTGTGTAAGCTTGGGAACCACGTGTGCGGTAATTGGAATTGGTTTCTGTTGTTGGCTGTTCAACAGAAGCTGCACTAAATTGATCGAAAACGTCTGAACTGGTGTTGCTCCAAACCCGTTGATAGCCAAGCGCTTGTTTGCAATAGTAGGTAGACTGAGTTGCTGAGCGAGTTCCGCAGTGATGAAAGTGCGATCACTGCTCGTGTGGAAAAGAACGGTAATAGCTTTACTCTGAAGGCATGAACGTTGGTTGCTGACCTGTGCTGTAGCCGTAAGCAACAAAACCCGTTCGTTGTCGTTTGAAGTATTTTATGTGCATAACTTCCGGTCGAGTGTCGCATGATTGGCTTGAACGGAGTCAGTAGTTGGTTGACTGTTCTCTTCGGCGACGTTGACCACTGAAGAATCCTTGAATTCAGTACGCTTTGTCTTAGAAGTGCAAAGTGCTTGGTGATGATTAGTGCTGCGGCAATAATAACACGGCCGTCGAGATGGACAACTTTCGACGAAGTGGACCTTGCGGAGACAGCGAAGGCAAAGTTTGAGCTTCTTTGCACGATTCATGCGTGCTTCGGTATCTTGAAAGCGATTACACAATGCTGCCCAGTGATGAGCATTACAGAAAGGACACGGCGGCGGTTCTTTGCTATGTGGACGGCACTGTTGCCGACCCTTGCGATTTGGGCTGGTTTGAGGTTGACGTTTCTGAACTGAAGTAAATGCTGACGATTCCTCAACTTTTTCTTTGGTTGGAGTTGTCTCTTCCCTCTTTCGCTTAATTGAGCGGTCTTGTGACCATTTGAGCCGCTCCTGAATTCGGAGCGCTGTTTGCAGATGCGAGCATAAAGATTCGACGTTCCAATCTGGATTGCGTTCCTTTTCCTTGTAGATTTCCATCAGAATAGAATTCGGCAGCTTGCTTTCGATTATTGTCTCCAGAAGTGGATTGTTGATTTGGTCGCCCATCTGCTTTAATTGACGCACGATCGTAAGAATAGTGTTCGCATTTTCGTTGAAAGAATTGCGTTCTGCTGGTTTGAGCGCTTGCAATTGTGAGTGTAGGGCACGACGAAGTGCACTGAGATTGCCGTAGCGTTGTATTAATGCCTCTTTGATAACTGAATAGTTGTTCTCGTCAAATGCATATCCAGCAACGGTTCGCGCTGCTTCGCCCTCAGGGGTGCCGAGTAGGTACGATAGTTTGTGCACTGTTGGAATAGGTGCTTCATCAACTGAATGTTGAAATGAAGCGCAGAACATAGGCCACAATAATGGGTCTCCTCAAAAGCGAAGTAGTTCGAGCTGAGGCAAACGCAAATTCGTTAAAGCGTTTGTAGTTGAAGTGGTACGTGCGGGTGCGGGAGAAGCAGCGGGAGAGTCGACCGCATTGGAATTTGCGCCAGAGTCGGTTATATGAAGAGTGGCGTCAATGTTCGTTAGATTTGCGTCGATTTGGTCGAGGAGATCGTGAGCTTCTGCCACACACAAAAAGAAGCCCGTTGGATCAGTGATTACATGACGATATGCTTCTTGATCCGCTTGGTCGGCTCTTCCCAACGCCTTCCTCCAGGCTTGGTCGAGTGCGGATATTTCGTCGATTTGGCGCGTGAGAGTGCGTGACGATAAATGGTACTTTTGGCGGAAATCGGATAAGTAGGTCCGCAAATTTCCGAGAGCTGCCGGCATTGGAGGTCGAGCTTTGGCGCCATTTCGATGGCATGGTGAAGCCTGTTTGCAAGAGTTTGAATTGGTAGAGCGTAAAGTCCCATTAAGGACATGGTGGCTGAGATATAGCAGCAGGGGTTCACCGGTTGAGCCCCCAATGTGGTTGAGGGCCGCAGTTGGACGAAGAATGAATTTATTGACATAAAGCGGCGTTTTTATACAGTTTACTTAAAGACAAACGTTTTGATAGATAAATCACAATTTTGTTTTGAAGAATTCAAAAGTCTGCGAAATAAACACTTCCAAGTCAAAACGAGTTGAGAAAGAGAACGATTTTGGATCTTATCAATGGTTTTTTCGCGAAGCGTTAGCTGATGACGGCATCTTCGCAATTCGTAGTATTCGCTTCTTCTTCTCGACAGTTGGTAGCATGGCGGTTATCGGTTAGTTAGTTTTATATTTCGAGTTAGTATGTGATTTAAATTAAGATGAAGGCATGAAATCAGTAGGTGTCGGGGGTTGCGGTGCCCTTGCGATTATCTTTTTATAGTGAAATCGAGAAGTGGAAGTATGAAACAACCGATTTTATCCGTAATATATATATTTGAAGTATTGGCTCGATTCAGCCATATACTTTTAGTGGAACTTTTCATGACGAGAACGCCCATCAAAGCTAAGCTCCTACCGACTAGTTGGACAGTATGTTGCTGTAGGTAAGTGATGGTTAGCATGAGCTGTGCGGTACTGAACCAAAATATATTTTATTTCGAAAGTTTTCTGCAATTGCAGTATTCGCCGTGTTCGTCACAATATTCGCCATCATCATCAACATAAAGCCGATCAAGCCCTCAGGTAATGCTTACATTTTATACTCGCTTTTTTAGGGGGTATCGAAAACTGTTGTTCTTCAACATATTTGTTCCATAGGCAAAAACGTTATTGACGTTTGTGACAGAAAATACGAGGCAGTTATGCGTTTCGAATTTTGAGGAATCTCACGACGTTGTGTTTAAGTCATTTGTTGATTTGATGTTTTAGTGCGTATATGGCCACTTTGCGTGGTGATAGGATTCGCTTTAGTGAATTTATTTTCTACCGGTTGCATTAAGATCCTAGAAAGATTCGAAGATTGGCATAGTTTGTATAGGTTGCACAATGATTGGAGCAGGAAAGATGTATAGTGATGTTTGCGAGGAATACAGCGATATGCACGGTCTTTTTATTTTGGGCGTGGTGAAGCTGGTTTTAAATTTTGTTGATGCTTAACTTGCACTGCTGTGTCTTGCAGTATTCGCCTTCATCACCACAATACAGCCCGAGCTCGCCAGGAGTTGCTGAAATTACGATCAGTTATACTTCATACTATGATTTTGCTGATTTACTGCTGGATGCGTGGTAGGTTATGTGGCCGGAAAAAGTAACGGTGGAAAGGGCTCATGGATTCTTTTCGCATTGGATAAAAGGTGTACGTACTGAAAGCTAGTGTACAGTTGTAAAGAGAAGAGAGTTTATGTATGGACGAGTTTATTATATTACTGCTAAAAAGATACCCTCAACTTGTAGTCTCTAGTAAACGTGTATGCATTCTCTTCGTTGTATTCCAGTCGTAAATTCTGCTGTTGCTTCCGTTCTTTTGAGAGGGAATTCTATGATTGTTCATTCCACTATTCCCCGAGTTTTCCACATTAGCGTCCGTCATCCTTGCAATATTCTCTAAGCTCGCCGCAGGTTCGAATTTATTTCATTTTTTAATCTGGATTTCCCGCCTCATGCAGTATAGTGAGTAGCAGATTATCGAATCGGATACAGCGTTGCCGAACGAAATTGCGAAATGGAAATTTAAGTCTACATCCACGCTCACGTATCGACCTAGTTTGACTTATTGTGTCAGTTAAAGGTAATGTCTACTAAGGTTTATGAAAATGAGTTGTGCGCTGCGAAGCAGTACAGAAAAACGGTCGTGCGCGGAAAAGACTGAAATCGAAATAAATATTAGCGTTTAGCCATTTGGCCGTTCTCGTAGCCGGTCAGTATATGGATTATTTCGGGTTTTTTCGCTTGCTCGAGCATTTACTGGTGATGTTCACGAGCGAAATTTCTACAGTTTCGGTCTTCTGTTACGTCTTCTTTCTGGTTATATAAGTGATGTCCTGTGTTGCGTTAGTATTACCTTTGTTTCAGTACTCGCCAACCACATCACCGCAGCACTCACCAGATAATTGGATTTTCCGATGTCGATGTAACAGACTACGAAGCGGTTACCTTGTTATATCTTTGAATTGTTTATTTGTTGGGTGTGGCGTTAAAGAGCCAACCCAAGATATCTCTTTGTGATGAAACAGTGACCTTTTGCTTTTATAGCGTTGTATTTTCGCGCCATGTCATTGTTTGTGTTCGCGTCATGTCATTGTTTCGACTTGTACTTTTGATTGGCCGAAGCCTATATAAGGCGGGCCTCAGCCCGTCGGAGTCAGTCTTCTCCCTCGACGGCTCGCAGACGGCAGCTCCCTTGTCTCCTCGCGTCTACCTCCGTCTCCTCTCAACGCCATCGCGGCTAGGGATACAACATTATTACAGAAGCCATATGTGTATAACTTCTACCATTTTTGTAAAACTCCTTTATGTAATCCATATGGACCAAATATTTTGTATATTCATCTTGATATATGAATTGTTCATAATCTATATGAATATATTTATGGGAGACGCTGGAAGCATATAGTTAGGGTGCATTATACATTTATAATTTGTCTTCTTGTTCCTTTGCTTCGTAAAATATTGCTCTTCTGCTTTCTAAAATATTCTTCCAGTGCTGTTCTAGTGTATGTTGTAATTGTTATTTACATATGAGGCGTGAGGAGCGTTGATTTAATTGAGTTTACACAATGAAGTTATAGGTGGTGAATATATCGCTGTTGGTGTAAAATTTATCAAAGAACCTTCGATAGCTATACACAGCTTTAAGAGCTTCATGGTACTAGTCGGAATATTTCACCGACGTACAGGTCCATATATCTCTGATTGATCTTGTCGTAAGAATTGTTAATCAAAAAATCCTTTGTGTAGCAGGTGATCTGATTAGTCCTGTCGTAAAAATAGATCAGTCCCTTAATATTCTTTGTTGTTGTATTTAAATCGTAGTGGAAAGTTGAACTGTGAATGGAATGTGCTGAAATGTCGTATTTCTGTACTTCATGCCGCTTCACTTATTGATTTGTTTGCTCGTTCTGTGCTCGTCTCTGAAGATCAGTGGCAGTCATATTCGGTATACGCAGACGGAGTTGAGTTATTGGTAGTGTTTACGGATGAATTCATGATTTTCCTTACTGTAATAAATATGCATCCTGTTATTTTACAAGGGTTCACTCTTTATACGGTTGTAATAAACTTTTCGACTTCAGTACTTGTTGAGTGTACAATGGACACCTAGCGGACACACTTAAGTCTTTGTTGAGTGGGCAGTGGGAAGCTAGTGGACATGCTTGGCTCTTCGTTGAGTGGACATATGGAGATGAACTTGCTTGGTTAGGGTATATGTTCGGAATTGCAAGTGGCTATATGAGCTGTCACGTGAGGCAGAAATAGTTTTGAATTTCTAGGGAAGGCATTTGAGAGAGAGAAAGGTTTGTCTGGTGCTGAAGAGATGGCATTCTTAAGTGGACATCATCGAAATTTGGGTTCTAAGGAAACAACCCAAAAAGGTGGCCTTTGAAGTTTGCTGTGGCAAAGATGGTGGCAGCGCAGGAAGTAAGCGGTTTGCAGCAAAAAACAAAAAGCAGCGCAATTCTCTAGCGCCTGTTACGCCAATGGAGCAGTGAACACATTGCTTGCTCTACTCGTGCGGTATTTCAACAATGAATGCGATGCACCAACTGCAAAGTGGTCGAGATTTATTGCCAGAGTATGGTATGCAACGTGAATCGGATTGCGCAGTTATAGGGCGGTCATTGCTCTGTGGAGTTCGTTGATTAATGAGGCTGACGTTATTTCCTATCAGGTGCAAATGTTACAACCGTAACTTTAACATATTCATGGGTTTCACGTATTCTGGGGTTGTATCATTTATTGATGAGAAAAAATGCTCCACATTATCGCCTCTATATTTTGTGTCTTTGATCTATGAATGTAAACATGGGAATCGGGATTTTCTTGCATCTTTGCTATGTAAACAAATGCGCAATCCTTAGTCCATCTTTCTTTCTCACGATCACCAATCTTATTTGGCGGAGTACTAACTTTTTTGTAAAAGGTGACGACACTTAGGAAGCGGTACTGATGCCAGATTCCAAGTTCCTACGAGTCGTTCCGTCATTGCCTCTTAGTATTGCCGTCTAACTTTACCTTTTAGGAGCCTTTTCAAATTAGTATCCGACTTCGACAACGACCACCTGGTTGGCATAACAGAAGATACGCAATCTTTTTAGTAGTCATCGATTTTAAAGTCAAAAAATGGATCGATTAAATGCCTATTGGGCATTCAGCAATAAGCGAACAGAATGATTCATGCATATGTGTATTATGGGCACGACCGAATGCCCATAATTACTGATAATTGTCATCGTAATGTTGTGTGTGGGAAGTAGATGTTGAGTGTCATATTATGGATGATCATGTCTTGTGATCTTTTCTAATTGATAATCGGTTTATCCTACGCTGGGAGATGTATTTACCGTAAGCCTTCAAATGAGCATGTAATTAAACTTGATCCTTGGCAACGAGTATTGCCACCTTTTATTATGCAATTTAATAATGTCTCGTATTTTTTCCCGCTGTGCTTTTTTTCGCAATTTTTTTCCTATTGTTTGCAGATAACGTTTCCAAACATACTTTTATGGATTTGCTATCTGCTAAATTGTGCTGATTTCTCTAATTTCTCTAAACGAGCCGTTGGGGAGTGTTATTTCATTAGTGGTCCAAGTAGACCACAAGGCCCAGATAGACCAATTCTAGAGAAATGGCTACAGTAATAAAGGTAGCCGTTATTTTGAGAAAGCCCATCCGTTATAAAATGAGCACTTATCTTTGCACAGACATTGGCAACGTCGTCCTACTACCATCTTAGATTTTCATTCAGCGGTTTCGTAAAATTGCCTATAGAAGTTATGGCGCTTATCCAGTTAACAAAATCTTAAAACAGCACTTATATGTTGATTTGTAGTGACCGGATCATAAACGAGTTCTAGGGTATATAAATGGATGTTGAATATCTGCTAAAAGCTTAAATATTTGATATGCCTGCGAGCAACTGTTGGCAATCAATTCGAAAAGGGTCAATCATATCTCATATTTTATTTGTGTTCGTTGCTGAAGTTGATCAAAATTCATCTAACCGGGCCTTGTTGCATTGCATTTCATGTCGGCTTAATTGACCGTCTGGCACCTAGTATCTGTATGCACTCATATCGTTTTCAATCTATACTAAGTTCCAACGTTCAGTATTCACTACCCCACTTTTCCAGTGTTCAGTATCTCAGCACTGCTAGTATTTCTTTTTAGTGCTATTAGTGTTATCAAGTTTGGGTTCATTCTTTCAGGTTGTTTTGGGACGAGGAAAGGAATAAAAGTAAAAACAATTTAAGCAGTGCTCCTCAGTAAATAGAGGCATTTATTTATTAACATGCCATTTCTCTCGTTGTTATTTGCTTCAGAGAATTCATTTTTCTATTTTACAGCTAGAGAGAGGTTTTTGAGAGGTTGAACGAAAGTATCGGGTGAATCAATGGCAAGGCAAGGACGCAAGACGATCCGACATACCTGAACGTTTTCCAGGAAGCACAGAGAAAATTTTCTCGCTCGAAACTTTTGGAATTCTGGAAATCAGTGCCATCGCCATCTTTCAATACCGGGCTTTTTTGTTTGCCCCCATAAGCAACCCCCTTCCCTACCCTTCATTGAGTTTTAATTTTTTCTGAAAGCGCTTTATGAAATCAATTAGAAGTCATTCTTCTGGAATAAAACTTAATATTTGTCCGCTTCTTTTATTGAGGGCAGCAATAGAAAAGGTGATAAGGGCAAAAACGTCGATATTAAAATCGAATGACCACACGGAGCTATACTTTTTATCTGGCTTATTTCGGCGCCCCCATTCTCCTCTATAATCTCTCTAACTTTCACTAGTTATTTTCTTTGGACGCTTACTCAAGCTTTAGGAATTGACAGCAACATGCTCAATCGCCTTTCCCTTGCAGACAGCAGCACTGCTCGAGCCGCACTTCCAAAATGAGCATGTGACTGCAAAGTCATTGGCAGGCGCGGTCTAGTATTCCACATCTTGCATTTGCTGCCGCTCATTCGTTTGCGCACGTACATATATATATCGACCAGCATAAAAGCTAATTTTTTTTCAGTCTCTGATCCACTGTCGGCGGGAGTGGGAATGCTCTGGCAGCGAATGCAGATCCAATCCACAAGCCCACTGTGACGACGTCGTATCTGTGCACATGCAACCGTAGGTGTCTCCTTTCCCAGTATTTCCAACTGCGGAACTACTGAAGTTATCGTCATGGAATTTAGCGATCCTCTTATTTTACATGTCTTAAGCTTAAAAATTCCTAATTATATGAAAATTTAGTTAGGTGTACGTGAAAATTGCATCTGTAAAGAGCGCAGAACAATCTGCACAGGACGAAGCGTTTGGGTTAGCATCTAGTTAGGTGTGAGAAAATAGAGGGGCGCCCGACTCGAATATCAAAGAACCACACAGTGAAATGTCTGAAAGCAATTATTTTCACAGGTTTTGCGCATTTGTCCCGAATTTCGCGCACTTGTTCCGAATTTCTTCAAAACCGTGGCGCCATGTTCTGCATTTGCACGTATTCGCGTATGTGCCGGCTAAGGTCTGCTTTTATGTATGAGTCTCTGTGTATGCGTGTATCGGTTGGGTCACAAAGAATGAACAGCAAAACCCGTGATGAAAAATTTGGTATATATGAACTATATCAATCTCTCATACCAATTTGGTTAACTGCGGCTCTCCAAAAACTATTAACGCTCATTGTCTGCGCAATTTCTGTGCCTCGAACAATCACGCCATGCAAAATATTTCGGTGCAGTGTAGAAAAGCACCGTTCATGGGTTGGCTCCGATCTGAATACTTCCCAGTAGTTATCACCGAAATGTGAATAGGACTGAAACCTCCGGTAACATGAAATATCGACCACAGCAATCATTTTTTAAGAGCTTTTCGGGAGTCGCGAACAGCACATATATCGCTAGCCTTATCGGACAGCACTCCCACTTGCAGAAGTGCTATTTCGAGCATCATTTCGATGAATTACCCTTGCTGATGAATGTACCGTCATTTACACTTATAGATGATTAACCTCCATCAGTGTAAACCCAGGGGAACGAGAAAGATATACTGAACATCCAGGTGAGGCATCAGCCATAACGATATTGGAATCAACTGTACTGGGAGCTTTTTGCCAAGGGCGTTTAAGCGACTGGCCACCCGTCATCTTGTTTATCCACTAGATGAGCACATATTAAGATGCATTGGAATTTCGACTACTAAAAAACTCCGTCTCCGAACTTCCAAGCAACACCAGAATATGAACATGAGATAACTTCCATCGACATGCTTAGTGTGGTTTATGCGTTCGCGGGTTTCCGATTGCTTCACATGAAACCGCAAGGAGGAATAATGGAAGATGTGAGGCATATCACTGTTGAAAGTAAACTAGCTAAAAGGAAACAACACGAACATTATAGCCCTATGTCATATACGTATTGGCGATGACCATATCCGCAAGATCTCCAAGGAAGTGCCAAATGGAGCACCGCTCCATTAGTATTCATGCAGGTTCTACGGTCTATGTGCTTTTCCCCTCATTTTAAAGAAACCTACAAAGTGATCACTAGGCAAGGAGCACAACTGAAACAATCGTTAGAAATATTGAAGCATACTGATGTTAAAGCAAAACATGGTCTCATGAAGAAAACGGTACAAGAGCGGACTGAACGAATAGAATCGAACATAAGCCATACAGCAAATGAAGAAACGAAACCAAATTGAATTATATATGGCAATTGCTATACGAGTGTGGTGTTGAAAACAAGTGCAATGGGATGGAGGTAGGAGAAGGATGACAGATGCATGTGAAAGGGGGCTGCAGAATAAGAATAACCGAGTGAATGCAGAGACTCAATAAGGTTGATCGAGTCACTCGATGAGTTGGTGAAGGAAGTAATGAATTACGGGTTGGGACGCTGGGCACCAACTCTCCACGAGATCACTGATATCGACTTTGGGATGTTCACACCGTTTCGCGTACAAGGTCAGTTTTCCCTGTTCATCTAATCTTGACTGATTTGCTGACGCTTCCGAAAAGCAAAACCAACATCTTCTCGTCATCGTGCCACAGACAGGCCCAGCGTCACCACATCCACTTGAAAAAAAAGGCCAGATGCGTGATAGTGAAATAATAGAGACAGAAGTGAGTGTGGTTCTTTTGCGTACGACAGAATCACAACGAATGCAATGCAGTGCCCCCTAAGCGGAGAGAATGTGGCGCCCAAGAAATGCATGTGGAAGGCAAATGCACTTTTTTTGCTAAAGGAAGGAGTTAGGAACACTCCTTCCTGATGTAGAAAATTTCAAAAATTAAGACTACAAGCAATTTTCTGAAGAAGTTTTGCCAGAGCTTCATTTGAAAGAGCGCATAACAAATGCCGTAGAGTCAGCATCTGAAAAAAAAAAAAAAGAAAAACTATTACCGAGGTTGTCTCAAAAATACCTCACAGGCATTACAACCCATAAGAAAGAACATCTGCATCATACTGCCTAACATGTTATCCATAGTATCGCCTCCATTTAGCCCATTCAAGCTAGGGTGTAGCCAAGTAGATGGGAAACCAAATAAGTGAATACGAATACGGCCATAGAAACAAAGAGCGAAAACTGTATAACGGAATCCATGGTAGCTGGATGGCTTATGAGTCCATTTTGCTCCCATAACCTCTTTTTTTCATATTACAGGGTATTAGAAGAAAAACTAGCATCTTATGCTAGTGTTATTATCCGCTTCGTCAAGCCAATCCTCGGAATGTGACTGCTATGGATTGAACAACAATTTTCTTCTTGAGGGTTACTTGACGAAATTTGGTAAAATCAATAGAATAATGGCGTTCCTTCGTTCACAAGAGTTGGCCTACAAGATGCGGATTCATCGACCAAGCCAAACAATGCCGTCTCCAAATAATCACCTGTCTCCATAGAAGGACGGTGTATCTTTCATAAATATCTCTTCGGTTGCTTTACTTCGAAGCCAACAAAACGTGAGCACAACAGCCGATGCTATTCCTCTTGTTGACTAGCCTCCTAACCCAGCATTATCCCGCAATTCAACTCATATGCACGCTTAGCTCTCTCCTTAATCACCTAGCATTAAATCACGCAATGGAGTAGAACCTTTTTCGACTTTTAGCTATGATCGAAGCGCTTTAATTTCCTTCTAACAATAGAGCGCAATCAAAACAACGACAGAGAAGCATAAAGATTCAGACTTTACCGAATCGAGAAACTTGGGAGTGATTAAATAAAATAAAATGCTCCTGAAATTAGAAAGAACATCACCGCAGAGGAAAACACAGAACGCCTCGGCAAAAATTTAAACCCCAAGTTCTCTCCTCGGGCGCGTTCATTAAATAGTAATGTGCAGACTAATTTTCACAAAAAAAAAAAACTGACAAGTCGGTGATGAGTGCGAGTGGTCGTCTAGCCACAAAGATATTAGCTTTGATAGTTCACGTGGTTCCCTAACAAATACGCCTGTTTGGGAAGCATAGCTTTGAAGAGAGACCAAGAAAGATATTTATTGAAACCGCTCCTTTTGGCGGTGCATAGTGACAACGGTGCATATTGTTGCAATAACATCAGTGTTTCAGCTGACATTAAAATGCACGACATAGTCACAACAACATGTTGGGATAGAAACAGGATTGGCGCATTACTGATGCGGAGGGGCAATATTTCCAGCAAAAATCATTCAAGCCCTCAGCATTAGCAATCGTTTAAGCTAGCATCGTATGTGTATGCAGTAAAATATCGCCAAAGGGCACCGACCTTGTGATGCCCGAATGCCCAACGCATGCAAGCAAGCGAAGGTGACACACGAATCCCTTCGAGACTGCGGCTTGATTTGGTAGTTACAGGCAAATAGAAACGAATGCATATATGAGTGTGCACGGAAAAGATGATGTAATAATGCGAATTTTGAAAACCTGCGATGATCACATACAAGCTATTTTACTGCGAGCGAGGCACAAGAAGCTAATGAAACAAAAAGAACGACAGGCGGAAAGTGCATGCAGATCACAGTTGCAGACTGCATGCTGTTTGCAGCTGGCGAAGCTTTTTGCTCCAAACGACTTCTACCAGTTTCATAGGGAAGCTATTCGACATACTCCTTCCACTTGGAACCCGCTTCGAATTAGACCAGCGTTGCATTCTATCAAAGCAGAAGCTACTTGTTTTGGTCACTACTTTTAGCAAGTAATGCATCGAGTGCGTCGGCCTGAGTGCAGAACTGCATCCTGCAAAATTTTTGTTGATTTGCATATCAAGCATCTTTTAAATCCAAAGAGGCATTCGCCGTCTGCATTCAAATCGCATTTTGTTGCTCTGCAAATCTCATTGAGTGGGGCACTTTTACACCCTTGGCCGTGGCCGTCGGCTGCTTTTTTCTTCTGTCCATTTCTACGTTGACTAACGGGTGAATGTGTATGGCAGCCGTGCAAGAAGTTGACAGGTTGCCCCAAGTTGGCGAAGTGGTGCGCTCAGAATCCAGTCGTGAATACAAACTTATGTTGCTGCTCGGGGAAGGTGGCTATGGAAGCGTGTTCTGCACTTCGTTTGGCGACACGTATGTTCTATGCAATTTTAAACCGCGAAAGTAATACTGTCTACACAAGGATAAACTGCTTGCAGCATATAAGGGAAGTTGATATTGAATAGGTCGGGGCAATCCGATTGTAAGAGTGAGACCATTCGGACGAACGCCACTAAGCATATTGTTTTCATAATAGCTAACCAAGAGTATTTAGGCTTTTATGCAGAGTCTGAGGAGGTTTTGGACAATATCTTGGCTTAAAATCAGATGATCAAGGCAAAGTCGCTCAGCAAAATTTACATTTTGGAATCATAATTCCCGAGCGCCATTAAAGACTATTAAGCGGAAATATGAAGCGGCTTCATACCTTTATGTAAAATGTCACGGACCACTTCACCTGCTGGTTCCTATGAATCGTACGTTGCCTTCCCGCTTTTTGTTGCCACTGCTGCGAATGGTGAAAAGCTACTAATATAAAATCTCTAATGGCTCAGGTCAGTTGGCGCTGTCATTCAGAGGATGCTTTGAGAGATTTTAATTTTTGCGATGTCTATAATTGACGTGATATGTTAAAACAGTCGAAAAGATGTGCTAAGTGGTTGTTTAAGCATTTCTTTATAACGTGGGTAGCAATTCTTCTGTTCTCACTGCACTACGCATTGCAGGGCTGTGGCACTAAAAGCGGAAAAATACAGCAATTCGGTGCTATTCAACGAGATCAGAGTGCTGAAGGCTGCGACACGTGCACGATGCGAACATATATGCAAGCTGTATGACTATGTAGGTACCATAGCAATCATTGCATATTTCTGAGTGGGCTCATGCTGGAGCATGCTACTTATAGCTTAGAGTTGCTGGTATTTTCATCCATTTTGTTTTCGCATTTCAAACGAAAGGAATATTCGCATCTTTATTTCAGTAAGCAAGTCCGAATGCAACGAGGTCACACCCGCTTGAAATGAACGTGTTTAGTACAGGCACTGATGCATACTGGTTTCTGGGGCGACCGACGCTTATCGATCTTTCATCGACAGGATTTATTCAATTGTCAAAGCTTTTAAAGGTGATGCTGAAGTTAAATAAAGAATCTGGGTAAACAAGCGTTTCTTTCCTAGGAACGAATGCCGGCATATTAGTTCACTGCCTCTCTGAAATGGTATAAGAACAGCACCACACTTAAAGATGTTGATTTAAAATCGTGAGAGGTGCATAATGTAGCCTTCTTTGAGGGTTGCGTGAAGCCGCTCTTCTTTTTCGTTGTGATGACGCTGCTTGGGAAGGATCTCTACAGACTACGCAACGAACAGTCGGAGCGTCGTTTTTCCTTGAGCACAGCAGTCCGTGTTGGCATCCACGCATGCAAGGCGATCGAAGAACTGCATTCTTGTGGATTCATCTCACGCGACATTAAGCCGAGCAACTACGCGGTCGGCCTTAGCCAAAATCAGCAACAAAAGACGATATTCCTGTTCGACTTTGGTCTTGCTAGACGATTTGTAGACTACGCCGGACGACATCTTCCTTCGAGGGGTGAGGTCGGTTGGAGGGGCACCAATCGGTACGGTTCGCTGAGAGCGCATCTCAAACAGGACCTCAGCCGCAGGGACGACCTTGAATCATGGCTGTATATGCTTGTCGAAATAACACAAGGGGCACTCCGTGGAGATTTGTTAGGGGTATGATTATTTAGTCTTCCTTAAGAACAAAATTTTTTACGGTGTTCGTACTAGGAAAAGTTGCTACACTCCACCCACTATATGAGCACTGAACATATGTTCCCCAGTAATGTTCACGCATGATCTGTCATTAAAATATTGTTCGGCATCACATTATCAAGCAGCGTTACGTTATGTGATCACCAGTTTCATAGTCACCATGCATAATGTTGTTTTCCCACAATAATTTCTCGCTGTGGCGCAGATGTGAGTACAGACGACCAACAATCTTCGAGTTGATTTTCAACTCGAAGATTGTTGTCAAAATAAATATGAGAATTAATAGCAATATTTGCGCCAGACTGTTGAGTCGAAACGGTTAAATATTTCGTATGTCAGTGCTTTCTTCTCGAGTGTTGAGCCGAGTACAAACCTGACATGGATATGACTTGGGAAAGGCCCAAAAACATTCCAGATCTGTCCGTATGTGTGGCTTGCCCACAACCTCGGTTCAACGTCGCCCAAGACACAAGAAATCGCCCATCACTGACTTGCTCACATCCTTCATTTGGACCCATTGGACATCTTGTATCATTAGAGATGTGTTCAGATTTATTTCACTTGTTACCTTATCCAACTTATCTCTAATGTCAGATTTTGCTTCATGAGCTGTTGCTTCATCTGTTCTTATCCCTATTTTATCTGCTGTTGTTAGAGTTTTGTCTCAACCCTTTTTCTTTCTTTGCCCCAGTTATAGCTGTTGTTTCTTCTCTCGTTCGTATTTCGCCTGTCGTCGTCGCCAATGTTGCAGCTTCACTTCTTCACATACTCCGAAGCATTTCGAAATGCGCACATACAAATTCAATAATTTTAAATGCGATATTTGACAATAACACATATATTTCCACATGAAGTCAATAATTTTTATTATCGCGCACAAATGGTGTTCATTAATCAAAGGAGAAAAATGAAGAAATTTTGCGGTGCGAACACTTTTATGAATGCATTTTTAGACGTTGAGAGCCTCCTTAGAGCGGACAACCGGTTTCTCGTTTCTCTTGTTGTGTGCGTCGATTTTGTGTCGGATGCTAACGTCGACCTTCTGAAGCACTGTGTCGGCAATTCCACCGATCGATGGCAGCATACCATTCGATATCTCAGTCTCTTCTTCCCAATCGTAACGATCGTTCATCATTACTTGGTTTTGTTCACAGACCTATAAAAGCATTTGCCGGTCGCGCAATTCATCAGCTTATTTCCATTTGTCAATAACTTTTCTAGCCTTCTAGTAATTTGTTCGTTTATCCACACATTTTTAAAGTACTCATCGCATCTGAGAATCATCACTTCCAAGCAAAATTCTTTGCACACTCAGCAAACGGCCGTTATGGCTGTTTTATCAACTTCATCTGCATTGATATCAAAGTTTGCAGCACGTGAAGGATAGCCTCTTATTTTAAATGGGCGAGTTGTGTTTGTTGCGCACCATCTCCACGCTGAAAGTCCTAAATGGACGAAAGGCGTCAACCAAACTGTCATTCGTATTTTCGGTTTGGCATCACGATTTAAGCATTGAAATTTCTCTTCTTTTTAACCTCTTGTATGTTCAACAAAAGCGCAATATGATGAACCCATGTCTTTCCATACGACGTGCCTAAGTCAACTACAGTAACAATTGAGACTATGAAGGCTCTCGGAAAAAATTTTTAATTCCGTTCTGATTAGTCTCAAGCTTTGGTTGGATGGCTATAAGTAGTTGAAGTTAATCAAACTCAGATATGCAGATGTCGGCTAATGGCAGATAAGCGGAGATGAACGACATTTTCGTGCAAATTTCTCGTACAAGCAGTCGGTCTTCCAAGAGTGTTTTTGGATTCTATGTCACTACTTCTGAGTATTAATGCGACCGGTCGGTCTTACCGATGGGATCGTAAAGACCTCATCAGTGTGAGACTCACCGGCTTCACCTTCCTTCTTGTTTTGTCGCCATACCATGCAAAAATGTAGCCGTGAAGCAAGGTATTGAATGATTCCCATATAGCTCACTTGGGTTCTGCAGTTCGTACAAAAAGCTGCTGTGCAAATTAAATTTTTCGTTCATATTCCCTTTGTGTACGAACTGCATACAATGCACAATCTTCCACTTGCTGGTTTCTCAAGCTTACACAGGGCTACTTCGTCGAATCCGGATCATCGAATTTCACTCCGAAGAAAAAGTAAATTTTCGTGATGGGACACTGAAATATTAACAAATGTGTTTTTGTTTCTACCGTGTACGAGCCAACCGCTTGTGTATTCATTCAGCGTTCCGCTCCCTGACATCCAGTTCACTTACGAATAACCGAAGTTAATAAGTGGGCATTTTTAATGATAGGATACAGCTGACGAAAGCACTGCCTTGTGTACGTTGCCTACCTACATTATTCATGCATTTCTCCTAGTCGTTCGCCAAACACTCATAGGGATTTGAAAGATATTACTCCCCATAAACTCAGTCATATGATGAATTCGAATTCGTTCAGTTGCTAGATGCACTTTAGCTTTTGATATTAGCACGCGCGACGGACCTCATAATTCCGCTTGCTTCTGCACATCTTTTCCAGGAAAGCTCGACCGTCATTACTATGAGGCCACCAGGAGCACACTTTCTAACATATATCTCAATATCTATTGAAGTCAGTCGTTTTGAAAAGACTGAGGTAGTACTGCCGTGAGCTTTCATGGCTTTCAAATTTTATGATATGATAATTCTTCTGATTCACGAAATGATTATGTACGCGGCGATATTGGTCGTCGATTTAATAACGCCATTTTTTAAAATGATATCAAAACACACAAAGACTACCTTATCGAGAAGTGCATAAATCTGATCGTAGTTGGGAAGGGCCTCGAATGAAAGGGCATCAATTGTCTTTAGAATTTCGTCGTACTGCTGAGGACACTTCAATAGGAATTCCACTCGTCCCTTAGATCTCGCATGTATCTTAGCTTTTTCGGCCTCTTCGCGTTCTGCAAGCACCTGTTTAACTAATTCGTTAAATGGAGCTGCATATCCTAGAACTGTTGTTGCAGATATACCCCTCCCACTTATTTTCGATGCAACATTCTCGAAAAATGCATATTAGACTTCTTCTCTCTATTGTCCCTTCAATATATCCTATCGAAATCTGGGTTTAATTAATGGCGGTCATGACCAGCGCTTTTCAAATTAGCTCTTTCTTCTATTCTCTCACAACCTTGTTGGTCGTCTGTACTCACATCTGCGCCACAGCGAGAAATTATTGTGGGAAAACAACATTATGCATGGTGACTATGAAACTGGTGATCACATAACGTAACGCTGCTTGATAATGTGATGCCGAACAATATTTTAATGACAGATCATGCGTGAACATTACTGGGGAACATATGTTCAGTGCTCATATAGTGGGTGGAGTGTAGCAACTTTTCCTAGTACGAACACCGTAAAAAATTTTGTTCTTAAGGAAGACTAAATAATCATACCCCTAACAAATCTCCACGGGAGTGCCCCTTGTGTTATTTCGACAAGCATATACAGCCATGATTCAAGGTCGTCCCTGCGGCTGAGGTCCTGTTTGAGATGCGCTCTCAGCGAACCGTACCGATTGGTGCCCCTCCAACCGACCTCACCCCTCGAAGGAAGATGTCGTCCGGCGTAGTCTACAAATCGTCTAGCAAGACCAAAGTCGAACAGGAATATCGTCTTTTGTTGCTGATTTTGGCTAAGGCCGACCGCGTAGTTGCTCGGCTTAATGTCGCGTGAGATGAATCCACAAGAATGCAGTTCTTCGATCGCCTTGCATGCGTGGATGCCAACACGGACTGCTGTGCTCAAGGAAAAACGACGCTCCGACTGTTCGTTGCGTAGTCTGTAGAGATCCTTCCCAAGCAGCGTCATCACAACGAAAAAGAAGAGCGGCTTCACGCAACCCTCAAAGAAGGCTACATTATGCACCTCTCACGATTTTAAATCAACATCTTTAAGTGTGGTGCTGTTCTTATACCATTTCAGAGAGGCAGTGAACTAATATGCCCGGCATTCGTTCCTAGGAAAGAAACGCTTGTTTACCCAGATTCTTTATTTAACTTCAGCATCACCTTTAAAAGCTTTGACAATTGAATAAATCCTGTCGATGAAAGATCGATAAGCGTCGGTCGCCCCAGAAACCAGTATGCATCAGTGCCTGTACTAAACACGTTCATTTCAAGCGGGTGTGACCTCGTTGCATTCGGACTTGCTTACTGAAATAAAGATGCGAATATTCCTTTCGTTTGAAATGCGAAAACAAAATGGATGAAAATACCAGCAACTCTAAGCTATAAGTAGCATGCTCCAGCATGAGCCCACTCAGAAATATGCAATGATTGCTATGGTACCTACATAGTCATACAGCTTGCATATATGTTCGCATCGTGCACGTGTCGCAGCCTTCAGCACTCTGATCTCGTTGAATAGCACCGAATTGCTGTATTTTTCCGCTTTTAGTGCCACAGCCCTGCAATGCGTAGTGCAGTGAGAACAGAAGAATTGCTACCCACGTTATAAAGAAATGCTTAAACAACCACTTAGCACATCTTTTCGACTGTTTTAACATATCACGTCAATTATAGACATCGCAAAAAATAAATCTCTCAAAGCATCCTCTGAATGACAGCGCCAACTGACCTGAGCCATTAGAGATTTTATATTAGTAGCTTTTCACCATTCGCAGCAGTGGCAACAAAAAGCGGGAAGGCAACGTACGATTCATAGGAACCAGCAGGTGAAGTGGTCCGTGACATTTTACATAAAGGTATGAAGCCGCTTCATATTTCCGCTTAATAGTCTTTAATGGCGCTCGGGAATTATGATTCCAAAATGTAAATTTTGCTGAGCGACTTTGCCTTGATCATCTGATTTTAAGCCAAGATATTGTCCAAAACCTCCTCAGACTCTGCATAAAAGCCTAAATACTCTTGGTTAGCTATTATGAAAACAATATGCTTAGTGGCGTTCGTCCGAATGGTCTCACTCTTACAATCGGATTGCCCCGACCTATTCAATATCAACTTCCCTTATATGCTGCAAGCAGTTTATCCTTGTGTAGACAGTATTACTTTCGCGGTTTAAAATTGCATAGAACATACGTGTCGCCAAACGAAGTGCAGAACACGCTTCCATAGCCACCTTCCCCGAGCAGCAACATAAGTTTGTATTCACGACTGGATTCTGAGCGCACCACTTCGCCAACTTGGGGCAACCTGTCAACTTCTTGCACGGCTGCCATACACATTCACCCGTTAGTCAACGTAGAAATGGACAGAAGAAAAAAGCAGCCGACGGCCACGGCCAAGGGTGTAAAAGTGCCCCACTCAATGAGATTTGCAGAGCAACAAAATGCGATTTGAATGCAGACGGCGAATGCCTCTTTGGATTTAAAAGATGCTTGATATGCAAATCAACAAAAATTTTGCAGGATGCAGTTCTGCACTCAGGCCGACGCACTCGATGCATTACTTGCTAAAAGTAGTGACCAAAACAAGTAGCTTCTGCTTTGATAGAATGCAACGCTGGTCTAATTCGAAGCGGGTTCCAAGTGGAAGGAGTATGTCGAATAGCTTCCCTATGAAACTGGTAGAAGTCGTTTGGAGCAAAAAGCTTCGCCAGCTGCAAACAGCATGCAGTCTGCAACTGTGATCTGCATGCACTTTCCGCCTGTCGTTCTTTTTGTTTCATTAGCTTCTTGTGCCTCGCTCGCAGTAAAATAGCTTGTATGTGATCATCGCAGGTTTTCAAAATTCGCATTATTACATCATCTTTTCCGTGCACACTCATATATGCATTCGTTTCTATTTGCCTGTAACTACCAAATCAAGCCGCAGTCTCGAAGGGATTCGTGTGTCACCTTCGCTTGCTTGCATGCGTTGGGCATTCGGGCATCACAAGGTCGGTGCCCTTTGGCGATATTTTACTGCATACACATACGATGCTAGCTTAAACGATTGCTAATGCTGAGGGCTTGAATGATTTTTGCTGGAAATATTGCCCCTCCGCATCAGTAATGCGCCAATCCTGTTTCTATCCCAACATGTTGTTGTGACTATGTCGTGCATTTTAATGTCAGCTGAAACACTGATGTTATTGCAACAATATGCACCGTTGTCACTATGCACCGCCAAAAGGAGCGGTTTCAATAAATATCTTTCTTGGTCTCTCTTCAAAGCTATGCTTCCCAAACAGGCGTATTTGTTAGGGAACCACGTGAACTATCAAAGCTAATATCTTTGTGGCTAGACGACCACTCGCACTCATCACCGACTTGTCAGTTTTTTTTTTTTTTGAAAATTAGTCTGCACATTACTATTTAATGAACGCGCCCGAGGAGAGAACTTGGGGTTTAAATTTTTGCCGAGGCGTTCTGTGTTTTCCTCTGCGGTGATGTTCTTTCTAATTTCAGGAGCATTTTATTTTATTTAATCACTCCCAAGTTTCTCGATTCGGTAAAGTCTGAATCTTTATGCTTCTCTGTCGTTGTTTTGATTGCGCTCTATTGTTAGAAGGAAATTAAAGCGCTTCGATCATAGCTAAAAGTCGAAAAAGGTTCTACTCCATTGCGTGATTTAATGCTAGGTGATTAAGGAGAGAGCTAAGCGTGCATATGAGTTGAATTGCGGGATAATGCTGGGTTAGGAGGCTAGTCAACAAGAGGAATAGCATCGGCTGTTGTGCTCACGTTTTGTTGGCTTCGAAGTAAAGCAACCGAAGAGATATTTATGAAAGATACACCGTCCTTCTATGGAGACAGGTGATTATTTGGAGACGGCATTGTTTGGCTTGGTCGATGAATCCGCATCTTGTAGGCCAACTCTTGTGAACGAAGGAACGCCATTATTCTATTGATTTTACCAAATTTCGTCAAGTAACCCTCAAGAAGAAAATTGTTGTTCAATCCATAGCAGTCACATTCCGAGGATTGGCTTGACGAAGCGGATAATAACACTAGCATAAGATGCTAGTTTTTCTTCTAATACCCTGTAATATGAAAAAAAGAGGTTATGGGAGCAAAATGGACTCATAAGCCATCCAGCTACCATGGATTCCGTTATACAGTTTTCGCTCTTTGTTTCTACGGCCGTATTCGTATTCACTTATTTGGTTTCCCATCTACTTGGCTACACCCTAGCTTGAATGGGCTAAATGGAGGCGATACTATGGATAACATGTTAGGCAGTATGATGCAGATGTTCTTTCTTATGGGTTGTAATGCCTGTGAGGTATTTTTGAGACAACCTCGGTAATAGTTTTTCTTTTTTTTTTTTTTTCAGATGCTGACTCTACGGCATTTGTTATGCGCTCTTTCAAATGAAGCTCTGGCAAAACTTCTTCAGAAAATTGCTTGTAGTCTTAATTTTTGAAATTTTCTACATCAGGAAGGAGTGTTCCTAACTCCTTCCTTTAGCAAAAAAAGTGCATTTGCCTTCCACATGCATTTCTTGGGCGCCACATTCTCTCCGCTTAGGGGGCACTGCATTGCATTCGTTGTGATTCTGTCGTACGCAAAAGAACCACACTCACTTCTGTCTCTATTATTTCACTATCACGCATCTGGCCTTTTTTTTCAAGTGGATGTGGTGACGCTGGGCCTGTCTGTGGCACGATGACGAGAAGATGTTGGTTTTGCTTTTCGGAAGCGTCAGCAAATCAGTCAAGATTAGATGAACAGGGAAAACTGACCTTGTACGCGAAACGGTGTGAACATCCCAAAGTCGATATCAGTGATCTCGTGGAGAGTTGGTGCCCAGCGTCCCAACCCGTAATTCATTACTTCCTTCACCAACTCATCGAGTGACTCGATCAACCTTATTGAGTCTCTGCATTCACTCGGTTATTCTTATTCTGCAGCCCCTTTCACATGCATCTGTCATCCTTCTCCTACCTCCATCCCATTGCACTTGTTTTCAACACCACACTCGTATAGCAATTGCCATATATAATTCAATTTGGTTTCGTTTCTTCATTTGCTGTATGGCTTATGTTCGATTCTATTCGTTCAGTCCGCTCTTGTACCGTTTTCTTCATGAGACCATGTTTTGCTTTAACATCAGTATGCTTCAATATTTCTAACGATTGTTTCAGTTGTGCTCCTTGCCTAGTGATCACTTTGTAGGTTTCTTTAAAATGAGGGGAAAAGCACATAGACCGTAGAACCTGCATGAATACTAATGGAGCGGTGCTCCATTTGGCACTTCCTTGGAGATCTTGCGGATATGGTCATCGCCAATACGTATATGACATAGGGCTATAATGTTCGTGTTGTTTCCTTTTAGCTAGTTTACTTTCAACAGTGATATGCCTCACATCTTCCATTATTCCTCCTTGCGGTTTCATGTGAAGCAATCGGAAACCCGCGAACGCATAAACCACACTAAGCATGTCGATGGAAGTTATCTCATGTTCATATTCTGGTGTTGCTTGGAAGTTCGGAGACGGAGTTTTTTAGTAGTCGAAATTCCAATGCATCTTAATATGTGCTCATCTAGTGGATAAACAAGATGACGGGTGGCCAGTCGCTTAAACGCCCTTGGCAAAAAGCTCCCAGTACAGTTGATTCCAATATCGTTATGGCTGATGCCTCACCTGGATGTTCAGTATATCTTTCTCGTTCCCCTGGGTTTACACTGATGGAGGTTAATCATCTATAAGTGTAAATGACGGTACATTCATCAGCAAGGGTAATTCATCGAAATGATGCTCGAAATAGCACTTCTGCAAGTGGGAGTGCTGTCCGATAAGGCTAGCGATATATGTGCTGTTCGCGACTCCCGAAAAGCTCTTAAAAAATGATTGCTGTGGTCGATATTTCATGTTACCGGAGGTTTCAGTCCTATTCACATTTCGGTGATAACTACTGGGAAGTATTCAGATCGGAGCCAACCCATGAACGGTGCTTTTCTACACTGCACCGAAATATTTTGCATGGCGTGATTGTTCGAGGCACAGAAATTGCGCAGACAATGAGCGTTAATAGTTTTTGGAGAGCCGCAGTTAACCAAATTGGTATGAGAGATTGATATAGTTCATATATACCAAATTTTTTCATCACGGTTTTGCTGTTCATTCTTTGTGACCCAACCGATACACGCATACACAGAGACTCATACATAAAAGCAGACCTTAGCCGGCACATACGCGAATACGTGCAAATGCAGAACATGGCGCCACGGTTTTGAAGAAATTCGGAACAAGTGCGCGAAATTCGGGACAAATGCGCAAAACCTGTGAAAATAATTGCTTTCAGACATTTCACTGTGTGGTTCTTTGATATTCGAGTCGGGCGCCCCTCTATTTTCTCACACCTAACTAGATGCTAACCCAAACGCTTCGTCCTGTGCAGATTGTTCTGCGCTCTTTACAGATGCAATTTTCACGTACACCTAACTAAATTTTCATATAATTAGGAATTTTTAAGCTTAAGACATGTAAAATAAGAGGATCGCTAAATTCCATGACGATAACTTCAGTAGTTCCGCAGTTGGAAATACTGGGAAAGGAGACACCTACGGTTGCATGTGCACAGATACGACGTCGTCACAGTGGGCTTGTGGATTGGATCTGCATTCGCTGCCAGAGCATTCCCACTCTCGCCGACAGTGGATCAGAGACTGAAAAAAAATTAGCTTTTATGCTGGTCGATATATATATGTACGTGCGCAAACGAATGAGCGGCAGCAAATGCAAGATGTGGAATACTAGACCGCGCCTGCCAATGACTTTGCAGTCACATGCTCATTTTGGAAGTGCGGCTCGAGCAGTGCTGCTGTCTGCAAGGGAAAGGCGATTGAGCATGTTGCTGTCAATTCCTAAAGCTTGAGTAAGCGTCCAAAGAAAATAACTAGTGAAAGTTAGAGAGATTATAGAGGAGAATGGGGGCGCCGAAATAAGCCAGATAAAAAGTATAGCTCCGTGTGGTCATTCGATTTTAATATCGACGTTTTGCCCTTATCACCTTTTCTATTGCTGCCCTCAATAAAAAAGCGGACAAATATTAAGTTTTATTCCAGAAGAATGACTTCTAATTGATTTCATAAAGCGCTTTCAGAAAAAATTAAAACTCAATGAAGGTAGGGAAGGGGGTTGCTTATGGGGCTTGTTGTCCGCTGCCCGTATTGAAAGATGGCGATGACACTGATTTCCAGAATTCCACCGTTTCGAGCGAGAAAATTTTCTCTGTGCTTCCTGGAAAACGTTGGAGGCATGTCGGATCGTCTTGCGTCCTTGCCTTGCCATTGATTCACCCGATACTTTCGTTCAACTCTCAAAAACCTCTCTCTAGCTGTAAAATAGAAAAATGAATTCTCTGACAAATAACATAGAGATTTGGCATGTTAATAAATAAATGCCTCTATTTACTGAGGAGCACTGCTTAAATTGTTTTTACTTTTTTTCCTTTGAGACGTCAAAACACCTGAAAGAATGAACCCCAAACTTGATAACACTAATAGCACTAAAAAGAAATACTAGCAGTTCTGAGATACTGAACACTGGAAAAGTGGGGTATGAATACTGAACGTTGGAACTTTGTATAGATTGAAAACGATATGAGTACATACAGATACTGGGTGCCAACGGTCAATTAGAGCCGACATGAAATGCAATGCAACAAACCCGGTTAGATGAATTTTTTCAACTTCAGCAACGAACACAAATAAAATATGAGATATGATTGATTTTCGAATTGATACCAACAGTTGCTCGCAGGCATATCAAATATTTAAGCTTTTAGCAGATATTCAACATCCGTTTATATACCCTAGAACTCGTTGCCGATCCGGTCACTACAAATCAACATATAAGTGCTGTTTTAAGATTTTGTTACTGGATGCTTTTGCCCATAACTTCTATAGGCAATTTTACAAACCGCTGAATGAAAATCTAAGATGGTAGTAGGACGACGTTGCCAATGTCTGTGCAAAGATAAACTTGCTCATTTTATAACTTCCATGGGCTTTCTCAAAATAACGGCTACCTTTATTACTGTAGCCATTTCTCTAGAATTGGTCTATCTGGGCGTTGTGGTCTACTTGGACCACTAATGAAATAACACTCCCCAACGGCTCGTTTAGAGAAATTAGAGAAATCAGCACAATTTAGCAGATAGCAAATCCATAAAAGTATGTTTGGAAACGTTAGTCTGCAAAACAATAGGCCCTCATGAAATTTCGAAAAAAACGGTTACAGGGGATGAAAAAATACGAGACATTATTAAATTGCATAATAAAACAACAATACCTCGTTGCCTTCGATCAAGTTTAATTACATGCTCATTTGAAGGCTTACGGTAAATAGGTCTCCCAGCGTAGGATAAACCGATTATCAATTAGAAAAGATCACAAGACTTGATCATCCATAATTGCCACTCAACATCTGATCTTCAGACCCAACATTACGATGTCAATTGTCCCAAATTCCTTTCTTTCGGTCGTGCCCATAATCCAATATGCCGGAAACGTCATTCTGTTCGTCTTATTGCCAGAAAAGCCCAATAGGCATTTAATCGATCCATTTTTTGACTTTAAAGCGATGACCACTAAAAAGATTGCGTATCTTCTGTTGATGCCAACCACTTCGTAACAAAGGTCGTTGTGAAGTCGGATATCTAATTTGAAAAGGCTCTAAAAGGTAAAGTTAGACGGCAATACTAAGAGGCAATGACGGAACGACTCGTAGAGAGGTTGAATCTGGCATCAGTACCGCTTCCTAATGTCGTCACCTGTTACAAAAAAGTTGGTACTCCGCCAAATAAGATTGGTGATCGTGAGATTTGAAAGATGGACTAAGGATTTGCGCATTTGTTTACATAGCAAAGATGCAAGAAAATCCCGATTCCATGTTTACATTTGTAGATCAAAGACTGCAAATATTCAGTTGCGATTTGATTGTGGAGCATTGTTTCTCATCAATAAATTAAACCTTTCCCTTTGCGGAATACGTGAAACCCTCGACATGATATGTTAAAGTTACTTTTGTAAACATTTGCACCTGATAGAAATAACGTCAGCCTCATTAATCAACGAACATTCACAGAGCAATGACCGCCCTATAACAGCGCATCCATTCACGTTGCAACCATTGTCACTCTGGCAATAAATCTCGACCACTTTGCAGTTGTGGTGCATCGCTTTCATTGTTGAAGTACCGCACGAGTAGAGCCAAGCAATGTTCACTGCTCCATTGGCGTAAACAGGCGCTAGAGAATTGCGCTGCTTTTTTGTTTTTTTGCTGCAAACCCGCTTACTTCCTGAATTCCACCATTCTTTGCCACTCCAAACTTCAAAGGCCACCTTTTTTCGTTATAGTTTCTCCTTAGAACCCAAATTTTTGCTATGAGGTCCACTTTCATTGGTAGAATGCTCTTCTTCATCCTGCACCAGACAAACCTTTCTCTCTCTCAAATGCCTTCCCAGAATCAAAACTATTTCTGCCTCACGTGACAGCTCATAAGCCACTTGCAATTCTAACATATACCTTTCCAAGCAAGTTCATAGAATATGTCCACTGCAACGAAATCTAGCAAGCATGTCCATTAGCTTCCCACTGCCCACTCAACAAAGACTTAAGTGTGTCTCTACATGTCCATTGTACACTCTCCAAGCTTCTCGAAGTCGAAAAGGAGCTCTCTCCACGCGGCATGGCTTACATTTATTTTCTTCAAATCCGTTTCCAGTCGTGTAAGGTCCTTTGTCACACTGGACTTCATGACCATTCTCTCCACCCTATTGTTAGGCTCCTCATTGTAATTAGGCAGCTCACCTAAATACTTTTCGAGCCTTCCCTTGGTCAGCGTAAGCTGTTTTCGCAGACCAGCGGAAGACATCCTATCTTTATTTCTTCTGCGCTATTTAAACTCAAAAGATTGTGATTGCTGAAGGCCAACTCAGTAATGTCCCGGCTCGTGGCACCATGTATTGACCAGCTCACACTTTCCTCCCTTCTCTTTCCCCTTATGGGTTGATTGATTGTGTTGTGTTAGTGAAGGTGTGAAGTTGGTCAATATTTTGACTATATAATAGTTTGTTCCCAAAGGTTCGTGAACAAACAATATAAGCAAAGAAGAAGAAGAAAAAAAACAAGAGAGAAGAAATATCAGTATTAAAATCAGGCCTACGTCCCTGTCGATTGTTGCACGTTGTCGACTGAGTCGCCGCTTGTTGTCCGCTGTCTGCCGTAGTCAGCTCTCTGAATTGACGCGTGGCGTTCCTGATCCACCGTCGATCTGCCTCTTTATCCACTGGTGTCGTTCCAACTGCGACCACCGTTGGAGTCGACGATCCCAATCACCGAGCTCCCGTCTGCTGCGACCGGCCTAGTTGTCGCGCTGCTCCAAATATTGACGATTTCCACTCGTCAATGATCACCCTTCTTTCCTCTGCCAGCTACCCAAGAATATCCTCTTGACGCTGAGGTGGTTCGTCTTACAATACAAATATCAGATTTGCTGTGCAACGACCTGGTGCACTTTCCCACTGCTGTGTGAACCCACCTCAAACTTGGGTAATTAAACCTTTATTATCACGTTGAGACAATAAAAACGCGAACAAGTAACAATTAATTTTCAACTACATGCACAATGGGATAAAATCAGGAGGAATAAACTCAGTGATATTCTACAAGTAACAATTAATTACAACGACACACACACATTAGGTTGAAACAAAGCCGAAGAATCCAAGGACATTTTGTAACATTACAGCCCACTAAAGATACGCTTACTTTATTCAACGCAAAAATGGGGACCCTTTTTCTCTCTGAGATGCTCACAGTGGGATAAATCAATATTCGAAGAAACCCTAGTGCTATTCTTTCGACTACACGCACGATGGGATAAACTTCAAAAACCGAAGAAATCTCAAATGATTTTCTATAACATTGCTACTCAACTAACAGATACGCTTACATTATCTAGACATGAACGAAAGACAAAAAGGAAAACATCGAAGCCAACCGTCGGAGGCGCAGCTCCGATCAAATCACTGCGTTGCCGAACCTTTGGGCTCTTTTATATAGCATTCTTGTTAACACCTTCGGATGCTTTTGGCCCGCCTCTTCTATGATTGGCCCCAAAGGTTGTTTTGCTAATTTGACGCTCATCATAACATATGTGATTAGCCGGTCAAAATCCCCAATCTTTGTTTGCTTTGACCCATCATTACCCGCTCCGGCAAACTTCTGCGGCATTAAATCAACTTCCATTTTGTTTACTCATTCGCGCATAACTTTTCTGACGCGTTTATGGCACCTTTTTGCCTTTAAGGAGTTTGAAGGCAAAGCCCTAACATGGCGTCTTTGTGCCCGTTTGTGTTGCTCGTACATGGATCCCTTTTCTTGCGGATAACACTTTGATGGCAGTCAACAACCTCAACCTCTTTAGCTTTGTGCCTTCATACAGTTTGAACACTAATCCCTGACCCTCATCTTTGTATATTTTTTTCGCGCGCAGTCGCGACAGGGGGCGCCGAAATAAGCCAGATAAAAAGTATAGCTCCGTGTGGTCATTCGATTTTAATATCGACGTTTTTGCCCTTATCACCTTTTCTATTGCTGCCCTCAATAAAAGAAGCGGACAAATATTAAGTTTTATTCCAGAAGAATGACTTCTAATTGATTTCATAAAGCGCTTTCAGAAAAAATTAAAACTCAATGAAGGGTAGGGAAGGGGGTTGCTTATGGGGGCAAACAAAAAAGCCCGGTATTGAAAGATGGCGATGGCACTGATTTCCAGAATTCCAAAAGTTTCGAGCGAGAAAATTTTCTCTGTGCTTCCTGGAAAACGTTCAGGTATGTCGGATCGTCTTGCGTCCTTGCCTTGCCATTGATTCACCCGATACTTTCGTTCAACCTCTCAAAAACCTCTCTCTAGCTGTAAAATAGAAAAATGAATTCTCTGAAGCAAATAACAACGAGAGAAATGGCATGTTAATAAATAAATGCCTCTATTTACTGAGGAGCACTGCTTAAATTGTTTTTACTTTTATTCCTTTCCTCGTCCCCAAAACAACCTGAAAGAATGAACCCAAACTTGATAACACTAATAGCACTAAAAAGAAATACTAGCAGTGCTGAGATACTGAACACTGGAAAAGTGGGGTAGTGAATACTGAACGTTGGAACTTAGTATAGATTGAAAACGATATGAGTGCATACAGATACTAGGTGCCAGACGGTCAATTAAGCCGACATGAAATGCAATGCAACAAGGCCCGGTTAGATGAATTTTGATCAACTTCAGCAACGAACACAAATAAAATATGAGATATGATTGACCCTTTTCGAATTGATTGCCAACAGTTGCTCGCAGGCATATCAAATATTTAAGCTTTTAGCAGATATTCAACATCCATTTATATACCCTAGAACTCGTTTATGATCCGGTCACTACAAATCAACATATAAGTGCTGTTTTAAGATTTTGTTAACTGGATAAGCGCCATAACTTCTATAGGCAATTTTACGAAACCGCTGAATGAAAATCTAAGATGGTAGTAGGACGACGTTGCCAATGTCTGTGCAAAGATAAGTGCTCATTTTATAACGGATGGGCTTTCTCAAAATAACGGCTACCTTTATTACTGTAGCCATTTCTCTAGAATTGGTCTATCTGGGCCTTGTGGTCTACTTGGACCACTAATGAAATAACACTCCCCAACGGCTCGTTTAGAGAAATTAGAGAAATCAGCACAATTTAGCAGATAGCAAATCCATAAAAGTATGTTTGGAAACGTTATCTGCAAACAATAGGAAAAAAATTGCGAAAAAAAGCACAGCGGGAAAAAATACGAGACATTATTAAATTGCATAATAAAAGGTGGCAATACTCGTTGCCAAGGATCAAGTTTAATTACATGCTCATTTGAAGGCTTACGGTAAATACATCTCCCAGCGTAGGATAAACCGATTATCAATTAGAAAAGATCACAAGACATGATCATCCATAATATGACACTCAACATCTACTTCCCACACACAACATTACGATGACAATTATCAGTAATTATGGGCATTCGGTCGTGCCCATAATACACATATGCATGAATCATTCTGTTCGCTTATTGCTGAATGCCCAATAGGCATTTAATCGATCCATTTTTTGACTTTAAAATCGATGACTACTAAAAAGATTGCGTATCTTCTGTTATGCCAACCAGGTGGTCGTTGTCGAAGTCGGATACTAATTTGAAAAGGCTCCTAAAAGGTAAAGTTAGACGGCAATACTAAGAGGCAATGACGGAACGACTCGTAGGAACTTGGAATCTGGCATCAGTACCGCTTCCTAAGTGTCGTCACCTTTTACAAAAAAGTTAGTACTCCGCCAAATAAGATTGGTGATCGTGAGAAAGAAAGATGGACTAAGGATTGCGCATTTGTTTACATAGCAAAGATGCAAGAAAATCCCGATTCCCATGTTTACATTCATAGATCAAAGACACAAAATATAGAGGCGATAATGTGGAGCATTTTTTCTCATCAATAAATGATACAACCCCAGAATACGTGAAACCCATGAATATGTTAAAGTTACGGTTGTAACATTTGCACCTGATAGGAAATAACGTCAGCCTCATTAATCAACGAACTCCACAGAGCAATGACCGCCCTATAACTGCGCAATCCGATTCACGTTGCATACCATACTCTGGCAATAAATCTCGACCACTTTGCAGTTGGTGCATCGCATTCATTGTTGAAATACCGCACGAGTAGAGCAAGCAATGTGTTCACTGCTCCATTGGCGTAACAGGCGCTAGAGAATTGCGCTGCTTTTTGTTTTTTGCTGCAAACCGCTTACTTCCTGCGCTGCCACCATCTTTGCCACAGCAAACTTCAAAGGCCACCTTTTTGGGTTGTTTCCTTAGAACCCAAATTTCGATGATGTCCACTTAAGAATGCCATCTCTTCAGCACCAGACAAACCTTTCTCTCTCTCAAATGCCTTCCCTAGAAATTCAAAACTATTTCTGCCTCACGTGACAGCTCATATAGCCACTTGCAATTCCGAACATATACCCTAACCAAGCAAGTTCATCTCCATATGTCCACTCAACGAAGAGCCAAGCATGTCCACTAGCTTCCCACTGCCACTCAACAAAGACTTAAGTGTGTCCGCTAGGTGTCCATTGTACACTCAACAAGTACTGAAGTCGAAAAGTTTATTACAACCGTATAAAGAGTGAACCCTTGTAAAATAACAGGATGCATATTTATTACAGTAAGGAAAATCATGAATTCATCCGTAAACACTACCAATAACTCAACTCCGTCTGCGTATACCGAATATGACTGCCACTGATCTTCAGAGACGAGCACAGAACGAGCAAACAAATCAATAAGTGAAGCGGCATGAAGTACAGAAATACGACATTTCAGCACATTCCATTCACAGTTCAACTTTCCACTACGATTTAAATACAACAACAAAGAATATTAAGGGACTGATCTATTTTTACGACAGGACTAATCAGATCACCTGCTACACAAAGGATTTTTTGATTAACAATTCTTACGACAAGATCAATCAGAGATATATGGACCTGTACGTCGGTGAAATATTCCGACTAGTACCATGAAGCTCTTAAAGCTGTGTATAGCTATCGAAGGTTCTTTGATAAATTTTACACCAACAGCGATATATTCACCACCTATAACTTCATTGTGTAAACTCAATTAAATCAACGCTCCTCACGCCTCATATGTAAATAACAATTACAACATACACTAGAACAGCACTGGAAGAATATTTTAGAAAGCAGAAGAGCAATATTTTACGAAGCAAAGGAACAAGAAGACAAATTATAAATGTATAATGCACCCTAACTATATGCTTCCAGCGTCTCCCATAAATATATTCATATAGATTATGAACAATTCATATATCAAGATGAATATACAAAATATTTGGTCCATATGGATTACATAAAGGAGTTTTACAAAAATGGTAGAAGTTATACACATATGGCTTCTGTAATAATGTTGTATCCCTAGCCGCGATGGCGTTGAGAGGAGACGGAGGTAGACGCGAGGAGACAAGGGAGCTGCCGTCTGCGAGCCGTCGAGGGAGAAGACTGACTCCGACGGGCTGAGGCCCGCCTTATATAGGCTTCGGCCAATCAAAAGTACAAGTCGAAACAATGACATGACGCGAACACAAACAATGACATGGCGCGAAAATACAACGCTATAAAAGCAAAAGGTCACTGTTTCATCACAAAGAGATATCTTGGGTTGGCTCTTTAACGCCACACCCAACAAATAAACAATTCAAAGATATAACAAGGTAACCGCTTCGTAGTCTGTTACATCGACATCGGAAAATCCAATTATCTGGTGAGTGCTGCGGTGATGTGGTTGGCGAGTACTGAAACAAAGGTAATACTAACGCAACACAGGACATCACTTATATAACCAGAAAGAAGACGTAACAGAAGACCGAAACTGTAGAAATTTCGCTCGTGAACATCACCAGTAAATGCTCGAGCAAGCGAAAAAAACCCGAAATAATCCATATACTGACCGGCTACGAGAACGGCCAAATGGCTAAACGCTAATATTTATTTCGATTTCAGTCTTTTCCGCGCACGACCGTTTTTCTGTACTGCTTCGCAGCGCACAACTCATTTTCATAAACCTTAGTAGACATTACCTTTAACTGACACAATAAGTCAAACTAGGTCGATACGTGAGCGTGGATGTAGACTTAAATTTCCATTTCGCAATTTCGTTCGGCAACGCTGTATCCGATTCGATAATCTGCTACTCACTATACTGCATGAGGCGGGAAATCCAGATTAAAAAATGAAATAAATTCGAACCTGCGGCGAGCTTAGAGAATATTGCAAGGATGACGGACGCTAATGTGGAAAACTCGGGGAATAGTGGAATGAACAATCATAGAATTCCCTCTCAAAAGAACGGAAGCAACAGCAGAATTTACGACTGGAATACAACGAAGAGAATGCATACACGTTTACTAGAGACTACAAGTTGAGGGTATCTTTTTAGCAGTAATATAATAAACTCGTCCATACATAAACTCTCTTCTCTTTACAACTGTACACTAGCTTTCAGTACGTACACCTTTTATCCAATGCGAAAAGAATCCATGAGCCCTTTCCACCGTTACTTTTTCCGGCCACATAACCTACCACGCATCCAGCAGTAAATCAGCAAAATCATAGTATGAAGTATAACTGATCGTAATTTCAGCAACTCCTGGCGAGCTCGGGCTGTATTGTGGTGATGAAGGCGAATACTGCAAGACACAGCAGTGCAAGTTAAGCATCAACAAAATTTAAAACCAGCTTCACCACGCCCAAAATAAAAAGACCGTGCATATCGCTGTATTCCTCGCAAACATCACTATACATCTTTCCTGCTCCAATCATTGTGCAACCTATACAAACTATGCCAATCTTCGAATCTTTCTAGGATCTTAATGCAACCGGTAGAAAATAAATTCACTAAAGCGAATCCTATCACCACGCAAAGTGGCCATATACGCACTAAAACATCAAATCAACAAATGACTTAAACACAACGTCGTGAGATTCCTCAAAATTCGAAACGCATAACTGCCTCGTATTTTCTGTCACAAACGTCAATAACGTTTTTGCCTATGGAACAAATATGTTGAAGAACAACAGTTTTCGATACCCCCTAAAAAAGCGAGTATAAAATGTAAGCATTACCTGAGGGCTTGATCGGCTTTATGTTGATGATGATGGCGAATATTGTGACGAACACGGCGAATACTGCAATTGCAGAAAACTTTCGAAATAAAATATATTTTGGTTCAGTACCGCACAGCTCATGCTAACCATCACTTACCTACAGCAACATACTGTCCAACTAGTCGGTAGGAGCTTAGCTTTGATGGGCGTTCTCGTCATGAAAAGTTCCACTAAAAGTATATGGCTGAATCGAGCCAATACTTCAAATATATATATTACGGATAAAATCGGTTGTTTCATACTTCCACTTCTCGATTTCACTATAAAAAGATAATCGCAAGGGCACCGCAACCCCGACACCTACTGATTTCATGCCTTCATCTTAATTTAAATCACATACTAACTCGAAATATAAAACTAACTAACCGATAACCGCCATGCTACCAACTGTCGAGAAGAAGAAGCGAATACTACGAATTGCGAAGATGCCGTCATCAGCTAACGCTTCGCGAAAAAACCATTGATAAGATCCAAAATCGTTCTCTTTCTCAACTCGTTTTGACTTGGAAGTGTTTATTTCGCAGACTTTTGAATTCTTCAAAACAAAATTGTGATTTATCTATCAAAACGTTTGTCTTTAAGTAAACTGTAAAAACGCCGCTTTATGTCAATAAATTCATTCTTCGTCCAACTGCGGCCCTCAACCACATTGGGGGCTCAACCGGTGAACCCCTGCTGCTATATCTCAGCCACCATGTCCTTAATGGGACTTTACGCTCTACCAATTCAAACTCTTGCAAACAGGCTTCACCATGCCATCGAAATGGCGCCAAAGCTCGACCTCCAATGCCGGCAGCTCTCGGAAATTTGCGGACCTACTTATCCGATTTCCGCCAAAAGTACCATTTATCGTCACGCACTCTCACGCGCCAAATCGACGAAATATCCGCACTCGACCAAGCCTGGAGGAAGGCGTTGGGAAGAGCCGACCAAGCGGATCAAGAAGCATATCGTCATGTAATCACTGATCCAACGGGCTTCTTTTTGTGTGTGGCAGAAGCTCACGATCTCCTCGACCAAATCGACGCAAATCTAACGAACATTGACGCCACTCTTCATATAACCGACTCTGGCGCAAATTCCAATGCGGTCGACTCTCCCGCTGCTTCTCCCGCACCCGCACGTACCACTTCAACTACAAACGCTTTAACGAATTTGCGTTTGCCTCAGCTCGAACTACTTCGCTTTTGAGGAGACCCATTATTGTGGCCTATGTTCTGCGCTTCATTTCAACATTCAGTTGATGAAGCACCTATTCCAACAGTGCACAAACTATCGTACCTACTCGGCACCCCTGAGGGCGAAGCAGCGCGAACCGTTGCTGGATATGCATTTGACGAGAACAACTATTCAGTTATCAAAGAGGCATTAATACAACGCTACGGCAATCTCAGTGCACTTCGTCGTGCCCTACACTCACAATTGCAAGCGCTCAAACCAGCAGAACGCAATTCTTTCAACGAAAATGCGAACACTATTCTTACGATCGTGCGTCAATTAAAGCAGATGGGCGACCAAATCAACAATCCACTTCTGGAGACAATAATCGAAAGCAAGCTGCCGAATTCTATTCTGATGGAAATCTACAAGGAAAAGGAACGCAATCCAGATTGGAACGTCGAATCTTTATGCTCGCATCTGCAAACAGCGCTCCGAATTCAGGAGCGGCTCAAATGGTCACAAGACCGCTCAATTAAGCGAAAGAGGGAAGAGACAACTCCAACCAAAGAAAAAGTTGAGGAATCGTCAGCATTTACTTCAGTTCAGAAACGTCAACCTCAAACCAGCCCAAATCGCAAGGGTCGGCAACAGTGCCGTCCACATAGCAAAGAACCGCCGCCGTGTCCTTTCTGTAATGCTCATCACTGGGCAGCATTGTGTAATCGCTTTCAAGATACCGAAGCACGCATGAATCGTGCAAAGAAGCTCAAACTTTGCCTTCGCTGTCTCCGCAAGGTCCACTTCGTCGAAAGTTGTCCATCTCGACGGCCGTGTTATTATTGCCGCAGCACTAATCATCACCAAGCACTTTGCACTTCTAAGACAAAGCGTACTGAATTCAAGGATTCTTCAGTGGTCAACGTCGCCGAAGAGAACAGTCAACCAACTACTGACTCCGTTCAAGCCAATCATGCGACACTCGACCGGAAGTTATGCACATAAAATACTTCAAACGACAACGAACGGGTTTTGTTGCTTACGGCTACAGCACAGGTCAGCAACCAACGTTCATGCCTTCAGAGTAAAGCTATTACCGTTCTTTTCCACACGAGCAGTGATCGCACTTTCATCACTGCGGAACTCGCTCAGCAACTCAGTCTACCTACTATTGCAAACAAGCGCTTGGCTATCAACGGGTTTGGAGCAACACCAGTTCAGACGTTTTCGATCAATTTAGTGCAGCTTCTGTTGAACAGCCAACAACAGAAACCAATTCCAATTACCGCACACGTGGTTCCCAAGCTTACACAACCACTTACGACCGTTCAACTACCGCCAAACGCTCCTCTGCAACAAGGCATTGTGCAATTGTGCACACGTGCCGAAGCTCCATCACTCTTAATTGGAATAGACCAATTCAGCGAACTCGTCGATCTCTCCTCTGCTCAGAAGTTGCCATCGGGTTTCACTTTGATCAAGTCATCAGTTGGCCCTCTCTTATGTGGGAAAGGTCAGCTGCTGCCAACAACGGGCTCCTACTATTCTTCAACTACAGCGCTACCGACCTTAACAAATGATCCTATAGAAGACTTCTGGAAGCTGGAACTTATTGGTATCACGGAGGATCCAACGACTACGGACGATGACGTTGCCTTGCAAAAGTTCGAGAACACCATTGAATTCGTAGCTGGTCGTTACAGTGTCGGCTGGCCACGGAAAGACGATGTCCACTTCCATAACAACTACGGACTTTGCTTCCAAAGGTTCTTTTCGACTATCAAGCGGCTACAGTTAAGGCAAGAATTGCTCCTGCAATGTGATAAACTTCTCAAGGATCAGCTAGAGGCGGGCATCATTGAGGACGTTACCGACAAACCGGAACAAAAGCGTGCATGCCTATTCATGCTGTCGTAAAACCAACAAGTAGCACAACAAAAATTCGACTCGTTTACGACGCATCGAGCAAGATGAGAAAAAGCGGTCACAGTTTGAATGAAGCAATCCTAAGAGGACCCCGTGCACCTACTTGATTTGACAGGAATTCTGCTGAGGTTCCGAGTCCCGACAGTAATAGTTATAGGAGACTTGGAGAAGGCATTTCTACAGATCGGCTTGAAGGAAAGTGATCGCGACTCTACGCGCTTCCTATGGCTGAGGAATCTGAACGATCACCAAACGAAGAACAATCTGCGCATATTTCGTTTCGCGAGGATCCCATTTGGCGTGATCGCCTCACCCTCTCTTCTCGCGACCACAATTCGCCATCACCTCAAACCCCACGACAATTCAATTGTTGCAGAGGAGCTGCTCCACAATATGTATGTGGACAACATCATGTTGACAGCAGCAACTGTTGACGAGGCTGCACAAAAAAGCGAAGCGAGCAAAAGGCTGTTCCAACTTGCGGGAATGAACCCACGAGAGTCGAATTCCGCAGCGCTTCGAGAACGCTGGAAAACAGAAGATCGTCAAAAGGAAACAAACATTAAAATTCTTGGCATCCCATGGAACGTGGAAACCGACAAAATCTCGTTTATATTCAAGCAGTTCGAATCCAGCGACATTACAAAACGAACGTTGCTATCTTGGGTAGCCAGCATATTCGACCCGCTTGGATATCTCACACCATCTACACTGCCGATCAAAGTCTTCATCCAGTCTCTCTGGCGCATGGAGTACGGATGGGACGAGGCGCTCAAGGAAGCTGAGTTTCAAAGGGCTAGCGCACTTATTCAAGGATGGCATAGACAACCTATTATTATCAAGCGGCAAATTGGACAACCGAAGTTTCTTCATTGCTTCGTCGACTCCTCTAAGACGGCATACGCGTCCGCAATATTCACAACTTCCGTAGAAGGTTCCTCTCTTATCATGTCAAAGAATCGTTAGCGCCCATCAATGGTATGACACGTCTCGAACTTGCACGTCTCGAACTTCTGGCAATTCTTATAGGTTCCCGACTGCTCGACTACGTTAGCAAACAAATGAACCTAAACATTCCACTGTATTTGTGGTCTGATAGTCAAATTGCCTTATCTTGGGTAATCACCAACAGTGATCGAGATCGATTTGTCCGGAACCAAGTACAAAAATTAGAGCCGTAAAGAATGTTCAATTTCGCTTCGTACCAGGGGACCTGAACCCGGCAGACCTAGCAACACGAGATCTCAAACCTGAAGAACTCGTTGACGACTTACGGTGGTGGCAAGGACCCTCCTTTATTTCAAAGGCAGCTGATATCTGGCCTGATCAAACTGGACTACCAACTGATCCAAATGTTACAAGTGATGTCACAGTCATCGACAGCACGATCTTCTGGATACTAGAGATGCAATATCTACCTCAACAAGTTTTCAATGTTAAACGATTCAGCAACTGGAATCGTCTCCTAAGAACTGCAGCAACCGTACTGCGATTTCTTCGGAAAATGAGTAAGTTTAACACATCTGCCTGTTGGATGGCAGTAAGCGCGACAGGAACATTCTCCGCGGACCCTCAATGTAGCGGAACGATGCCTCATTCACGATGCTCAGAAAGCTGTCAGTGAAGCTGAAATTGATTCTCTTGAGATGACCTGCAGTGATGGGGTGTATAGATGTGGAGGACGAATAATAACCTCCAGGCTGCCAGAAGCGTCAATTCGTCCAATCTTTCTGCCCAAGCATAGTGCTGTGACTCGTCTGCTGATCTTAGAAACACACAAGCGACTTGCTCATGCTGGATCTGCTCAAACACTCAACACAATGAGACAACGGTTCTGGATCCCTCAGGGGAGGGCAACTGTCCAGAGAACGACCAACCGTAACTGCATGGATTGTCGACGCTGGCACGCGCGGCTGTTTCGACTTCCAACGTCTCCACCATTACCAACTGCTCGAACCGTTCCTGGCAAACCTTTCGCTGACGTCGGACTTAACTACTTCGGGCCCATTCATGTCAAAAGCAAGAACGCCAAGAAAAGGGCGAAAGGGGGAACAAAACGTTGGATAGCACTTTTCACGTATCTGTGGTCTCGGGCTGTCCACCTCGAGGTCGTTTCCGACTGTTCGAGTCAAGCTTTCCTATTAAGCCTACGTCGATTCATAGCCCGGAGAGGTCAACCGAGATCAATACTCTCCGACAACGCCTCCACATTCCTTCTCGCAGAAAGGGCGACTAATCAGATCTTAAACAAAATTCAGTGGAAGCACATTACAGAAAGAGCTCCGTGGCAGGGAGGCATTTACGAGAGGATGGTTCAGATCACGAAGAAAGCCCTTCGACGAATGATTGGCAGAGCTCTTTTCGACGACGAGCTCCTTCAAACATTACTAAGTGAGTGCGAAGCTATCGTCAACACAAGACCTTTGACATATGTCGATAAGGAGTCACTGCAGGTGATTCGACCAATCGACCTTATCAATCCGGCACCAAACAACGCAATGGAGATCCTCGTGAGAACGGAAGCAAATGCGGATATCGGAGACGAGTACTGCCCGGCAATTAACAACCGTGACATGCTTCTGGACGCATGGTCAGAATTCAACAGATTCGTTGAACGATTCTGGAAGGTCTGGGAGACCGAATATCTACTCGCATTAGAGAACGCTCGCAGCGTCAACATCGGGCCCCAAGGTCAGTCAGTGCAAACGAGCCTCGAGTAGGTCAAGTAGTGCTTATTCACGATGAGTCAAAGCCAAGGGCTCTGTGGAAACTTGGCATCATTACAAAACTAGCCGAGACGGGAAAATTCGCTCTGCCGAACTTCAGTGCTGCTCTCAACGAAAAATTAGCCGTCCACTGAATCTCCTTTTCCCCCTCAAAATCACTGCTAGTGAGGCTTCAAGCCCGGAGCAGGAAGAGAGTGGTAGATCAGAACGTCATGAAGACGTTTGCGGAGGACCGCTCACCCGTTCTAAAGCGCGCCAGCTCGGTTTAAATCTTTCGATTATTACTTACATCATGTTAATTTTCGTTGTCAGCAGTATAACAAACGCCATATCGGCACAATCGCGATACAACGCATCGAAAGCTGGAGTTCAATTGAAATATCCTCATCTTTAAAACTGTTCACAAATCAGTCATTCAGAGGTCACAGTCTGGACAAAGGCCGCAATTTACAGCCGCGCGCACGTTTTGAATCCAACCGTGTCCTGCACCAACATTTCTCGCACTGTGTGCACAAACTCATTTCTCCACTGGACTCTGCAGGTGACGGCCGATTACAAAAACGTTAGTGCGATCTCCCCAAAAGTATGTTCAAAAATGGCTACTGACAAACAGTTCAATGAAATTCCAATGGTACAGCGAATACGTGACCGCTGGGAGACAAACTTTCCCGAAGGATTCTCGTATGGACTATTAGGCACGCGGTGTACGACAACGTCAAACTACGTCGTTCAGTTCGGCTCCTTAGCTATTTACAATGACGACAAACTAATCACAACCACCGCAGACTTCACAACGGAATGTAAGATCACGGATGGTTCCTGTCTCACTGACTACACTCTCCTATGGAATGCGTCAGAGACAAAATCAGTCTGCCACTTTCAATCACTCGGACAGCATGAAGTTTTCGCAACTTCTCCCTCTGTACTTGTTTCAGATTTGGAAGCTTCCTTCACTTTTAAGAATTACACTGAGTTCTTCAGTGAATGCAGCTTGCGTGAAGTGCACTGGATGGACAACAACTTTGTCGTTGTCTTCAACGACCCAAGGGTTTCAGGAGACTTCAGCAATGGATAAAATCTTATCCAGTCGAGATTAGTCGGATGAATTGGTTGCATTTGACACGAACGAACCCATCATCGACGTTGTTGGCGACAGGACACGTAAACAGTGTGCAGGAATATACGACAATTTTTGCCAACTCGCTGCAATCGTCAGAGGCACACGACCCCATAAATGCAAAGCTACAATTTGCTTACGAGCTACTGAGAGATCAGATTAACGAACAGTTTCGGATTGTGTGGAAATCAATTTGTGAACTAACGAATGCGCTCATAATCAACGCCAAGGCCGCACCTTCAACTGTGGCTGCAAGAATGCTACTGCAAAGGGAAGATGTCTGTGCAACTCTACGGGACGCAGGTTCGTTACTCATCTATCCTTGTAATGAAAAAGCGATAGAGAGCTTTGATAACTTCTCTTCAACAAATGCCGCAGCAATTCGGCATCGAACGTTTAAGGGAGGACCTTTGCCATCAGTTGAAAGAGAAAGAATCAGCCTCGCCTTGCCCATGCTTTCAACAGAGATGAGACGTTCCGAGAAACGTAACACATTGTCAAATGAGATCGGGAAAAAGCGGAATTGATTCCTACGTGACGAAGGTGAACGACTGCTGTGGGAAGCCGAATCTGGATGACGTCAGTCGTGTCGCTATCAAAATCACAATAATAGTTTCCGTTTTCATCGCACTTGGAGTAGGCGCAGTGCTCGGGTGTAGATGCCAGATTAAACGGCGGACGAAACAAGTACAAATGCAAATTCGAGTGCCAGAGATAGAAGACACAGCAGCAGAACTGAAGGAAGCGGCACCATGTCATATTATTCCACAAAGGACACTCCAAGATCTACTATTCAACGAAAAGGTGGAGAGTAAACGAGAAGCGATTTTCTCTCCACTAAGAAGATCAATTCTCCGAAAGGCCAGAAAACACAAACGACGAAAACTTTCGGCGGGGAGTGTCGAGAAGAAGAAGCGAATACTAAGAATTGCGAAGATGCCGTCATCGGCTAACGCTTCGCGAAAAAACCACTGATAAGATCCAAAATCGTTCTCTTTCTCAAGTCGTTTTGACTTGGAAGTGTTTATTTCGCAGACTTTTGAATTCTTCAAAACAAAATTGTGATTTATCTATCAAAACGTTTGTCTTTAAGTAAACTGTATAAAAAAACGCCGCTTTATGTCAATAAATTCATTCTTCGTCCAACTTCGTCCAACCCTTAGCCACACCAACTGCAATCTGAGCGCAATAAACTCATTAAAAATTAAGTAAATTCGAAATCAGTACAATAAAACAAAACTAAAATAAAACAAAACAAAATTCACAAAAAAAAACGCAACAGCATGCATAATAAGTGACCGCCGATAAAGTATCACCTCCCATCGGTGAACTTGCAGTCCTGGCAATGATGGAAAGTAGTAAAAATCACTCAATCAACTAAACGCGCTTTTTTTATTACAATAAAAAAAATTAAAAATTGAATTAAAGACTATCAAAAAAAGCTATCCAGGAATGTATAATGGAAGTTCCACGGCCAACCCAGATACACTTTTTGTTGCTGTTATGTTGCTCAAGACATTCCTAGAACACGTCTCTCACTAACCCATTAAAAAAAAAAAAAAAAAAAAAAAAAGAAGCAGCCACAAGGCATCGTTCCGAGGCCATCATATAAAACAAATACAAAAACAAAAAACAAATTCATCATTCAGTATAAAACAAATAATTCAGTCGTTCTGAACTGCAAAAGAAATCATTTCTTAGCACTTCATGTAATTATAAAACATCTCGTAATGAACTGGGTTGAAAGAATCACAGCAGAAAAAAATGCAAAAATTACATCCTTTTCAGCTCTCACATAATTTAAAGGATTGGCCGAATAAGGCTCTCTTCAATTATTCAACAATGAGAGATGAGCAAAAATGCACCGTTCTCAACATCGTTCCAAGCAGATCGTAAAGCGCCAAAAATGCACGAATTTCTATTGCTTTTACAAGAAGAGCAATTCGAAGATTGCTTGAATGAGGCTTCTTTAAACCGTTCAAACGATCAAGAAAATATCTGGTAATGCGCCGTGCTGAACGTCTCATAGAACGCCAAAAATTCAGCAGCGCCATTTTAGCAGGTAATAAATTGGAAAGACTATTCAACATTCTTCGAAACGTTGAAAAAACAAGGATAAGCTCATACAGCACAGCCCTGAAGGGGTCATGGAACGCCGAAAATGCACAAATTGCATTTTTTTTTCGTCACTTGAGCAACTCAGGAGCTTCTCTGAATAACGGTTGTTCAGCTCTTCAAACAATCTAGAAGCTAATAATAATGCACCCTGTAGAATAGACAGATAAGAAGACTTTTTCAACGTACAAGAAATTATAAGACTGCTTACAGGAGTTTTTTGTGCTGTTCAAACGATGAGCAAACAGCGCACAGCGCGTTTTTCTGGACGGATTATAGAAGATCAAAAACATATCTATTGCATCTTTTCATCAGTAAAGTAACTGACAACTTTGGTTAAATAACAATTTCCCAAAACAACCTGAAAACTACTTGTTATGCATGGTGTTGAACGACTGACATAACCCTAAGCAGTTCAAAAGACCGCTTAAAAACTTTTCGGGCAATGAAAGAACAGAAAAAAAAAACAGGCCATACCCATCGTTTTGAAGAACTCACAGAATGCCAAAATTGCACAAAACGCACCCTTCTTAACGGTTAAGAAAAAGAAAAGATTGCACAGATAGCGGCTTTTTGACCATTCAAACATCAAAAGACTTCGTAATGTATCATGTTGAAGGAATGATTCGAGGCCAGAAACGCACCAGTCAAAGAATCTCAAAAATTCACCCATTTAAAGATCACCTTAATGCCGCTTTTTCCGCCCTTCAAACAATGAAGGAAACCAGCCCTCCGATGGAATAGAACTGATCGACCTATTCTGATTCAGCAATACAGCGAAACCTTCCCTTCACTAAAAAGAGGAAAAAAGAAGGCAGGTCTTTGAATAAACTGTCAAAATCTCGCCTTTTGCACTATCCACTTCAAGCCAATAGAGCAACCGACCTTTCTGTAATGTAGACGACCGTAGCCGAAAGGAAATCGTCGACCGCTCGCGCACATTTCTTTCCACCAGAACAGGAAGCGTCATCCATCGGTATTTTCTTCCTCACATGTGGACGAACGGCATATCCAGAGACATAATGCGAAGGTGGGCATCGAACAATTCACAGACCAATAGGGGTCATGATTTGAACAGCAATGGAGGCATGCAACAATCAAAAGCAGCAGACCGCAAAACAAAAATGCGCTCGTTTGTAACCTTCTCACCTTCCAACAAACCTGCTTGACGTTGATTTCGTTCCAATCGCGTTTGACGTTAGCCACGTCGGTAATAAATACAAATTTCTTCGCTGGCGAAATCCACTTCTAGTACCTGGCCATAACTATGCAAAACTCTCTTGCATTACATGAAATATTGAAAGAGAAATTCTACAATGCATCTGTTAAAATCCGACGTTGAAAGGCTGGTTTCTAAATTTTATAACTTTTTTAAAATCTCTCATATTGTTCTAGGAAAAGTTGCCCGTTGGTATTCGAAGTACTATGCAAAGCCAATGTCTGGGGGCAGGAATACATGCTTAAAAGATGACCTCTCCAGAAGGGTATGGCTCTATGCTATGTTCTAGACTAGCATTCTTAACTCTCAGCAGCCCAAACGTATATTTAATATTGAGTTTTATTGGCTTTGTCATTCACCTACGACGACTATTTGAAGTCTCCCCTACGGTATCTGAGCAATAAAATGAAATTGGTTCTTCAAACAGTTGCGCTAAGTATGATGGAGCAGCATCGATCTTGCTGCAGGAGGATCGTCCTGCTTCTGCTTCACGGACAAAAACTATGCAGTTACAAAAGTGCAAGGTTGAGATAAGGGGGATGGTACGATTCTTGCTTGAGCTTTAATGAAGCAGGAAGTACAAACTTCTTTGCAAAACGCCTCATATGAACTGAGTGAGATGAGTGGGGCAAACTTTGCATGGTTGTGCACTTTTTGACGAAGAAATGACTAGGGAAAAGAAATAATTCTTATTGAAAGTAATCGATAGGTGGATCCCAACTGAGCTATGGACTTCTATAAAACATGTGGCTGCTTCATGTTTTTTTCTCAATAAGATCGGCGTATTATTCTAGTAACCTTCTGTGAGGCTTTTGCTATCCCGAGTTGCATTTTCAATCACTACTGCAGCGTAAAAAAAAGACCTGATCCCCAATAGATGAAGTATATAGAACTTTTTGCGGATTTTATCCGAATCTCTCTTCCCAGACCTGAGCAGACATAATTGAACGCTGCAGAGGAATGACTGAGCGATGCATGCAATTAATGGCGGCATTTTGTGGCTATCTCAACGTACATGAAACGTGGCAGAAAAACGGAGCATGCAGATGAACTAAGGACGAGCCAACGCAGCCATTGCGAAAAAGGCAACAGACGGCAGACAGTGCGGCTTTCAAGCTTATCATATAGACGATGACCGGGAGCTGCTCCATGTAAACGATGCTGGCCTGGCTGGAGCAGAAGGTGGCGACTGAAACGAGACGTGAATCGACTCAAGCCTGTAATAAAATGACACCATCGTTTCCGAAGGAGCACAAGTAGAAAATGTGAGGCTAACCCGAAAACTTTGATGCGCATGCTAATGGTTAAAAATTGCTAATAAAAACAACAAATCAGCTAAAAAAATAAATAAACTGAGCTTGCTAACCAATGCCTCAAGGCAACTGCAGTTGATGCTCGGTCGCTATTTCGGCCATCAACTCCGGGTCGGTGACCTTGAACCGCTTCAGATAAGCGGTGCAAATGTCCGCCCTGCGTGCTTCTTCTGTGCTGTATTGCCGCTTCCTTCGGATAACCGTTGGCTGCGGTTCTCCTTCCGCTGGTGCCTCTGCCTGTTGCTCCAAGCCTGAATATCCTTTTTATATCCTAAATGCAGTCAAAATTATTGCCAGTGCCATTTACACGACTTCGATAAAGTGAATGAGCAGGAGATTGATAGGGATGAAAGGCATTGTTCATCAGTTCTGCAGGCGCATCAAATACCACACAAAAATAAGACGGATGGAACGGCAGTGCACAGGGTTTGGAAAAGCCCTGCCGCTCTCATCCCATTAAAACAACTTCCCTCAATCCTTCACTTATTCACTTTAACGAGAAGAAATAGTACGTTTGACCAAGCAAACCATAAGTCAATACTCAAGTTTAATATTGCAACATTTGCATAAGTATATACCTACATTTTCTGCTACGCCCATTTTAATCAATCGCATCCACAAAACACCGCAAAGACCGATACAAAACGCAAGAAACAGCTATAAACTTCGAACAAAATAAAGGATGACAAAAAGAAATAGCTAACCAGGCACAAGAATGTGGCTGCTCGTTCTCATCAGCCCATCGAGCCACGCTACTTCTGTGCGTCGTTGCCGTACGGTGGCGTTCGAAGCAGCGATACAGCGCTCTTTCTTGTGCGCTGTTATGAACGCCTAAAATGAAGTCACAAAAATCTTCGTTCATTCCGAGCCTGAGTGGTTACAAAGCGCCCAGAACTTTGGCTCACAGCGATCAAAAAACTTTAATTTATCACGAACAAAATTCCGCAGAAAAGTTTCACTAGCTCCTAAAGACTATGCAGAACAGTAGTCCTGGAATTAGCGATGATGGGGAAAAGCGACTAAATCTAGTGCCCTTTGCATAAATTGGTCTGTTACTGAATGAAACAAGTCTAATTAATTTCATTATATTTACTTTAGCATAAGTCTGCCAGATGAATTTAGTACCTACTTCGACAGCACTTTTTTTTGTCTCATTCCTTCCAAAGTGGTGAATACTAAGAGACTAAGAAAATGCAACAAAAGGAAACTAATTTGAACGGCGTACCTTGATGTTCGCTCTGTCGATCTCGGGCGGCACGATCAAATGGTGTCCGCATGTGCCACAGAATGCTAAAATCATAAAATATTAACACGTCATCTTGCAGAATATCAAACAGGATTAAACGGACGAGTATCAACCTCCTCACTGCTTGTTAGAAGAAGGTCGGAGATTCGAATTTCACTTGTGAACAACGTTTTGACTCCTTATGAAACAGCGGTTGTCACTTTTAAGTGAAGATCGACTTGCCACTCTTAAGTGCACTCTACTTTATAAAATGAGGACATCAACACCACAACCTCTTTCAAAGAAAATTCATCAGCAATCAGATCGCTTAGAAAAGAAAAAAAGAAAGCGAATAAACACATGGTGGAAACGTCGCAGTGAAAGAATGTCGCTTACCGTCCTCCAGATGGCTGCGGGCGAGGGCGACGTGCTTCCTCCATGCGGCAACCGTCTCGAACTCCCTGTCAGGCACGTCGCAATGCGCCAGACGGCACACTAAAAAATATCCACCTACGATCAATTGTCAGAAGACACGCTTCCAAAGTTCCACTAGGAAGTTCCTAAATAACTGCGTGTATAACTCACTGTCAAGGTTACGTAAAATGAGAGTAACGTTTACAGTTCCACTTTTCACTACACCACTGAAAGGTATACGAGACACATAATACGGGTGAACATTATTCCACTGCATTCACTGCTTATTTCTTCCTTCAAGAAGGCATGGGAGACCGAATAGAACATCAGAATAGAGCTGAACGACTGATTGCAAACAGGTGACGCGAAAGGATTACTGGAAACACTCACAGATCTTATTGTCTTGCACTATATATGGCGGCGTCGTTGGTGCCACCAGTTCAGCCGCCATGTAAGCTGGCAACGCGCTTATGTCAGCCGGTCTGAATTCCGGCTGCGCTTTTGCCGCTCTTTTATGAGGTGGACGTTCCGCCGGCGCATTCACTCGAGTCCTAGGGCGCCTGCAGTTATTCGGAAAGTTAGCCACTATTTGAATATGCTACCACAGCACCACAGTCATTATTCCAGGACTCTAACACACTCATGGAAAGTTTTTTCGGGGCGATTTTACTTTTTTGCAAAATGGGCACTGCGACGAAATTTCATCCTGCATATATCTGTGCACCTTTCTATCTGCCCGCTTGTCTGAACACGGGAGTACCTGAAGCGAGAGCCTACGAAAGTCGTTTGTTTAACAAAAAATAACTTGCAGCTCATTAAAGAAGCTCGCCAGTTGTTTGTTCAACATGAAACTCAAAATGGCTCACTGTTGATAATAACTGCTTGAGTTTGCAGTTTCTCATGAATATTCGGGAATGAAGTTCAATCAAATTCGACGCTTTGCGCTGGCCCAAATGAAAAAAAAAGAGTATAACTTACAGCATCGCACGATAACGGTCTGCGAGTTGTTCCAGCCACTGTGCCCCATCGCTGATATCTGCCGCTGGGACCGTATTACTAGGCGGCTGGCGTTTCGCCGATCCCCTCTCTTCCGACGTAGTCGGCCGCTCATTGCTCTCTTCTCGCTGTTCCTGGTCCATAGGATCAGGACATCGACCCTCCCTTGGCACCAGCACACCTCTTCCGGTGCAATTTGCATCGGTAGCATAACCTGGGCTGCTCTTCGCCCATACTGCTGGTGCCAGGTTCGATCTCACGGGCACACGTTCGTGCCACTGAAATCGGGAAATTTATTGGTTTAAAATATGATTCTGTCATTTGTGCGACTGACACAATACGTGCAATCTCATATTCACGTGCAGTAAGCTTAACTGATTCATTGGTGTCGATGCGACACCTAGTGCCAAATGTGGACGCAATATGATCATACTTACATAGCTGTAACTATGAGTGCTTCAGCACTATACTTAATTGCTTATGGCTCATGTCAATTTGCGAAGTGCCAATCGTACAGCTCTCACTTCTGGTCGCCTTGCCTGGCCCGCGGAGGATAAGCTGTCTGTGCTTAGTGCGCGTCCAATGCAGATTGAGTAAACGTTGGGCCATGGTCGCCATAAAGATCACAACGGTGGCGCTCCATGTCCCAAATCGTCAGCTGCACGCCCTTCATCAGGCACGCGGCCTCGAGCAGCAGCGGACGGGGACGGCGTGCCGCTGCCTCGCCGACTATAACACACCACGTTAACGGTACATCAATGCCATCAACGTCGCCGCAAAGAAAGCAGGCTACTAAGATTTGATGACAGTTTCTTTGACGTGTAACGTATCGGGCAGAAGGAATGCAGCAGCAACGATATGTTAACATAACATAAGTACATTGTAAGTGAAAGACTTTTATGCTATATGGGACATCACATACGACTATATGTAACTACGATATAGCATACTGCCGGCTTCAGAGGCGCCCATCTCACAAAAGATGTGTCGAAATATGTAGGGTACAGTTAAAATGATCGGAAGATTGCTCATTGCCGCTATTAGATTTGTATCCTGCCTACTAATCGTTATAGATAAGCGTAAGACCGATAAGAAAATCCCTATGCATTAAAGCAATACTCATAAGGCCTGGGTACTGCAACAGCTCTATATTCCTTTCACTGACTTCCTCAACAACTTACCATTTTTGGCGCAATAAGTTTAGCAAAACGAACCGAAATACTGGCGGCCGCGAGCGTGGACATCTAGTGCCGCAAAAATGTCATCCCAGTGCTGGCCTACGAACAGCTCCACGTCGCTGTAGAGCCGTATTTCGTCAACGCCGAATAATGCGGCGATGGCGGAAAAGGCGTTTTGAAAACGCTTTGCTCTTATGAGGCCTAGAATCCCCATAATTGTCACCAGCACATCCGGCATGATGTCCAAGATCAACGCCATATCGAAAGTCGTACGAAAACAGTTGCCTTCACTCTGCAACTTGAACACTCCTAGTGTATGTGGTTTCGCATATTTTCTCTTGCAGTGCACAAGCATATCGAATAAGGGTTGATCAAAACGTCGGCAGCTATTTGATGCCAATAAGTCAATAAACTGTGGGTCGGCCAGCGCGTATGTTAACGCATTAGACACGACCGCTTCTAGCAACAGTTCGATGAGTGCGAAAACGCGCCTATCAGATCACATTAACGTCTGCAGGTCGCATGCGCCATGTGTATACCCTCTGAAAGATCGATAAATTACCTGTCAGTATATTTTGTATTTTACAAATGTGCGCTAAGTTCGGTATTTCATAGCAATCGACATCGCACAGGTGGTGATGTGTGTGTGTTTTTTCTTTTTAGACGCGTATATCGAATGTTATGAGTTGAATTAGCTATGTTGAATCGTGTTCGATTTTAAGTACTATGTTAGGTGTAATTTGGATGCTGCTTATGCATCGTATTATTTCAATGAAATGCCCGGTTAGTGGTATATTTCACTACTCTCCGGGGAGAGACCTACCTGATATAGAGAGCTCCAGTGTAGATGGGGATGTATAAAGCTTGTGTGAAAAGCACGCAGGAGAAACAACATATGTGCAACATGTGCAACGACTGCACACCCATGCATAATTTTGAATTTTAAGATAGAAAGCGGATGAGAATTACCAAAGAGTGGGCAATTTTTTTTTTTTTTCAAAACGCTGAGAGGAATTCTTCCACTTATGAATATACGTCATTCGAGGTAGTACTATCCCATATAGGAGGTCAATTTTAGCTGCAGTCGTTCCATTGATAAGCATCTAATTTGAAACAAGCTACCAACGCCGTGCCGTAATTAGAACAACTTTCGGTTTCTACGCCAACTACCTAAGCTAAAGCACATATCAAGAAAGTGAATATCGCAGTCGCTATGAAATCCTCGAGACTTGTCCACAACGCTGTTGAGCACTTTTATTATCAGACAAAAAAAAAATTACAGAACGCTACCAGCATAGAGTCTTTTCTTTGCCTGGTTACGCTGACACCCACTTATGAAGGCTATTGAAGATCACATTCACTAGAATTGGGGACGCATCTAGCGTCCAACACTTCTTTTGACCTAGGCATAGATTGTCGTCGTTGCTGGTTTCCATCGGCGGTGTACACCTCTCTAGTAGCGGCGCACTATTTGGTTGCAATCGAGGATTACTGTCGAGAATGCGTTCTTATATTTGCGTTTGTTTTTTTCCTTATTTGTTTCGTTATCTATATTTTTCGACTTTCTTTTCTCGTTGCGATGATTTTGAAGTATTTTTAACGGACATTGAATTTCTCTTTTTCCTTAGCAATGATTTTGAATTATTATTTTTTTCTGCAATTAATGCGGCTGTGGTCTTTCGGTATTAGCAAGTAATTTACTCATTCGGAGTCTTAAACAGGGAACCGTTGTAAATGAAAGAAGGCTTTTAGTTTTCATTATTCAGGTCGCTGTCTTTGGCCTGTAGAAATGAAGTGTTAGGTATGTTTGTGTTTGCGGTCTTCTACTCTTTATAACAGAATATTTGTGACCTCCGCATCTTGTCTTCATAGGGGCTCTTATTCCTTTCATTCACTGTGCTTGTTGGGGAGCATATCGCTTCTGCACTGAATACTATTCAGGGTCGTCTTCATATGTGTGTATGCTCGTATGCTTAAGCTGTAAATTTATGTATATATAAGTATATGTTACTTATATGTATACGATACATATATTTTTTCTTGCTTCCACATCCTTTTCCCTTCTTCCCACGTCTGTTTTTTCCCCTTTCATTATTAAGCGTTACAGATTCTTAGCACGATTTTACCAAATTTATTAGTTTTAGGCGCTGACGAGACAGCAAAGAGGAGTGTTCACGGGCAAGTATTTCGAAGAACGGAACGAGAGGTAGGTTTTAAAAGTCTGAAATTCGATTTCGTTCTACACTTAGCACTTTGTTAATATAACGCTTATTCATGTTTCCATGTTATAATCTTATTTCAGGTTATAATCTTATTTCAGGTTCCTCCTACCCCTTCCCATCCCATGTGTTTTTTGTTTGCTCTCTTCATTTTTCTTTCATTTATTTAAATGCGCTCGTTTGTTAATTTCTCACTTCCGACATTGTTTGCTTGTTTGTTTTGACTTCGTTCTAATCGTTTGATTCAGCAAACACGTTGAGTGCTTGAGCGCCAGCAGCGAAGCTTACGAGTGGTAGTGATCAAGAATAAGCTGGAGACGTCTGCTAGCTGATATTCGGACGTGCTGAAAGGTTCCTGCGCAATTCAGCCTCGTCAAAGGTTTCGGTACAGTTAACAGATTTTCTTTTCATTTTGGTAGCGCAGGTCAGTTGGCTATAGATTTGAGCTGGCTGTAGAAGTAAGGTGGATTTTAATGGGCAATTGGAAATAATGAAGGTAGCTGCCAGTTGGATCTAGGCTTACTAGCAGATTTTGTTTTATGATCCCGGCAGGGAACCGCTTACTATTTGAAGAATTATTCGGGCACTTTTCGCTGTTTGAGCGATCTCATGCTTAAACATTGCATGAAATTTATGAAGTTGCAACGATGCTGTTATTAGCGGAAGTTGATCGGATCATTCGCAAAGCGAGACCTTTCAACTTGAAGAGACTGCGTCGTTGGATTGAGTAATATCTTCCGCACTATATAAGCTGCTTAGTGGCAGCAAATGTGCATCGACAAAGGTGCACATCCTTGTGCATGAAAAGCAAAAACACATATAGTTGTGATAGTGCAAGGTTTATGGCTGAAGTGTTTGGCCGTGGGAATGGGCTCATTTCCTTCTCATAAAACTGTTATCCATTTCATTTGTAATGGGTTTCCTTTGTACAGAAGAAATGAAGTTATCGTAAACATACGATGATAGGAACCTACTTGCTGGTTGACGCATCCTCTCTCGCACACTGCTTGAATTGAATGCAAGATCAAGTGCTTCTTACAGAAAAGCAATACTGTTGGCATTGCAAATCCGCGAGCAACATCCTCTAATAAATCAATGATTTCACATTCAGTTTCATGGAATATTCAGATTGCATTTGAAAAACTGCAAATCTGCGGTAGGGTTCAAGATATGATGAGCAGCTGCTAACACTGACTAAACATTCCAAATCATCCTCATTTTCGCAACTTCTCGATGGGCATTCAAACCCAGTTTGAAATATCTCCTCAGGCCACTTTCGAGAAGTTTCGTTACATATCCTCTGGTTGTGCTGAAGAGATTGACTACGATTGCGAAATCCCAAAGTGTTTCCTTCATTTTCGAGAGTTCAGTTGATATTCGATGAAATAATACTTGCTGATACTTGGACATGGTGGACATCTGCAAAAGAACATGTGGCTGCGGAGTCGTGGAATGAGTGCAAAATGATTTATTTGCCTGGAAGTTTTGATTTGACTTTCATTATTGACTGTTCTGCTTTAGAACATGAAAATGTCGGGTAGGCCGATTGTTGTTTTTTTTTTTTCGAGTGACGCGAAGTTGTTCGGAGGAGATGGATGAGCATGGAGATCCTGTTCCTAGGTCTGTTTGATGAGAATAGAGATTCTTTTCCTGGTCCCGTTTGACTGGCAGCGATGCGTCGCACAACACAGGCAATACTATAATAGTATTGCTTGATGTTTGAGAGGTGGCATGTTCGCGTGTATTCAATGTTCGTTCTCCAAATGATGACTGTGCGGTTGTTCCCGATTTCTGCTGCATTGGCTTATTGATTGAAACCATTTGCTCGCTGTTTCATTGCTCATTGAATACAGTTGCGAAACATATGTTTGATGTTATTTTGCTTATCGTACTACACTCAATCATTGTGTTTTCTTTTGCATTCATTTTCGTGTTGTCTAGTTATGCTTCACTTATATTTCCTTTATATTTCTGCTTCTCTTGTAATTGTATTGTCCTTCACTCAATTCACAGATTTTTTTACAGAGGAGAACATCGCTGTATAGAGATACCACCGATATGATAGATTCGAGGGGAGATGATGTTTTCTACCCACATTCTTCGGTATGCAACAATTATATGCTAAGAGGTATGAGGAAAGAAAAAGAAGCATCTATTCGCTATCATTTTCCAAAAAATTCCTGGCTCTTGAATTCTGTTGATGCGATGTTCTCCATGCCTTTACAAGGGTATTATTTGATTCGATTTATTTTTTTTTGCCAAATGCACTTTAAGAGAAAGCAGATGTGTGTGTAATTTGAAGGTTACAGGAAGGGGTATGCTAATACTTTTGTTTACGCCTGAATGTGTTGATCATCCCGATGCTATAGATTTTGCTGCGAAAACAGCAGTGCTTTCGTTCACGAAGTAGGTGCAGTTACGAGGTGGTACTCATAGCTTGGATTATAGCTTGATTCGAAGATATTTGTGTAGTTTCTTTCATGTCTTTTTCTACGCTTACTCCTTCCTCTCCTACATCTGATGTGCCTGTTCCCTTATGCTGTATTGTTATTGGTTGTTTGCTAATAAATAAAAATAAATGGGTTTTTCATTTCACAGGGAAGAGGGAAGAACGAAGGATGAAGAACGTTGTATTTTTCACCACCCGTCAGATGGCTTGCTGCTGAATGATCGGTAAGGTGCATCAATTTACAAGTTGTTGAACGAAGCACATGTGAGACATTGAATTGCCCACTTCACAAAAGGTAGCACCGTCATGCCGATTTATGTTCTCATTCGTAAGGATGGCTTCTAAAAGTACAGCTCAAATGTAATAAGCGATATTCTACCGTCTCGGATTTTACGTCACCTAAAGTTGTTGGCAGAGGGAGACATTTTGAGAGGTGTTTTTTCTATTCGGATAGAAAGGAGTTTGTTTATCAGTCGATGCGTTTCAAATCACTTTTGGTCGTGTATATGCAGAAGTATTGCGGATCCAACCAAATACGCGTCATGTTTTTTGGTTGTGATTCTTGATTATTTTTGCTAGCAACGAGTAGGAGCAATATAATTTTATCTTTGAGCTGAAGTTCCAAGGGGGAGGAGTGAATGCGATAAGAGCTTAAAAACCACGCAAGGTATAGTTGACAACCGACGAAATGGAATAGCAGAAAGCGGGTATGTCTGTAGGGAATCTCAGCGTCTATATTTACGAAGAAAAACTTCAAAAGAGGAAAAAGGTTTTGGAGGGTTTACATCTGCAAGTTCCTGCTGAGAGATGGTGAACGAATGGCGATGAAGTGCGCTTCATGGTTTTACGAGAAAACATAGCTTCTTTCCCTCGAGGTAAGACGTGAATAGAGGCCGTGATATTTTTGTTGTCGTGAAGGTCCTTTACACGTTTGATGAGTACCTTAGAGAAGTGCTCGGATGAAGTGGATAATTCAATGTTTATTAACCCTTTTTTACAAGGGAGTAGCCCATTTCCCCTAGGTACGGAGTGCCGCAGATGTTGCAGTCATTGCAACATACAACATCCTTCGAGCAGCAATCATCGATTTTGTTTCGCGACCAGGGTATACGTTTGCAGAGAGTATCGTAGAGACGCCAGTACAAACGCTTCCCAATGAGAAGTTTGTATAGGGAGGAAGGAGGTACAATGGCATCTTTAAGAGGAAGGTTGTGTTTTTGAGAATAGAAATAAGTTCGTTCAGATATATTGGGAAAAATAAAAGTGTTCTAAGCGTTTTCATAGTTCTAAGAACGGACAAACTGACGTAAAGAAGGTATGATTTATAGGCGGATTTAGAAAAGTCGTGAGAGGAAGTAAAGAGGAGGATGACGGCTTAGAGTGGTAAGGTACCGTAAATTTGCTGTCTTTTAGGTAACGCATGAATATAACAGTTGTGTTGAGAAGCTTTCACAGTAGATGGTATAAGGAGATCGGCAGTACTTAAAAATTCAAATCATTCCTAGAAGGTGCTGCAACAAAGGCGTGCCTTAGATGCAGCAAGCATATTTGATATTGCTGTCCGGGTAGGGATATCTTTGTATGAGACGGGCAGCAACGGTGAAGTTAGACGGTTGCTTAGCCACATTCTTTTGCGAACTGACTTCCCTCACCATAGAAAATATGGAAAGGATAGACAGACTTCTCTTACTTGAATAATGTTCTCCTTGTGGAAACTATAAGAACACATTTCCAGAAAACACTGAGACAGCCGGTGCACAGGTGAAGTTAGTATGTGAATTCGCCGCATCTGAACTGGCAGATGGGACAGAATCTTTCGTGGCTGATGAATTATCTATATTTTGAAGGCCAGAAGGGAAAGAAGACGTATTTTAAGGTATAAAGGAATAATGTTTAAAAGAGAAGGCAGTATACAAGATATGAACTGAGCAGTGCGATCCGTGGGTTCGTTACAAGACGATATAATAAGACGGGCAAATTATTACTGAGGAGTGTCAGTTGATGGCAGTTGAAAATTGGATTGTGGATGGGCCGGACAGAATGAAGCAATCTGCAGATGACCGACGGAGAGGAGAGGGGGTATGCCTTTCAATATTCTTCCTCCATTTTGTTCCTGCTCGGCCTCTGACAAGTGCCTGGGCCAGGAGCAGGTCGTCATAAAAGTCGTGTGCATGATTCGTTCATAAGTTGGTTGATATGAACAGGAAGTGAGGGTGGCTTATGGAGGGGTGAGGTTATCGCTGCCTTAAAATCTATGGGTTTCTTTGGGGATGTGGTGGAAAGTGGAAGCGCTGTGGAATTGGTCGAATAATACCGGTAGTTATAGTCCCCCTAGTTGACACGAGAAAGACTTTTTTTCGAATCTGTGATTGTTATCTAACTGTAAATGCTGATAATGTAAATGCTTTTCGCTGATCAACTAATGTGCGGTTGTTTTCCGCTGAATGCATTTCATGAACTTTTCAGACGGCAAATGTTAGCGCTGAACGTGACGTTTTGTCGGAAGCAGATTGTGAATGGGTCGTCAAGATGTATTTTTCATTCCAATATCCAGCTAACCTTTATTTGGTGATGGAGTTCCTTCCTGGAGGTTATGTTTAGCATCTTTCCGTCATTAGTAACCGCTTCTTGCCAAAATGAGTGTTATTTAAGAGGTCAAAATGATAACAGAGTGTTTCACAAGATCGTTCTATGCACGTCTTTCTTGGAATGTCTCAGCTTATATCCTTCACAATGTTTCAGCAGTAATAAAGTTGCTAGCTTTTAGATTTGCGTCATTCACAAATAGAATAATTCAATGTTATTTTTGTTTCATTTGGCCACAGTCTTGAGAATTCCGTTTTTAAGGAGGATAATGAGCTTGAAGATTTCATGTAGCCGTATCTGGTATGACACAAGCTCTGTGGAAAAACTGTGGCGGTAGCGGGTGCATCCTCTCTCCCTCAGTGAGCTGTAGAATTGGTTGGGATACTTTGAGGAACCTGGCTTGCCCGTGTCTTAGGAATTCTTTCAGGTAGCAGTGGATTTAGCAGTTTATTGGATTCAAGTCCTTCCTAACGGTAACAGCTCTAGCATCAAGTGAATGGGAGACCTTAGATGTTTTCACGGAGTCTAGGAAGTGCTGCCATCGAAATATTGCACAAGATAATGGATAGCGAAAGGCAGTAAGTAACTGAGGCTGCAGAAGGCTCCGATATTATGAGGTTCAGGAAGTGTATGGGGATCCAAAAGCGACTGGTTTGTGCGACAGGGGGAAGGGTTAGCAAAGGTATTTGCACTGTAGGACTGAACGCAGTGGAACTGCAGAAGTTCTTGGCCCTCACAACATACCTCTTTTGGCCGAAGAAAAAATACTGTTTGATGAGGCGCTTCAAATGGCCACAAATAAAGTGATTAGTTTGCAGGCAATATGGTGACTCTGCTTGTTTAAAAAGATACACTATCTGAAGAGGTGACAAAAGTCTGTATTGCGCGGGGGCGGCACGAGCCATTCAGGCGATCCACCATCTCAGCTTTGTTCACCGTGATATTAAACCGGATAATCCCTTCCTCTACGCCAAAGTTCGTTTTTTTTTATCATTCCGCTTTTCTGCTACAATATTTTCATATCTTTATGCTGCAATTAAGCGTTGATTGAAATCAGTGATTGAGAGATAATAATAGTGATGTCGTTCCCGTTAATATAGAATGCTTGCTGGGGTCGTAACTGCGCTCACCGATGGTAGTATTTCTCTGCATAAAACTTTGGTGGGGCCGATAAGGTAGATGTAAATATGTGCATCTGCTTTTGTCCGACATTTTCCTGCTTCCCACTGGACAACGTTCATCAACAATGGAGTCTCAATCACTTTTAATTGTTTCATTTATGGCTGCTGATGAAAACTGTTCGCTAAAACAGCGTTGTATTGCTATGCGAATTCTTTTAGCATAATGCCCTAGTTAATCGAATAGTGAGACGAAGAGGAGGATATTTAACGTACCTTTTTCTTTCTTCTCTGCTGTCTTCTAGGTTTTCGTCGTTTTTTTGGAGGGAGGGGGGGGGGGGGTGGGAACCATCTCATTTTCTCTTTACATGTTATGTTGTTTGCTTTAAATGAATTTTTGTTTTCCGAAGAGAAGCATGATTTATCCTTCATGGACATATAAAGCTGTCAAGTTTCGCATTATGCACTGATCTCAAAAAAGCACACCGGACAGAACATTACCGTAATTGGCCAAGTCAGCTGCCGAAAGATTTCGTGATGAAACCTTTCGAGTTGAAAAGGAAAGCGAAAACGTGTTAGAAGAATAAAGAGCCGTCGTAAGCCTTTTTCTTATTATTTTTCAGGTGTTTTGATTTCCTCAGCTGCTTAAGTGACCAGGTTTATACATCAGAACAGTCCATATCTTTTCACTTGCAGTTAGGCATCCATAGAACTTCTGTCCAGAAGGAAAAGGAACATGCTTAGCGATGTTGTGCAGTTGTTGCATTCATCCATCCCTTTCCTTCTTTTAAAAGAATCCGTTTTTTCCTCAGCATAAAGTTCGCGAACTCTCGTTACTATTTGCTTATATGTTTAAGCCGCCAGTGTTCAAGTGGAGATTCTTGGAGAGAAGAATGATATTGACGTCTGTGTGCTCTTTCATCCTACTTGCTCTATGGCTATGTGCGAAAATGTTTGTCACATTTATGCGTATCGCTGTAATATTTATTGCACGAGGGATTTTCACGCATGACTTTCCTGTCGTTTGTGCTGTTGCTCGAAGCGATCAGCTCCACTAGATTTTCGCTCAAAAGTACGTCGAATGCAGCTGCTATCATACCCTCCTTCCGCCTCCATACTAAGTGCGTGCAATAGATGAATGATAAATGTGGTGCGTAAGTTGCCACCAAATTTGCATGACAGGTAACTAGCATTTATGTAGTCACGCTTCCCGACCACATTCTTGATTTGGATGACCTCGCAAGTTCACTTACAGCAGGTTGCAGCATATGCGATAGCGCCACTGCGACTTGCTGTGGCAAGTGATTGAACCATATTCAAGAAGTGGTCAGTTGTTGAAACTACTCATTTCGTGCTCATGCCATGCTGGTCCTGGAACAGAGTTCATTTGCAATTCCGTGACACCTTTAAACGTCTTTTCTGAGATAAAGGATGATCAGGAAGCGCGAATATTTTTGCGTGAGATCATCTCCCATATTATATTGGTGCAGGAAATTTCACTTTGATGGTTTACAACTGAGACTAACACAGCGGCAGTCAGTTGAATGCATAAACACCTGCAGTTTCTTCCACTGTCCGTCACATGCTCGCAGACGTTGCTTTCGACGGATTTCAACCGCATGTTACGAAATCCCACCAGCGGAACCAATAGACGCTGTGCCGCTTACATCTGCGTTTTCGCAAAGAGTTGACAGTTACGAGTGGGATAGAAAAGTCGAACATTCTGCTTTTCTTCATTGCACTATGGATTCACAGCACTTGCGTCTTCCTGTCGAGCAAATTCGTAGAAATCCCCCTCCCTTCCCCTCCACCTTCGCATCCGTGAGAAGTTTTTACGCAAGTCTCGTATACTTTGGGTATTTGGCAGCCTTATTTTCTATCCGCTTATCAAACAAATGCCGCCAGCCATATATGAGGTGATAAAACTTCGTTAATTTCGACACCTTAGTTGACCTTTATGAACCAAAGATTCTAGGGGAGAAGCAATGTTAAAGAACAGTATTTAAGCATTTCAAAGCGAGCCGAATCCAGAGAGGTAGTATTTGTTCCTGAAATCGAAAACATTCTTCTGGAGAACTGAAGTCTACTAGTCCTAAAAAATGATGTCTAAGACATTCTGAGAACTGATGTCTACTAGCGCTGTCGTAGGCAAGATCTTTTTATATAAAGGAATAAGTTTTCAGTTAAGAAATTTTATGTCAGAAATTCTGAAGCAAATGATGTAGAGGCATGTATGGCCATAAGATTACAATTTTGTAGGACCAAATGATATGCTGATCACGTTTTTCGTTTTGCAGCGAGAGCCAAAAGCTTCTAAGATAAGATAAGCGAGGTGGATTGGAAATTTCTTATCGAAGGCAAACGAATCGCATCAGAAGTACTGATAAACACCTCATCGGAGCTGAAATTCACACGTGTTGACAGCTTCAAGCTGGCTGTATCTGCAACAGTTAGAGTAAGATACAGCTGTTGCAGATACAGCTATCTGCAACAGCTGTATCTGCGTGGAATATCTCCCTGTGGAATCCAAAATATGAGTAAGACATACAGTGTTCGTGCTAGTTAAATGCTTTTGTATGGGCCGTCCTAAGTTCTTTCAAGGATGGCACCCAGTCCAAGTCTTGCTTAGACGTTTCTTTTATGCAAAGAAGATTAAGAGGGAGATTACTGCAATAATAAATTATCTGTGCTTCCGAGTTCTGCTAAAAACACGCCATGCTGTTGTCTAATCCACTGCGGATGCACCTTAACGTTATCCGTACCATCCATTCCCACTTACCCATGGACACTGCCACAAAAACCGACTTTGCCATCACTCTTGTTCTTCAATCGAGTACCTGTTGAATATTGCCAAAAAGCTCAAGCCATACGATGTTCAGTCCAAAGTTCAAGACGCATTTCACGATTAGATGAGGACATAATAATATATTGCGCGTTGATCAAAATAAGCAGTCACCAAGCACGAAATAAATGGCACAAATCAGCTTATTTAAAAAGCACATAGGACAACGCAGAAGCAATCATCGGCAGAACTACAGGTAAGCCGACAGGTTACACTGCACAGAAACCCGACGAATCACAGTATTCATTTGGGCATTGACGCCAAATGAAGATAGGATTACACATGCGGCTATCGCCGACAATGCACCATAAGTATCACGCATCGCCAAGTCAACACTTGTTGATTTCCAGTTTCTGACGACCGTTCCAGAAGAGGAAACCGCTGAATTCAATCACAGTACTTTTGACATGTAAGCAGACACAACTGCCCAAACAATCAATACTCCGGTAAGTTCACATGAGTTGTCAGCGGAAGCAGAAGGTACGTGTTAATATAAAAAACGGCGAAGTGCGTTAGAAGCTAACAAGTTTAATTGAGAACAAATATCCACCACACTGGAAATATAAAGGAAAATTAGTAAATATGGGACCATCCAAAATACCCATCCCTAATGATGCATCACAAAGAGAAATGGAAAACAGCCATGAAGCACGAAAATGAAATCCACAGTTTTATGCACTAGATGGTAGAGAGATGACGGACGCACGGCAAGACTTCAGTAGACTGAACGTTGCCTGAACTTTACTATCACTAAGAACAGTGCCCATCACAGCCCCTTTCGTATCAACATCCCACACCAAAGTGGTCAATAAAACGGACAAGGCAAGATATACAAACAGGTGGAGAAGGCAGAGACGCTGGCATGAGATGCGCTTTTCTTTCGACCCGCTTCATCAACGAGCTAAATCCATAATTTACCAACAAACAGAATATACAGAATAAGACCCACATGGAATATCACCTACGCAAATTATCCACAAAAATTTTGTCTTCTGAGACCCAACCAGAGCAAAATGAAAGTAGGACTGGTGTAAGGTACACGTGAAATTTCAGCTCTAATACCTATAGCTCCTCCGCAAAACTCCCAAATCAATGGAGAAAGTTCGCATCGTCCCACTAGTGTACATATTCCTGATAAATTTTGCAGCAAAAAAAAAGTTTCGGCTTCTTCGAGTTGAAATTTGACAACGGAGAGACAGGCGCACACAAGCACATGGACTGGACGTCGCCATCATGCACTTTCTTGTGACAATTTTGCAATAGACCTACAAAAGTCACAAAAGTGTAGAGAAGGAACCCGTTTACATACCTCACCACCGACTGCACGGAGAATAAACACTTCGAATCAAATCGCTGGAGCAAATACGTATGCGAAGGAAGTTTTCTCAAACGGAAACTCCACTCTTATTGGAATTCCAGTGCTATTACAGTCGCGAAATGCAAACATCCGAGACATGCACGTTTGAGGATATACCCTCAGAAACTTTGATGATGGAATTTATTTACACGAACATGCGCGAAGGAGCGAACATCTGTTCTGAAAAGAAGTGCTCTTATTCTGTGGATCACGTGATACCTTCTTTTCGATACATTGCAAACGTAACGTCTTCAATTCTGTTAAGTAACAAGAGATTAACGCGCTTTCGTTAATTGAGTATCAATGATGGTTAATTTCAAATCGCTTGAAGAAATTCAGCGTTCATCCAGACATAAATCAATGACGAGTCATGAAAGACGAAAAAATACAACTAGCAAAAACTGATACAAATGATTCCAGCTGCGATACACTTCCATGCGGCAATACGCCACGAATACGGCAACGCATATATGGTCACTTTTCGCAGTCCACTTCCCAAAATTGCTTCCAAATAAAATGTTACGTGCTAGCCAAATTTGGCAGCATATTTTTGCGAAAACTGAGCGCCTTGTGCAGCTAGCACATCTTTCTTATCCCGAACGCGGTCCCTGCACAACGTGGTATCCCTTTACGTGAAAAAAGCACAACGGACAAGGCGCAGCAACTAGTCACGAAAAGCAATGGCGATCAAAATCCCACGACCATAGGTACGAGATAAGTTGCCGTCTTCTCTACAATGAGAGGATCACTGACGAAGATTAAACCATGTTATTCCATGCAGTCGGAAAACGAAGAACACAAAGCGAAGGCAAGGCGATTCTAAACGTCACCGGATGAGTGGGAGTTGCCTGATTCTTCCAATATCGTGTCTAAGCGTCTACGAATCAGCGGGACGCCAAAACTCGGTGTTTCGACAGAAACCTGCGTCAGCAAACTCGTGTCTGCAGCTGGCTCATCATGCCCAGTAGTGTCCACGGGGATGACGACTCTGCATTTTTTCGCACTATAAGACTCAAGTTGCGAGCAAGCTCTCCCCTTCACTATCAATGCCAAATCGGTTTGGCTCTAGCTCACTTGCAGCAGTCTGAATCGTTTTGTTCACAATTGAATTCACTGACGTAATGCTCATCGATGAATGAGTGAATCAGTTAAAGCGAAAAACAATTTTCAAGCTGCTCAGAGAAGGATTTCCGATGCAAGGTTCTTTTGCAGAGGAAATGGGCTGGCACTTCTTTGGAACATCTGAAACCCTTTAGAAATATGATCTTTTATGATTTATGCAATAGACGCGTAAAATTAGGCGAATGAAGATGACCGAAAATTTTCAAAGCCAACTGAGCGAAAATTCATAGTATTTTCTGCTTGCTGGGAGCAAAGATGCAAACAATGCTTCACTGGAGTTGAACGAAACCATTTGGAAACCTGCATACAATGTGCGCGTTAAATCACATCAAGCTGCATGCCTGCTCTGGCAAACTCCAGCAAACTGAGGAAGAATAGGGCACAAGGACTCCCAAGATATGACGCAGATGGGTAAAACGTTGTTGTAAAAAAAGAAATCGTAATGATTGCGCGAATACCACCCAGACTAGTTAAACACTAAATGAGGATGGCGCAGCTTGCAGAGATCCTATCAAGAAAAGTTGCACTGCTATTCTAAGCAACGCTTGCATAGACCGCGACGTCCTCAATACGACTTGCACCGCCTGCTTGAACCCTTATCACAGCGAAAATAATAATAACTTTGAATCCAATCTAAGAAGCATCTGCGAAACTCACTCTTATACCTCATCATTCGTGCTGAACCTCATAATTCTAAGCTCAGCCACGTTATTTTTGCGATCTTGTAGATCCTATCAAGTCATGTTCCGAGGTTAGTCATGTTCTTTTTTCTGCAACAATTCAGAATTTCATTTATCTGCGCGTCTGCATGGGCACATTTTCCACTGCAAAGTATTTGCATAGGAGAAAGACGGCCCCAATGGACAAGTCTGATGCAAGAGAAGCGCATTTTCCGATTATGCTCAATTCGCAAGCACTTTCAAAACGCCACGAAAGCACATCGTGGGCCTTGGATAGCCATAACCGGTCCAGGAGATCGAATGGATATGTGAACTGACCCATTCCAAAAACAAGCCTGACGGGGCAAACTCTAAGGCGCACCGGTTCCAGTAACCGGAAGAATCACGAAGAATCGTATGGAAGTAATGAGGGTGTTACCTTGTTCTACATGGACTCTCCCACCTTCCCATGCTTTCTGTGCCTTCCTCTTTGATCAATCAAAATGTAGCAATGAAGAGGTAATATAATCTCGTGCCATTAAACGAAGATGAACCATTTTGGTCATTTTCGATACACACCCGGCAAAGTGAACTAAACTCCATTCATAAAATCTCAAAAAACATAAATATTGTGCGTGATAGTTGCATAACAGCTAGGAAAACGGAGTGCCTTCTTCTAGGTAGCGTAAAAGTCAGTGCAAATCTGTTCAACAGTTGTACGCGCTACGCGATACTTTTAATTCAGCGAGTGCTGAAGCTGGGCCGCGACATAACACTGATAATACGCCAAACTCTCTTGCATTCTCGGCATATTTTCAGCCTTTCCCTCTTTCCTTTTGTCTCTCTCTTCTCTAATAATACCTTTTCTCCGCCTGACGCCTCAGTCTACGAGTTGAGTTATGTCTAGCTCCTCACCCGAACCGGAGGGTGTTGCTAGAATGACATCAGAAGGAAGAATGGGGGTAAGTAAATCTGTGCATCTATTATCACGAAAACCGATAGGTGACGTTTCAGCAGCTCACCAATCGAAAACACCGGGAGGATAGAAACACCGTGACATTCAGAGACAACAAGCTACCATAATTGCAAGCATGCAAACCTCACGCCAGAATGTGAAGGAATGACCACACCCACGATGGCTGGCGCTCATCTACAATATGGCTGATGTAAGCAGGTCACTTCCGAGCATCACTTGGCTCAGTTATGGAAGCCGGTGAACGGAAGCTGCTAATCAAAAAGTGATGAATATCCTTTCACTGCTTGAGCAACTCTCCCTCATCGTGAGAGCTGCCGAGAATGGAACACGTTAAATCCAACCTGATTTTTTGAAAGATGCTGAAGGTGGTGGAAAAACAGTGTGAAAGAGAAACTGCGATGAGGAGGGGAAGAAAAATGCGCACTTATATGTCAGATCAGTACGGAAAACATCGGCTTGAAATGAAGGAACCATGGAAAGTTTTTTCTGATTAGAAAGAGGGACATAAAAATATTCGTCACCTGAGGAGTAAATACTGAACATGAGTTCTCAAAAGGCCAACTCAGCGCCTCTCTGTGTTCGACTTCTCTTGTGTGTTGTAAGGGAGCATCTAGCGTGTTGATAAAAAAGTAAGCCATACAAGATGTCAATGCAAGTGCACCTTGCGCTGCTTTGTGGCATGATTTTCAAGCATCCGCTCCGCACTCCCTCCCTCATTAGGTGGGAATGCGCAGTTCTGCAAGCAATCTACGACGAGTCTTTCGTATGATACATACGTGAGCGTGCATACCACTGAGCCTGCATACCACATCGTGAGCGCATCAATTCGCCAATTTCCCGTGCGCGTTCGGTCCGTTTGGCTGGAGCTGCAGATTTCAAATGTGAGTCAATTTTTTTTTCACTTTCCCTGCTGATGGGCTTTGCAAGTTAAAACGGGTTAGAAATTTAATCTTCTTCAAGAAAAAAGACAATGCAGGAGGGTCGGCAGAGGTGTCAACCCGGATGGCTGAGAACATCAGTGGGTAACCGCTATACTGCAATGGGGCGTAGAGCAGTAAATCCTCCTCCGCTTCCCCCATTTTGAGGGAACTTTTGCTCGAACTTCCGAAAAATAAACTTCTGCAATGTTTAATTCCCGAAGGTTTTCACTTATTGAGGGCCTGAAAAGCTCACAACCTTATAACTAGAGTGATACCAAGAAAGCAGCAGCATACTTAAATCATTCCGTGCAATCGAATCCGATAACCCAACGTTTGTGATAAAAAACTGTAGAAATGACGCATTGAAATAAGCATATGGGTTTTCAATTGAGCTTCGTAGAGGGGAAACTTTGAGTTTTGTCCGCACAAACCTTCAAATGTGAAGAGACAATGTATCAGAAGTGCAGACACCACTAACACACTTGCATATATTACTGGTTAACAGACAGGTCGCGAGAGTTTAAAGTCGCAAGATGAGGCACGTGAAATGAGCCAAAAACTGGGAACATGAAGAGGGCAGAATGAGCCAAAAACTTCTGTGGAAGAGCGAAACAATTGGGCAAAAAGTCTGTGCAGACCACGAAGGTTAAACTCCGCATAGTGTGCAGAACTCAGAAAAAAAATTCATGCTGAGAAGCTTCGAAGGCTGCACGGGCAGCGCAAATAAAAGTGCAATGTATGCTGTGCTATATAACACTCGAAACGTGCAAGCCGCACGCTACCATTCGAGTTGGCTCTCCCACACGCTAAATCAAATCTTACTTTCAGTTGTAAATAAGACACCTACACCATGTTCTCCAGTAAAGGTAGGGCCGGCACAAGTTATGTGAGTCATAAGTTGAAAAAAAAATCGATATTTTTTGAGCACATTTCATCCCATGTACACGAGCCCAACTTAGAAGTCAAGGTGCAGAAACTGCGAGTTTTATTTGAACCTGCTGGTGTCTTATGTACCGTTGCATCCTTGATACCTACCTACTAGTGTAATGCTGTGTTCTTTGTGGGAGGCGTTCTACGAGCTCATTCTGTTTGTTCATTCTTGCTTCCCTCAACTTCTCTCAATGCAATAAATCTGATCCGTTTTCGGCAACGTTTCGTTCTTGAATTTGATGTAATGGAAGCATTGCTGTAAACGGACGTAGATCCTGCACTGCCATCTAACAGGCACTAAGGAAGCAACAAACCTGTCATAATTATTGCGGTCTGAGTAGGCGCCATTCGACAGCTCATTCTTGGGCATTTTGACGGAAAGGTGATGCAAACTCTGCGGTGATTGCGATTCCAAGGAAATCCCTGTAAGAAACTGTACCGTTAAATCATCTCTAAGGACGGCAATCTAGATAAACCCTTCTTCACTCGGCGCCTAATCGATTACGCTGTGTTCAAGAATTGCTACTACTGCGCAGGTCATCGACCATTTGCAACGCTGGCAACTGAGCGAAACAAAATATGTCGCTGCCTAGCAAACAATGATATCGGCAGACCTTTGAATTCCTCTGAATATATCTCTGGACTTGATAACATATAGTTGCAATCTCTAATATAGCAACAGCCCATTACGAGCGGTGCACTAGTCTATCCGTAGCCGAATTTCGAGCAGCCTTCCCAAACGATTAAGAAAAAAGAAACAAGCATCTTTGAGCGCTAAGTGGAGGTAGATTACCATCAAACGAATTTTTGGACATCAGAGCATTCGTAGGATACCCTTTAAATAGGAAACCGGCTGTCAGCACTCCCTTTGTTGCCTTCCGGCAGTTGCAAGACTCCATTAAAGGTTTCCAGATGGGTGCAAAGATGCAACAGAAAATGCTCCTGAGGTGCAGTGAGCAATCGGAATTTCGACGCATACGAGATGGATTTATAAAGTTCTGCCAACACAGACTCCTGCAAAGCATCCTCAGCCTTTTAAGAGACTGTGAGGCGCACTTCGCTCACTGCATTTGAGCAGGTGGTTTTAAATTCCCGTAACCAAGCTTTCAAAGACAGTCGCATTATCATAGGGCAGAGTTCTAGCCAAGCACTTCAAAGGCACTCGCATTATCGCTAGCATTCATGCCCAGAGTGTACAGCGGGTCCATCAGGGTGCCAGCCGAAGCTCCTGGATGCAGCCACAATATTTGGAAAAAGACAACTCGTTTTTCTCGCCCTGTGAGACGAAGTTTCCAGTTCGCGCTGGGAGTTGAAAACCGCATTCAGCACACAAAAACGTTATAACGACGTTTACCGCAGCATTCATAAATACAAACTTCGAGGAATTTTTCGGGTGAACAAAAACTTTAAAAAATTCTCTCTGGATTTTCGATCGAACAATAAACTTCCTTTGGATGTCGGTTTCATTGAGACGCTCATATACATGCACGGCTTCACTTCCTTACAAACTCCTACTCGGCAGAAAATTAAGGAAGGCAGAAGATGGGCGCCTATATATGTTCTCATATTATATCTGAATGAATCTTTTTATACATTGCAAACTGCGATCACTGAACAAAACTCCATTATATATCAATCAGCATGTTATCCAAAACGGTATTATTGAATAAAAGACTATACAACAGAGTAAACACCCCCCTCTTTTTTCCCCCACGGCGGGTATTTTTTTTAAAGTGAGTCTCTGAAACTGCAAATTTTTGCGCGACGTCACTTCTCGACCCGCCGAAAAAAACTCCCTGACCGCAGCAATCATTGAAGCATGAAAACAGTTCTCCGCTTACTTAGTATTTCCTTCCCTCTTTATTTTCCCTATCTCCACCCAAGTATTTCGCAAGGTCTAAGCGAACTTCTCTGCAAATTGACGGAAGAAAGGAAGTGCGTATGTACGGTGAAGAATATTACTACCTTTGAAGGATGAATGTGCCGTAAGCATGATGGGTGGCGGTTTCCGCAGATGCCATTTGCGTGATCTTCTAATAACGTAGAAGGAGACGTCGAATGATGCGAGCAGTGCATAGATAAGTATCACCCATGCAAATATCAACGGTACAATCGTGAATAGCAGCACATCAGCAAATATTTTCCAAAAGGTCATCGATGTCAAATCCGAATTTATATATTGCCGATGAACATTCGAAGTTATATAATAGGCGAGTACAAGCACATCGGCCAACTGCAAATAGTGCTGAAAAGTTTGAACAAACGCAACAGCTTAATTAAATAAGAGATCATAAATCTAGAGAAGGTAACAGTTCCAGCTATTATTAATTGATCACTGCGACAATAAACTTGGGTTAGAATATGACGTTATAAATTTCAGTACTCAAATGAACGAACCACAGCTATCACCTCTTTTGTACAGTGGTAGAACCACAGCAATCATCATATACCGTACAGCCGAATGCAAAAATTTATCTCGAGCGGATGAAAGATAAGTCTTAAACTTTTCTTTTCGCTAAATACAACTGAATAAATTAAAGAACATGCATGTATGCATCAAACAAGCAATGGCGTGTAAAAGCTATTCCTAGAGGCGCAACAGACAAAAACTGCATATCCATATATCATTAACCCCCTGCCACTGTAAACGTTCTATAAATGCACCGCCTTGTTGCTGAACGTTGCTCTTCATTTATCGCCAGCATCTTTTACTGCCGTTTTACACTTTACATCATTCTCTTTAAGAATCAATCAACGTTAAAGGAAATGAATGTGCCAAACGATCTGGTCGGATGTACGCTTTTAGATTTCATCTCATTAAGCCAAGCGACTATGGAAATATTTGAAAACCAGTTTAAACAATGTGTTTTCCAAGAGAAGTTGCCACGTTCGCGAAAACAGCCAAAAACAATCCGTTCTCCTTCTACCCCGTTGGCCATTTGTTGAAGCATTCACACTCATTGTTGCTTAAAAATTCAAACTGTGAAACAAGCAGAGCACACGTGCACATACGCACATATATAACCACATTATGAATAAATGTTTTTATCTTATTATCGCACATCTGCGGAAAAACAATCGCAAATGAGTGAACGAAGACTTAATATGCATGGAATTCGTTAGGGGAAAGTAAGGTAGACACAAATCAACAATGCATTCAGAACATGAATAATACAAGAAGAGATCGATGAAGTTGATTAAAGAGCAAATTTCATTTCATATTACACTGAAAGAAGGACATAACGTAGAACAAAGCAAAAAAAAAAAAAAAAAAAAACGATTCGCTGGGATTGCGAACATTCAGTGCAAGATGTGACGGCGAAACATAACAGCAATAAGATCATTCTTGCCACAACGGTGCGGCTATCCTTCAAATTAACATTCAATGAGAAAAAAAATGATTGCAAGAGCCGATTACGATATTGGCGTAATAGACCTGTTTGATACCACTAAAACTTTTTTTTTCAACTCAAATGTTTCACAATGTACTGCAAACCGAAGATTTTTTCGGATGCCGACCACTACCACAACTGCAAAAGAAAACATCCGGCACTTTATGAAACTTTTAAAAACATGACAAAGCTTTAATCCGATAAAGAAAACAAACCTGTGCCATAAATGACGGGATCAGAAGAACGACTGGAGGAAAAGCACAAGTTTCGCATAATCGACTGCCGCGATAATGGATCCGATCCGACACTCTTAAGCCCAGAAAGCCGAGAAGCGCGCTGGAGTTTTAAAACATTTGGCTGATTACATCATAGGTTTCAGTGCAACAAAACTTCCCAAAATCCCAATCAATCATGCTTCCCCAAATAACGTTCACTTTTCTGCTATTATTTCCACTAAGGGTCCGCGAAAAAAACATATGTTCTTATAATCGGTAGTGCCAACCAGTACATTTCACTAATAAAACAACGAGGGACCTCGTGGCTCTGAAAAACCTAAGCATCGATGAGAAAGGTGAAAAAGTCACGCATAAAGAAAATTGCCGTCATTTTCACAAAAAAAGACTCAGAAGCACACATTGAGATACGTGTTGCGATACTCCATTGCACATATTTCATTCTATTCTGTGTTATTACTATGTAATTACCGTCAACAATAGTGAGATTTGAGAGGAGCTGTTTAGGCCGGAATAAGAAGCATTTCACTGGCAATCCTGTTCAACTGATACTGGCAAAACCAACGACCGTATTAAAGAATCTTCAGTAAGGGAGAAAGTCAAGGTCAGAATGAAATTTGAAAAAACATCAGTGAGGTGAGCGGAACCAACGATGAAAAGAAGAAGCAGACAGATCAGCACCCACTTAAACGTGATGTTCCGCGGAGCCTTTGGAGGCCGAGGTTTCAAGTTCAACTCATTTCCACCACTAGCTAACTGAGAGGGGAGGAAGGAGTGAGTTGGTATTCGAAAACTGCAGCCAAACTTCAGATTGAGATAACAACTCGTTAAGCGAAAAAGAAAGGTTGCTCAAGGAAAATGAGTGAAACTGAAAAGACTTGGGGTAATAAATGAGAGTAGCTCCAAAGGCAGGAGGGCAGAATGTAGGTGACCACTAATAAGCAACGAGAAAAAGTAAGACAAGCAAAGCGGATGCGAACTTTAGAGATTTCTGTATTCTGAACTTTAGAGAATATCTTGTCTTCATTATTCCGTCAACTATTGAAAACATAGGCTGCACACCGATGGTCGTCAACGTGATACTTGTAAGTCTCCAGATTTTAAATGAAGTAATGAAGACAAGATAACGAATCAATATCACGTGCTGAGCGGCAGCTCAAATACTAAAAACTCACTAATGAGGTGAAGCTACAGCTCCGCGGTTGCAAAATCCTGTGATGCTGTACGAGATGACGGTACTATTCTACCTACAAACGTCCATTCCTCATATAGCCGCCCAAATGGGACCTGACTGTCTTTCAAATGACCCTCGTAGACAAACAACCATGAATCGTTGAAACTTGCAAGCAGGAGCGAAACATCATCTCATTGCACAGTGCGAATATGAATAAAGTTAACTGCGCAAGCCTTAAGATCACATTGCAAAGAATTGAAAATCGAAACCTTGAAAGGTGCATAGAGAACCGCTGAATTTCAAGTGTTATAGTTCAAGTATTTACACAGAGTGTCAGATTATGCTGTGGGGGATCGTCAACGTGGAACACAGTCACAGTTGAATGCAACGATCACTTCCTCCTCTGTGTCCTTTGAATCATTACTGTGCCCATTCGTGGTACAATTTACACCGATGGAACGGAATCAACGACAATGGAAAATACGAAATAAAAGACGCAGCTTCACATAAATCTGCCATATTTAGATTTGTGCAAGATTTGGCGTTCCGTTCTGTCAAATAATTCTAGAAGGGGAATGCAGAAATTAATGTTTAAAATAAATTCAAGAGTATTGAATTACCTGAAAAAGTTCGCGGTGGCCAGAAGCAGCAACTCTGATTTATACGGTTCACGAAACGCGCAACTTGGAACAGCACCGCCAATGCAAAAGAAAACAGCAGAAGAGGATATCAACATCACCAACTGGAATGCCACGAATATGACCTGAAAGAGATTTAACGGTCTGCCATCCGGTCAATGCATGGTGTCATCAATGAGTCGATTCTTGCTTAAGTTGGCGGACAAAGGCTTCAAGAGTTTGAAGGTATCGACAGAACATCAAAAAAAAAAAAAAAAAAAAAAAACAATTGTTTACTTCAAGGAAACGGAAGGGATAAGTGGAAAAGAAAAAAGAAAGGATGAACAGAAGCGACAGTCCTCGAAGGTTTCATTTTCACTGAAGCACGTTCGAATACGTTCGCCTCCTTCAGAAATACATAGGCTTCGTCAACGAAGAAGGATAAATAAAAAATGAATACACGGTTACCCACCAATGAGTGAATCTGTGAGCAGAACCAGTGATGACGAAGTGTGCGATGCGGCAGCATTCGCATTATTCTGTTGTCATCAGTTTTTTCGCAAACAGACAACGACTTCTGCGTCGTATTCGCCGTTGGTACCTCAGTAAAATAGCTGCCCGATGTTACCTGACCCATCTCAGCACGAGTAGCGACCTTAAACATACCCCCACCATTAAGACTGCTTTGTGGAATCGACATTTATTCTCGGAAGCAGCAAAAACAAACCAAAAATTGCACCGTCTAGCGTCCAAAGCTTGAAAAAATGGAAGCAAAACGCAGATGAAGTCATGCACTAATCATGCACATGGAAGCACAAGAGTCAGTCAGTTTGTGGAACGTAGGCTGTACCACATGCTTCGCCAAGTGGAGGTCTAATTCACGTTGCTGTGTTGCCCATTCAGTCAACTTCTTCCCTCTCTCTCCCCTTCCACCCAGCCAGCTTGACCACATTTTGTCAGCGCAGCGGAATGGCGCTGAGTCGTATTTTCCCTTCGCGCACGTCTTGACCACTCACAGTTAGTTCAAATCTGTTCGAGGAAGCGTTGAAATATGCTATCTCATACCAAATGGAAGCGCAAGAACAGATTGACTGCATCATTGTGTCGCTGGGATGTAATTTTCGCAGGATGGAGTAGTGATCTATCGAGAAGCGATCCGCCGCGGAAGATATCATCAGACAACACTTAAGCCGGAGGGTCCCACAGGTGGAATAGTGGTATATCAGACTCTGATCTTGAGAAATGCAGGAGAGGATGTGGGAATCCGAAAGGTGTGTGTGGAGAAAGAAGATGCTAGTGGAAATCGAATACGCGATTTTCTGATGAGAACTCTGTTGAGGATCGATATGGTGGGGAGTGAGGATGCTCACAAAAGATTCCAGAAACGATTTAGTCTAGAGGACGATCCAATGAAAATGTCAGGAAGAGGAAAAGTGAAAGCCCCACGTCGTGGGATGAGGCAAGCATGTCAGTTAATGAAAAAATACTTAGAAATAAACCGTACAAGTAGAAGAACCATAAATAAAGATGCCGACTATCACAGATAACGAAATCAGCCAACACTGGCAGAAAACGATGCACAGCCAAGTGCATGATAACGGAGTGAATGATGGGCAAGAATCGTTTGCGATCACAAGCTGTGTCATGTTCATGTCTTGCTAAACCACTACATGCGACAACAACCCGTATCGCAAAAGCCGTGGTCGCTCGCACTCTATCATGACAACTGAATACGCTCAGGGGCGAATGAAACATGCTCAGTAGCCTCCTCCCTGCAATCTGTGAGGGTGCATCCGTTTCTTTTTCTGGTAATTTCGACATCGGTTGACCATTCCGATCAACTTACATGGGTTCACTGATACTACCAAGCACGACCACTTTGCGGCAGCAGCGGCTCCAATAAAACTGTTTGTTCACTAGGACTTCTACAGGTAAGGATCGAGGACCACTGTGAGGATCGAGTGGTTGGTTGAGAGGCTTGCACGGTTTCACAGGTTGTGCTCATGGTTAACCATAAATGCGGTCGGAAAGGCAGGCATTTGACACCTCTATCATCCACTGGTGGTATGAAGAAATAGGATAAAATACAGGGAGATAGAATATATAGAAGCCGGAGCGGAATGTTCCAAACTGTTACTCGGTTCAGAAACTGTCCTCAGCTGTACAACTTCCAGCAAGTGTTCTCCGACCGGTTCGGCTGGTCAATTTTCTAGCTCCAAATTTGCCACACCTTGTCAAAACATTCCAATTTCCCAGATCCGGCCGGTAGCAGAATTCTATCGTTACAATGCTTACAATGCAAGCAAACAACGAAACGAACAGTACAATTTCTAGTTGCGGGAATTTGCTCATAAAACTTTGTGCATAATTAAAGATTAAGACGAGAGGCGGTAGGGTGGCCACGTAACAACTTTGACGCCCCTACCGAGTTTGGCGGTATGCATTCCTCAGTTATTGGAGAGAAGCTGTGCCGACATGAATATTTACGAGGGAGAGGGAGAGGGTACGACAAGAAAAGCTGGGTAGATTGGAACGAGAGGCAAATCTCATATAGGCTTCCGGCAATAAGCGCCGTTTATTACCTTTCACAGGTAACCACAACCGCTCATAGCTATGCTGCAAGGCGGGGGTCGACGCACTTAGCCACAAGCACAGGCGCACGACAGAGATGGAGAGAGACCGCGCGTCTACGGAGAGCGGCGCGGTAGTGGTCACTCGGCAATAAAATTGTCGCAGTAAATATGAAAATATACGTAAGGAAACAAAATTCGAAATACGAGTTTCAGCACATTTTGAAGAGCATTGAATGCTCTATCAGAATCATTAATAAGCTGAGACAAAAACGAGAACCTTTTTATAAGATCAATTTCTTATATGACGCGCAATTGACAAAAATTGCGCGGTCACCGATATATCAGGGCCTATAAGTGTATAAAGGAACAAAATTCGGAAAGAATGACTAGGCACATCTTAAAGAGCATTAAAACTCTATCAGAATCGTTAATAAGCTGAGACAAAAACAAGAACTTTTCTATAAGATCAATTTCTTATGCGACGTGCAGTTGCCATAAATTTCACTGTCGCGTTATGCATTATCTTATGCGTTATTCTCATGCATGCGTGACACTGTGTTGTTATTGGTAAACTGAATTCACGAAATGCCCTCGGCAGTTTAAGCCGTTGTTTGAGCACGCTGGTCATGCCATCAAGACCTTTGAGTTGGACTTAATTAAGATTCTTCGTTTACTTTAAGCCGAGTGCTTAATTGATATATTATCCTATTGTAGCCTTAATTTAGGACAGTTTTACTTTTGATTAGATGTACTAGCAACGGTCGCCACATTTATTTGTCCGCACTGTGTCTGAGTGAGACGTTTGCTGATGCGTGATGATGGTGAACCCGAATGTTTCGCTTTTGCTTTACCCGCCAAGTAAAGCGCTTGTTCCATTCCTCCGCACCATCGAACCTGTATTGTTCATTTCAAAAAGTGTGATGAAAATGGCCCAGACACGTAAATTTAAACGCTAGCTGCTGCGATTAGCGCTGCTTGCGGTCATATTATGCAATACTCAGGGGTTGAACGGCGACAGACGTCACGGTCAAGTGCGATGCTCCTTAAAGCATTGCTGCCATGAGTACAACTGTGGAATTAGATATCTATTCCTGAAAAGCAGACCCTATGAAAACCCGCTTATCTCTTCAATCTCACTTGATTCCCTCCCAAAGTTTTAAATAGGATCATGCTGCAGTGGATGAACCGATGTTTTAGTGATTTCAATCAGCTTTGTGATTGAGAGAACCAAAAACAGCGACACACCACTTTGCCTTGACCATGGCGCTTTCGCTTTCATTTGTAACCCTGTGGATGTGATGTTTACATTTCTTCTCGTATTGAAGTATTTAGCTAATATCAAATATGCAGTATTTAACCGATATCGAAATACTAAACCAATATTCAACTAATATCCATTCTACATATTCAGCCCAAGATTCTTATCCTGTCTGTAAGCAGGCACCACGCCCGGGAGCCCAAGAAATGGTGTGATGTGATAAATGAATGAGTGTAGCGTATACGTTTTGCATCCTATAACGATGGTTTTCGTTTCAGCAAGTCAGCATTCCACGGAGGAGGCCGTCTATCTGATTCACGAGAGGATATCGTTCAAATGCTGAATGATGCATTCAAGAGTTTCAATTTGGCTGTCGCACAGCAATTTGGCTTCTTCATTCCCTTCGCCAAATGCTCCAGTGAGGCTTCTTCCTTTATACGTTCTCGAAGTGCTCAAACATGTTGGGCTTTTAGTTTATTTTCTTTAAGAGGTTTTCTTTTTCGTTATCTTGTTCCCTGCTTCTATCTTTCGTTGGGTGTGGTCAGTGAAATAAGCAGGAATTTTTAAGAGGGGAGGGAATCATACTTTGGAAAGGAGTGAGAGGCAGCTGAAGATAAGTCGAGTTGCTCACGGGAATGCCTCTATCACGATTTCTCGGCCAATGAACCGTTTTTATGTGAGCCAATTGATTTCTCCATCATCCATCTATAACCTGTTTTCTCATTTATTGGAAGATCAAAATCCTACATCTGACTTATTTTTCCTCTGTCTTCGTTTATCTAGAATGTTGATGTGAATTTGCGTTTCACGGATACCACAAAAGTGCTGTAGTTTATCTGATGGAGCAGCGCTTGGCATCCTGTTTATTTATTGCCAAGTCACAAAATAGGCATAAAGATTTCGGTTTTTCAGCTTGCCTTTTCATCCGACCGATCACCTCGAACAGATGAAATAATTGTGGCGTTCGTACTCTTCAGAGTTCCGCCATTAAAGATTCTTGGCTGGAGATTTAACCAGCACTTTATAAGTTCATCGAACTCATTGAGGTGAATGTTTCGTCATCCTAAACTGTTTCGTCCTGCCGTTGTTGAACTTCGAAATTTAGTCGCAATATCGCTTGGATAATCATTTGATCTAGCTCTTTCGCATGTTAAATACTCATTTTAGACCAGCATTCACAGAACTTTTCCCTAACAGGTTAGTTATTATTGCTACAGATAGAACACCGAGAAGAGCTATTTGTTGCACGTGTGGATGACTCTTGGCAAATAAGTTAATTTCCTCGGCGCTTTGACGACTAAAGAATACTAACTCGTAGATAAAACCCTTTATATAGGATCTGTGATAAGAGATACATTATAAATCTGAAAGCAGTAACGTAAAACATTGATAGAGGGCGTATACTCACCTTAAAGTGTTTATTTGCCCAAAGCTGTACCTTGCATTTATGAGAGAAAGGACCCATCGTAGCATCACATTCCATGTAAACGCCGTTTGACAAGGATGTTTTATGTGGCTGCAATGTAGCCAGATGACAGCGAAAAAAAAAGATTTCGAATTTTGATGTGAGCATTTCTGAACTTGATTTCGAATGTTGCATCGCGCTCGCTCATGTGATGGTGCTTCGCAAACTGTCCAACATAGCCAAATCGGCCATGCAATCATCGCGAAGCTTTAAAAAAAGTATGTTCGAAAAATCCGTTGCTGTTTCACGGAAATCGAAAGCTTTCGAGCGCCTTGAATGGATGCACATGAGGACTGTCCGGCGGAAAACAGCCGGCATTCCCGCGACTTTTTAAAACCCTTAAAATCATTGAATTCCGGAAGTGGCTTTCCATCACTGTGTTGTTGCTTAACAGCGTCCGCCCACCCCTTGCTATCTGAGGCAGAACGTCTCCTTCAACCATGCCTTCAACGAGTTCACAGCCATCGAGCTTTTGGGAACTAAATAATCCCTTTCCTTCGCATCATTGAACGTTTTCATTGGTAACCTTTCACAGTTTTGAAATGATGAGATAGCTGTTCAAACGGGTATTTCATTTATATCTTAACCCAGGCGGTACAAGGAAATTACTGCAAGTAGTTATAAACATTTGGACAGATCGTACTATAAACTAACCCATCCCATTTGTGCGCTAACATAGCTATTTACCGATTAATGCAGATATCGAAGCGCATGCCGGAAATACATAGTGGACGATCCAGAACAGCGGCACCCGCTTTGGACTTCATGATGCATCCATGGTCATGAAGGCCATGTAAGTGGAAAACAAATTCGTGGGATCAAAGATTCAAAGCGAAGGATATTTCTGGATTCACGGCACCTGCACGTGCTTTGGTAGCCTATATAAGCGTGTGCTTAATATTTGCTTGTGGTCGCAGGGCCACCCCCCTTTTTCCAATCGCTACCTGAATCGCTACATGAATTCGTCAGTATTTGCTTGTTGTCGCAGCATTGTCATCAAATTCGACAGTGTTGCGCAGTCGCAGCGATGTTGACTTCCCGACTGCTGGAAAACTGGAAGCTGCTATACCGTGGACCCCTGAAGAGCCAACCAAAGTAACCCTTACCTGTCCCAATGGATGTGTGCGATGTTTTGCTGCTTGGGGGTTTCGTCGCAGGGCTTAGTTTCAGTTCTGAAGAAGTAGCATTCGTCTTATGTGGAAAGCCACTGAAATGGTGGCGTAAAAATTAGTATCATCAAATAGATAGAATGACTAGTTCACGAGCATTTGACGAATTCTGTCCAATTGTGCGAAAACTCGTGACCTGCACGAGCATATACATACCAACTGCTTCGATATCTTTCCTTTCCCTCACTGTTCTGCTAATCACCAAAAAAATGACTATTTTTACCCAAGGCGAGAAAATACGTCCCAAAAATTGCGTTGTCAGGTGAAGAAGGGAGAAGAAGAAACGTCAAACAATACAGAGATTGAGCATTAATCGCCTCCTGGATAAACGGGCCTTTCGGCGAAGATCTGCTCCATACCGTCATTCCTCTATTCATCACTTGTACGCCAGTGTTGGGAATATGTGTTGTGTTGTAGCTTGGGAATATGTAAGATGTTTTCAAAGCCTGCTAAGGGATTCTTGGGAGCAATTTGTTGGTCACTTCACCAGTTCAATTGTTTGAGTGACGAGAAAGTCATCTGGCAAATCAGTCACGGGTCAAAAATGTACAAGGATGTATTCAAAAACGTGGCATCGTGCAACTGTGCGTTGTGAGTGCTCAATGACCGTCTGAAGTACTTTTTGTCCCTTGCTTGATATCACTGGATATACATGGGAAAAAAATTTCCATCTCTGACCTCTGTGAGGCATTTCGCAAAAATCGAACGGATTGCTCAGCCTCTTTGCAAGCTTACTAGTTCTGGTGCTTTTGCGCCTTCTTCAAAAACTATCCACTAAAACTGCAAACTACCCGCGAGCATATCAACAGCATGAAGGCAACGCAGAACAATGAATTGGCAGCAGCAGAGGTTAAAGTGGATGACACTAAAGCTGCTTGACTCACGTACATACATTAATGATTCAAGAGATTAGCATGACTGTATTTGAATGCTGGAAATCGGCAAGACGTATACGTAGGAAACAGCGAACGTTTCGAAATGACACTTCCAGATCGCAAAGGTAGTTTCTGACAGCTGCAGGGCCATTCTAGTGACAGAGATGAACGCTCAGCATGGCAACTGCTAATGCGATCACTTTAACCGACTTTCTTGCATATGACTACGACTAAACAACGAAAAGGCGTATAGACGAGTAAAGGACATACGGCTTCTTCCTGTCGTACTGCATGCTTCATTAAAATTCATAAAATCACCTCAACGGCCCCTATTCTCTCTTCTCACCTACAAAGGCAATTATTTAGCTGCAACAAGAACACCTCCTTAGTTCACAGCAAACAAAGCGCACTAAGTGCTTTGGAAAACGTCCATCCTCCGAAATGCCACTGAGGGTTTTGTGTTCACTCTTAATTCAACTTGATGACGCAGAAAATGCATAGACTGGTTGGAGTAGTTTCGAATTCACCCACTGGAACAAGAGAAAGAAGAGAAATAGGACGGCGACCGATATTCAAATCTACTGCGTGATAAGGAAAGCGACGTTAAGTTTCCGGTGGGATTTTCTCGACAGTGGAGGGAGGTTGGTCTATTATCGTTGAACATTGAAAGAAAAGTTATTTCTCGGTGTTTTCAAATGAGACATGGCCAAAGCCCAAGGAAAATCAGCGTAAAAAAGAATTTTCCAAGTGCCATATTAGCCATTCGTCAGATAGCTATTCTAAACGGGTCGGGATCAAAGGCAAAGTTTTTTCGTTTGATTTCCGGTTTCTCTTATGAATTGTTTCTGTATAGAATTCCCTATCGGAACTCTCAATCATATTCTATGATTCGCTAACCTCGAAATGTGTTTTACTGTCGTGCGACCCCTTTTGCTCGATATCATTGAATCACCGAGACATATCGCCTTTGCACCCTTCCAGTCTGCAGGTGTCCTTTCCAATGTAACCTCATTGTACTGCACAATTCATAATGTTCACTTCTTCTGATGCGTACACACTACTGAGCATGAAATAGCTGACGAAATAGCGAATGCCCATGTTAAACCTAAATTTCTCGATAGGTACACTCGTAAAATTTCATCCCACCGTTTACATGTCACCCAGTGCCATTCAGAGCACGCGACTTTTTACGCCCTAAATTATGCCCTCAAACTATAAAAGACTTAAGTTTCTGCACATATAACGAGATCAAACTCCCTGTTAAAAACATTGTTTCATATTACTCTCTTATGTATTAACTCTATGGCTGCATATTCCAGGAAACGATATCTTTTTGTGCCCGTCTTGTATCCGCTTCATGATAATAGTCACTTCGTACATCACAGCTTTTTTCCATGCTTAGGTTCTGATCAAAGGGTAAACAAAGCATAAACAAAAGAGGGCGGTCGCACACTCACAATGAACAGAACCATGTTACTCTAAACAAAGTGCCAAAAAATGGACAAAATTGTTGCAACATTCGCGCCTGTTGAAGCTGTGAGTGGTGCTCAGCAAAATACCACTTCGGAAGCTGTTGACGCAGTGATTCCATATGTTAGGATACTCCCCTAGTCACTGTAGTTCCTTCATAAAGCATAATCACCTCGCAGCCAGATTAAGCTCTATGAACACCCTGCACAGATGCAGCACTGTGCTAAAATTGGCACGACTCACGCCACCATTAACATGCCAAGGGCAGAAGCAGTGCCCCGATACTTCTTGCTTTAACGAATTTGGCAGGTATTTCAAGAATACTCTTCATTATAGTGTAGCCGGTAACAATAAAGAAATTTCTCAACATTCCTCTAAATATCAGCTAAGGTGCTCTTTCGAAATGTAGTAACCTCAAGAAGAGTATATTTGAAATTGTCGCGGCATCACTTTCAATCGTCGATCGTTTATAAATGTAAAAAATGTAGAATGGTAATACAACAATCAGCAGACCGCAGGTCGTGAAAAACCACATTGCGTAGAAAGAGAACTGATGGATTCCCGCTTCCTTATCGATATCGTAAACTGTAGACAGAGTTGTATTACCACAGTTAGTGAATGTTTTAAGATGACACGGCGAGAACGAACACAATCTTTGAGAGGAAGCTAGATTACGGCGTGATCATGGAGGATCTCTCACTCTAAAGACACAGAGATGAGCACATTCGAAATTTGCAATTGGGAGGGAGATTTTCTGGGATATATTTTGGGAAAGAGGCATCGCGGACATGAAACAAATACGGACTTCAATGTTATAGTCTCCATAAACGAGTGGATCGTCACACGTAACTTACCCACCAAACTGGCAGTGTTCCGGAATTGAAAGTGCAGTCAGCTAAGGACCTGAGAGCATTTCAAATGGGCGAAGAAGAGACTTTTTCAAATCCTGATTTTAAATTTATTTCTTTCATTTCTTTCCATCTACGCGCTTCTTTCATTAGCTGCGAAATGACCGACATCAATAACTTAAGGAAATCTGTTGGCCCACATGGAATAACTTTTCCATTAGATAAGTGGCATTGTTCAGTGGAGTATCTAGTAGCGTAAGAATCTAAGGATGCCTAAAATGTAGCAGAAAGTAGAAAGGTTTGGAAGGGTCAAGTCTTTGAGCTCAGTTGCAGTTGACAATGTTTTCTAAGTTGAAATTTGGTCTCCTTGCAGCTCACCTTTCTCGCTTTAGGGATGACGGTGATTGGTGTAGTGAAACACGTGACTGTAGGCACATGGGAAATTCTTCGATTTCGGCAAGTGAATTTTATGCGTTGTTAGGTATATTCTGACTAGTGGTGCTGCAAATTTGGCTGTCCAGGTTGCAGTCATGAAGCATACTTGATGATGTCGCTGTATCAAGCATCCCACGAAGATTGTTTCGTTCATGGAAAACTTCAAATTCATCAAAGAATGTGATGGCTTACAGCGAATGAAAGTTAAAAAACCGCTTTCCCCTTAAGGCGGCACTTCCACACCAATAACATGTCCATCTCCTCGCTCGCAACACATTGCTGCTTATTGATGGTTCATGACAAACACGAAGCATGAAAGAACAACTGCATTTGTCGCGATATAACTGTCGTTGCACCAGTTGAACGCATGCGACACTATTAGACACTATTTGTGCGCATATGCAAAATTACAGGAATAATAAAGAGCCTACCTACAGTTTTCAGAATTCTGAAGAAATCAGCTATTGAATAGTATAGTTTACAAAAGCATTAGAAATTCGCTACTGGCATCTTCCGATTAGGGTATACCATACACGAACGAACAGAGTAGTGCGGCAAGATCGGACCACTGGCCCAGTTAAACATGGACGGTGGAGATGATTACCCTGGTTTTACCCTGATTACCCTGATTCGTCTTCTTCTTTACTCTCGAAACGTGCCAATCCTCTATTCAGAGGGTGCATATGTAAAGCAAAGATCATTTTCGAAGACCTCAATGTCGGAATATGTAAAGGCAAAGACCTGCTGGCATATGGGCGTTCTTGATAATTTTGGAATGTATCGCCGCCGACCGGATCAGACCTTGAGGAAATGGTAAATTGCAGTTTCCTTTTAAAGCAGGAAAACTACAGACGACAAATGCATACTCACGAGAAAACTCGTCTATCAAGGACATTCCGCCCAATTGTCGGTCTCTTTCGTCGACAACTGCTTGTCCTAGATGACAGTTATTCGATATTCACATACCTCTGAAATACTGTCTGATTAAATAAACATAGAATCGCATGGTTCGTGCTCCCGCTGCGTGTGTTCTGTCGGACATTCTCACGGAGTTCTGCAAAAGGGTGCAAACATGAGGAGTGAGCTAAATCAGCTCATAGTCAAAGAAAGGCGAATGAAGTATTCAAGGAACACTCTCTCAGAAACTCATACTCGGATAATGACGTAGAATTTGGAACGCAAACGAAGACCGCATCTAATTCTCCTGATGTTTTTCTAATTATGAGACGTTGGCACCAAAGAGGAAACCACGCATTGCGTACAGGCAGGCTGAAGTTGCTCCATAATGTACGTGCAGAAATGCTAGTGCTAAAAATACAAGGCACGGGATGCAACAGTGGCCATGCAAGAGTAGGCTTGGCTAAAGGAATGTTTTCCTACATCTGGATTCATAACGACAAAATTCAAGCGCTGAAATTGCGCATGCTGATGTAGCACATGCATTGTCGCAAAAATTCTTTCTTTGCGTTCCTACACTGCTGAACATAATTGTTGTTCATGTGCGCATTGAAGAATTACGTTCGTCGTTAAAATATCACACATTTTGTTGCAATAATTGACCTCAGATAAAGCGCTCCGACATATCAACAACCTGCACCGACAACTTCTTCTTGCACAGAATCGTCGATACAAATGTATCTTCCATAGCCTTCTTAAGAATAAGACGTCGACATTGAATGCATTTCTCCATTGCCTTCTTAAGACATTTCTCACAACGTCCTTTCACAAGCGCTATTTGCAGGACAAATCCTTTACAAGCTCCCTGAGACGAACAACGAAGCGCGGGCAAGCACGCCATGAACAATTCTGCGTTGAGATTTTTTGGCCACTAGTATTGGCGGTTCTTATGAATACGCTAGCGCTATGTACAACTGCACAGAGCGACTTGCGTCAAACGCATTTACGCTGAGCGATTCTGCACTGCAAATATTTCTGGCGTTAACTGCTACGTTGCGGATACCCGTACCATTTGCCGTTCAAGTCAATGCAGAAGAGAAGTCGTCAGAAATGACCCAGTAAAGTTCCAAACGCATTGCGATAGAGAAGTTCGCGTAGAATTGTATAATGCATATCTGTGGGCAAACAAATGAACGATTAAATGAATAAGAAAATAAATGAGTAAACAAATAAGCAGCGAATGGAAATTAAAGATGGCAAGAATGACGCTTCAGAATACAACAATTTTTTAGGTTAAAAGATATAGTGAATGGAAATGTAAAAGGATGGATTCCCATCGTGGCAAGAATCAAGCGCATGTGAAACGAGAAAAAAAAACGAAGAATTTACTGCTGAGAAGAGAGTTATGAACAAGCAGCGACCGCGTTTCAGCCCTTATCTGCTAACGCCCACAACTGCGTTAAGCGCTAACCACTGACGAAGCGCATAACCTTCGTTGCATAGACTTAGCTATGACTATAAGTGTAGTGGAGGTTTTATGATAAAGTACGACAAGATATGCAGGATAGCAGAGGAGAGAAGATGTGGTAGAAAATAACGAGTTCATGGAATAATAATGTGACTAACCAATGGAGTAGTGGGCTGTGAAAGTGAGCCTTTACCTATGACTATGCTGCAATTCTTTCCTATTCTTTGTAACGCACGCAGTTTTAGAATAAGCTTAAATATAAAATAAAAGAAATGAAATAAAAAGGGGGAAAGCACCGAGAAAACAGCAAAATTTAGTGCAGCTATAATATCTTGCTAAAAGCGTGCGCCGTTAACCATGTCTTTGCTGCATAAACTTCCTCACCTTACATATTTCCCTTCGTACAGTTCTATATGGCATGAAATGCAACGATGCCACTGTCTGTTCCGAGAATGTTCGCGCTGAAGCGCTTTTTCCGGAACGCTTAATCTGAAGAGGTTTTTGAATAAGGTGTGTCGATATGGCCGTCTCAGCGTTAATTTCCATAACTTGCGTAACCTCAGTCGAAATTATCATACGTTTTTAGAAGCTGGCCGCACTGGCGCACTCCGCCGTCTATCCTCACGTCACAAAAGAACAGTGGGATGGGATGGTAAGACGCTGCAAAATTTGCAAGTTAGGATTTGCATGACTTGGAAGCAGTGAAGAAACCGGTTTTAGAACACTGTAAGCCTAATAAGAATTTTTTTGTTGGGAGAATCACGGAATAGTGGTAGGGCGCAATACAGAGCGATGAATACGAGACATTCATTAGTCTCCCTTAAAGGCCAAATTCACGGCCTTTTCATGAGCCGAATTTATTCAGGGACTGCCGGATATTGATGGATGTTTTTGCATCTGAAATAAATGCCTCTGAGGAATCTATCTTTCAATGTAAAATTAGGGATTCAACAATGCCGCCCATCCGGACAAAAAATCATCCTTTTTTCACCATTTCAAAATTCTGTCGTATTCTGTTTAGAATTGTACCATGAGGCCTCGGTCATCTCCTGAGTAGCTCAATGTCGTTGTCTGCAAATGAATTTCGGATTGTTTATGCCCCATCACATATGAATATAAAATTTATGGCTTGAAGTGTTTGGGTGGCGTGGCTCGGCCAGTAACGGCAATCCATAATTTGATATTTAACAACACTGACAGTTTCCCTGTAACAACTGAATTCACAACGTGATGCTTGTCCCAGCAATAAGCTGCAAAAAAATTAATTATACGTCTCGGAAATGCGCGCTCTTTCTGCCAGGATATGGTGAGTGGGACCGTCTCACTGCGAACCTCTGCCGATGCTTTGTGACAAAATTTTGCGGCTATATGATCCAGTCATAGCGCTTATGATCCTAAATATGCGTAATTGTTTCTGTAGCCACGATACTTAGAGCCTGACGCATATCTGCTTATTTTCGTTCCACTCGTTTGACCATTCCACTCCTCGCAATTCTTAAATACCTTCTGCACTTATACTTTCGGTAATTTGCGTAAACTGCAGCGTTTGCATCACTCTTCGGAGCTTTTAATCAGCTGACAAATCATAAGGGAAACTTTCGGCAAAAGCTGTCATGCCGCTGTCATGCCCTTTTTGTCTGCTTCGCATTCTCATCCACTTGTTTCGCTGTCAATAAAACGACCGGTTGTCCTCGAGTGGTGAGTGTATTCATGGAAAATATTGTAGTAGGATAATGATGTAGGCCACGGACCGATTACAAGAGAGTCACAGATCGACTTTGCTTCTGTTATCGAGCATCGCTATCTTATGTTGTCGTCCAATAACTCAACCTACACCAACTGGTGTTGTAATAACTGGTATATCCACAAAACAACAAAAGCGATTTGCTTTCATAACATTGTGGTGATTCTTGCTGCAGCCATCAAATTTGGAACTGCTGCCGATACTTATACCAGCAAACCTAAGCGACCATATGGCCGAATCATTGGACGAAAAAGTGACCCTCTATGCGAGCTATCGAATAGACAGTGGACATCTTTATCATATGGCCAAGGTTAAACACTTTATGAAGCAATAAAGAGGAGTATAGAGAACAAGGAAGCAATGAGCGAAAACAAGAAGTATTACGCAATGATTGTGCATTTTACAGCGAAGAAATCTTGGTGTTGGGGATTCTGCGGGAAAAAGCCATCGTTTCTGCGATATACTGCACTGATAACAGCCACATCACCGCAAAAATGATTTATAACCATTGTCAAAAATGACGAAAATCTTCACTGCAAATCTTTCCACAGGATAAAAGTCTCACTCTCAGGTGGGGGTCGATTTGCAAAATGCGACCGAACGAATGTTCAAGTGTGCCGATGTTACATTCTTCAGGTTCGCCTGTTCTTTTTTCTTCTTCAATATGCTTCGGTTTAGACTGAGCTGTCATATAATTTCGAATAGTAAGGCATGCTCTAACTTCCAGTGGTAAATTAGACGCTTTTTTCGAATAACTATTGAATAACCTGCAGTTCCGAATAAGACTCGCTTCCAGACAGCCCCTCTATCAATAAATCTCTCCCATCTCAGTTCTCTTTTGCTTTCGTTTCCAGATTGTTTACTTTAACTTGATGAATTCAGCTTCGCGCATAATGTAGAAAATGTTCCCTTTTTTAACAGCTCTATTAAGAGCTCACATTATGGAAAACGGGTCCTGACGGAGAGATGTTAAAGCGTGAAAAGCGCAGTGGTTGCCGCCCATTCGCAAGTTATCAGGAATGCTATTGCTCGAACGCATAACAAATATTTGATGTTGCAGGTTCGCTATTATATTCGTTTGCTACTTCTTGCGTTTTGCCGGCTTATTAGAAAGGGAGAATTTGTGGGACAGCTAGCCTAAAGGCGAAACCAATGGTTGGAGAGTGTACGGTATCCGCCCTAAAGGCGTAGTTCTCACGGATTCACGGATTTATTCAAAAGGTCTGCGAATGTGACGCCATTCCTTCGCTCTTGATTCTATCACTGCCCTATAACTACATTATTTAATTTATCCGCGTCGGACTGACGTCTTGGCTTCTTAAGTATGTACAATCTCTTTTGATGTATAATCCCTCTGGAAGTTATGCTGGCATGTGGACCGCAGGAAGCGCTAAAGTATAGCGTCCATGGACCCCTTAGGTTGGAGTGGAGTTGGAAGTTGGACATGTGCCGGCCGCGATGCGCCTGAGTGGTGTCATCGTATTCCAAACAAATCCCCTCTCAGTACATACCGCGCGGTCTTGCGAGTCCCTTCTATCCTGTATTTGTTGGTTTCTATTGAAATAGCTAAAAAATGGAGCTGGTGCAAAAAAGGCACCGCCTTTTGCACTTACATGAGTGGTCTTAATGATTTCGTGACCGGTTTTAGAAATGTTTTTGACAAGTAAGATATAGTAATCCGAGTTTTGTATCAAACGATGCAAGAGGATGAAGAAAATGGTCATGACGCACGTTGATACTCAGAAACGAAGATGTGGGACATGTTGTTGAAACCCCAGCCGTGGTGAGTTATAAGCCGAAATGAAAAACGCCTCCTCTTCAGTGCACTGGTGAGCGCAAAGAAGCGGGGGTGAATGCAGACTCGAGTCTACTAGCAGAATGAAATGACGTAAGTTCAAACTGTAAAGCTGCGCAGTTCTAGGGTGATCGATGTAGCTTTTTGAAGCGTTCATCCAAACGGTCGCACTTTGAACGAGTGCGGCTAACCGACAGTATTCTGATCGAGATTATATCTGCCTATGAGACTGAAGCTTTCCTGCTTTCAAAATCACAGTTGGATAGAGACTCGATCGTTCATCTTAATGCGCGATTAAAAGAAAATCATAACGATGTCGCTAAACTGCATCGTCTAAGCTGCAGGCCCTTTCTCTCCTTTTTTTTTTCAAACTATTGTCGTTTTCCAGGCACGCGCGCAATGTTTTAGTGTGTCTTTTCTGGAAAATCTTCATATTTCCCCAAGTATTTTAGCTGTCGGAATGCCAAATGTGGCTAGCTCTTGCTGCAGTGGCTGACACTGTCGATGCGGGTTTTAAGAAGCACGATAATAGATGCGACACTATTCCACACCTCTCGATGATACGCGAAAGTAACTGAAACCTTCGTAAAGAGCGGAGAAATTGAAAGTAAATGCAAGCGTCGCTTCTCCACCATAATGCCCGGAGACTTGAAGTTGTAGGCAAAGAGGCCGATGTTTTTGACTCGGCTTATGCGCATCCAGTGTTATTACTGCGCTCTTTAAAACTAGCGTCGTTAGTGGCGACCGCAAATCGCAAACTTGCGCTCGCCGTGGCAACACTGACGACCGCAAACTTTTTAGTGTGAGAGACATTTGCGTTGTAGCCAAAACGGCGGTAAAAGTGTTCGTCCCAGACTGTGTTCCTGTGTGAGTTTGCCTGAAGCCAACATGGTCGCATATTCAGCCCAAATTCTGCTGGCAGCTTTCCGTAACGAAAGAGGAGTAAGTCTGTTGAGTTATTGGTCTAAAAATTGTCCTGATGACATCTAATTTCTATTTTATAGACCCGAGAGTAGAAGCGGTTTTGAGGAGCAGATAAAATAATCGCGTGTGTCAGGTAATACAACTGCCTTGCCAGCTAAGCTTGATTAGAAGAGAGACACTTTGCTATGACGGTCTATAATGACAGTCTATATTCTACGATAACATATTTTTTCATAATGCCATGTCACTAACGTAGCAGTTCCGGCAAAGTAAATACCAAATAGTTCTGGGTGCAAGAGTGAGGAACAAATAACTGAATGAAACGTAGCAGAGAGGGTTCACATAGCATTGTGTTGATAAGCACCGCGTTACGACCAGCTGCGCTGACGGTAATCGATGTTTGCCTATTTGATATGAGGGCACTACGTCAACTGATAACTGCATCCTCTGAATAAAAGAAAACGCAAAGAGTTGTTGATGCTGAAGTGGTGATGTGACAGTGAAAAAGAAAACACTCAAACACGAATTACTTGTAAATCGAAAATGTTTCATCGTCGAACTTATTCTTGTTCGTCGATGTGTAGGAGCTCAGCAGAAGCTACTACGCTTAAACAACGCAGATGTGATGTGGACGTGACTTTTGGCACAGAAACATCAGTTCAAAAACATAGTTTTCAAGAAGACCTAATTTTTCCGTCCTCTTGTCAGTAGCATGCTGAAGCGATCTCTCAGTCCCGTGCTCAATTTTCCGTAGCTTTTTCAGTGGACTTTCTTTGCCCTACAAACATTGTTGCAAATTGCAGACCGGCATTGCACTTGGAGATATTGTAAACTGTTGCTGATCTGCCAGCTCTTTGCAACGTTTCATCAAGTTATTCGAAACGGATTTGAAAAATGTTATTCAATTGGACAAAGAAAGATCCGATGGATTGGATTGCGTGCAATTTCAGCGGAGTGCAAGGGAAGGATGCTATGGTTTTTTGGATTGTACAATATTTAACTACAGAAAGGTTGTTTGGTTCACTCTTGCTCAGGTACTGAAAAATGGCGCCAGATATTGAAGCGTTCTGAAACTGCGGGCCTATGAAGTCTGGGAGCACCAGGGTTCGAGGCTGCTCGAGGTTTGCTGGTGTCTGTGTAGCCTAGAAGCGTACGAGGCTGGAATGTCCGAAGCTCGAGGATATCTGATATTTGAAACAACTCAACAATCGGAAGTTTCGAAAATTGAGGGTGCCGGGGACATGGAGATATTCCTAAACCACAATATTCCAGATTCGGCTGTCTTAGATTTGCGAGGATTCAAAATTGGGTTGCTTAGGTGATTCCGGGACATCCTAGGCTTGGGACATCTGAGGTTTGAGAACCGGGCATGGACGGTATTCGACGATGTCCAAGACTCGGTGATTCCCACGGTTTTGGCGACCGGAGCTTGAGAGTTTTCGAGATTTGACGCTACCAGAAATCGGATTTTCAAATTTGGAGATGACCGATATTCGAGGCTTGAGAGTTGCTAACTTGAAGGTATCCAAGAGAGGAGGAGGGGGATTTTCGAGATTTAGACAACATTCCAGGTTTAAGAGGTTTCGAGATTTGAGAGTATCTGAAATTAGAATACGCGAAAGAACGGGGGTATTTGAGACTTGAGGAGGATGCTTAACGAAATTTTCACTCGATAGCGAACAGTCCACTTCCGTGTTCCAAGTTAGAGTCGCTAGGTTTTATGTGGTCCTCTGGTATACGCTTCGAGCTGCTCAGTGTCTGCAGCTGTCACTGCTTCAGGGCACTGAAAGAAGAGTTTGATAAACTGCGGCAAGCAGGTTGTAGCTCATTTCAGCTCTACTTCTTCCTCGAGTTCTTCAGCTCGACTTTTTAAGCATTTCTCGAAGACCTCATGCCGCCAACAGTGATTATTGTCTCTGTGGTGCGCATAAAGCGGCAGCTGCGACCTCAGCTCCCTCACCACTTGATGTTTCATTTTATTAACCCACTGATCACATTTTAGGCGTCTCGTTTTTCTTTACCCCACTTATGTTTATTTCTTCGTTTTATTCATTCATGTGATTCTGTTGTTTTGTGCTCACTGTTTATCGCCTATTTCAGCAATAAAGATAGTTTTGCAACGCAAATATCTTACTGTGTGCTTCACTACATTGTGCCCTTTCCAAATGCTCATGAATGGTCGTTGAGGATGCGTCATGAGACCCAGGAAAGCCTTAAAGGGAAGATTTCAGCCTTAACCACACTCTCCACACTCCTCTTCCAACCATCACTTCCTTTGCTGGAATATTCTCAAGGATCTCTTTGATAACCTCTTAACAATACACTTAACAACCTCAAAAATTACTGTGTACGTGTACGTTTCTTCGATTTCATTGCATCGTTTTGCTATACAAAACTGATATAAAAACGGAGTTAGTTATTACGCTGTTGACATTTTAACACTTAAGGTTTAGGGCAATTATTCAGCACTGAATTTCATTCTCTTCACGTTCGATCGATTTCCACTGTTCGGAATTGCGAACACGCTCGTTGAACCCCTTGATTACGGTCTCAATAATCGATTTTTCTGAAAGCATCAGCTTTCACTCACAGCTATGAATTTTATCCGCATATTTGGCAGCTAACTGCCCGCTATTATGCTGTGAGTGCCACTTATTATTTATTCATTTAATCCGTCCGTCAGAAATTGATTCCAGTATGATGATATAGAGAGTGGAAGAAGTACCGAACTGAAAGCGCCTAACACGGCCCGATTGTCAGAGGAACTTTCAGGGTTCACTATGTGATTGCTCTACATTCAGTTGAAAACGTCCATTCATTTCGAGTGATATAGCGATCACCTTTAAAACTGCGGTCTCAGTACAAGCTCAACATCACGTTAGAGTTTATGGACAATATTTCGCATTTAGAGAGCTCAGCAACAGCTGTGACTGACCGGACGCATAAACTCTCGCTTATGTGGGCAGCCATTTTACACAATGGATAGCTTTGGCGGCCCAATAGTGCCCATAATTCGATCCTATAAAGCTTTTTGTGGGGTGACTTATCTTCGATTACCTAATACCAGCGTGTCAAATGTATGGTTCAAACGGATTTTTCATGCAGCATTTGTAGGGTGACGTTTTTACACACTTATAAGTATATGAAGAAGGCACTCTAGCACTGTAGCAATTTCTTATCTGACAGCTGCAGGCTTTATGACAATAAGGGCAGCTACTGACGCTCCACCTCTGCAAGCTTTTCTTTTGAACTGGTCGCTTTATTTTTTTGAGTGAAGAGCTTTCTTCGCGGAGCGATCCTAATTCATGAATGTCTTTTCTCTAGAGGTATGTTTCGGCGAAAGCCTACCCAAATTACGATATATTTGTTTCATGGTGGCGGGTAGCCGTAAGTTTACTCGATTTCTCATAACAAAATGAATTCCCTCGAACAATTCTTCTAATAAATTTCATTTTCTTGAATGTGAAAGATGCTCGCAAACTTGATATCAACGCCTCGTTTGGTTACTCAGCATACCGTCACTTCTATGATTGCCTGTAAGCTCTGAGTTATTGAAATTTGTCAGTAAAGCAAACTTTCGGCGAGAGTGCAGTACAGTTTGCCATATACTTGCAGTTCTTCGGCCACAATCGGATGAACGAGATTGCAAAGAGTTTCCACAAAAGAAGCTGTTTTCTGCTTTGCAGCATTTCCCATCGTTCCAGCAATAATTTGCGTGTATCCAACACCCTAAATTTCCACATTTATTCAATGCTGCGATCACCAACCACACATTTTAACTAGAAGCCAGTTAGCTTATCCTTGCACTTTGCTTTGAAAGAATGACCGGTGTGTTTTCCATTACAACTTCAAAAACTCTGTTTCATTACAAAACCGTTCCCCAGCACCGCCAACCTTCAATACTTTCATTGTTTGCGCATGTCCTGCAAGTTGTCAGCTGTTCCTAGCCAACGCCATTGTTCAAATAGCACCATACTTACTAACTATCCGTTCATCCACGTTTTCTTAAACCTCCCAAGTAAAATCTGCGCTCAGTCGGTTTATTCATGTAACAAATGAGCAGTGCCTTCAAATTCCCACTAAGCAACTGCTCCATCTACGATTAATAAGAAAAGAGAAAAAAGCATTACTTACTGCTCCTACTGTACTTTATCCGCCTTTCAATTCTGTATTTTAATTTTTTGCACAGAAATAGCTTCGACCGAATATTATTCAAGAGTAGTTACGTACAAATAATCTTTTGTATTAACAGTGATATCTTCTCGGAAAATTTTTCGTTCGTAATGTTTGCGTAGTATAAAAGTACAAAGTGACCATACCTTTAAATAGTCGGAAATAATTTTTGGGAATTCGTGGCTGAAAATTATTTCATCGGGTTTTCCACCCACTGGAACACGATTTGCATCAGTTGCGAGACATGGTGACTTTTGCGCCGCTGCATTTATGACTGCGCTCACAGGTGGCAATCGTTCTCCCAGTTGAGTTTCCGCCAAGAATCCACTGAATTTCAGTATAGATGACGAATTTTCAATGCATGCCTCCGGCGAATTTTTCATTGAGTAGCCAGTGACTTTTCTGTCACACGGTTTCAGTGGAGTTGTTGACGCTCTTGCTCCCGACAGTCCCGCAGATCGTATTGCTCGCGTCTCGCTACGATTGCAGCCAACATTCGGAGTGCTCGGCTTGTTAATTCCATTCCCAGTCGCTCTATCTGGGACACTTCGCGATTCATTTTTCTGTTCTGGTTTTCTAGGAATGGTGACATTTGGGGATCGGTCTCGGAAACGATTTATGGATGTCAAATTTGCCGAAAGGCCATTCTTCTTTACTTCAATCTGCTTGGCGCCTGGTTTTTTCCACGCTGATTCTCCACGTCTTTCCACATTGCTAGCACAAGGCCCTCCACGCTTAACAGGACCTGTATTTTCACGAACAGGAGGATTTAGATTCACCGATCTTGGTGCTTGATCCCCACCTCCTTTCAGGATTCCTCGTGGCAAGACCTTCGTAAGAACCTTTTGGGTAGTGCTGACCTGTGTATGCTGACGCCATGGAGAGATGTAGGTGTGTTCAGCAGGAAATGAAATAGTCTTCTTCTGTCGCGTCGATCGCTTTAGCGTTCGACATGTCTGACTGAGGCTATGTTCATTGCAGCTGGTTATTTTTTTCGCTGTTTCTTTCTGCTCATCAACCACCGATCTCCCTGCAGTTATATTACGCAAGCCTCCATAAAACATTCGAAATTATCTCTATGGAATATTTAATAGTGATTACTTGACTGGCAATGTCTTCTCTTCGAAGTTTTCGGTTTGCAGGCAAACGAGTAAAGAAGACGCCATTAGAAAAGCGAAAGAGCAAGCGCGGCATTTTCAGAAACAACGCTGAGAACATGATATGCTTGCATTCCTCAGAATGCTAACTGATGGGCGGCCGTTATCACCTACACCGAGAGCTGTTTGGTCTCTAACTTTCTGATGCTTGCAGTGGTTACATGCAAATAGAGGCGTTCATTTGTTCTAAAATGAAGTTCCACAATTATTTCATGAAAAACTCGCAGAGATCATTCAGAAAGTAAAGGAAAAACAGATTAGTCAGCGTGAGCCAGCATGCAATGACTGCTCGGTCGTCAGCAGCTGCAGTTGCTTTTCTTTCATCATCTTCGCTGGGTAACCCAGAGATGGTAGCACTATCTCCTGAGAAGCATGCTGCAAAAGTTTTTCGTGCCACGAATGACAACATGAAACCCGTCATCTCTCCAAGAGATATCACATCCAAAGAAATCTCTCCGTCAAAACAATCAGTGCTACACATATGCCATTCAGTGATGCTATCTGAGACGACACTTCCATTGGATAGGAATCTCCGGAAAAACTGCGTTTGAAATGTTCCCTAATATCCATGATACACAAAATTGCTACAATATGCGCATCGTTTTGTAATGCTGCGTCTCATTCGCCCAGATTGCCACTCTGTCATTGCAATAACCGGATGCCCACTTCCCGCACACACACTGCTGGAGAAAACCGTTCAAGCTTCACAAGACCTAAGTGATCCGGTTTACGCAGTGGAACTCTGAAAGTTTAAGAAGTGTGATGTATTTCAAATAAAGGTTTAAAAGGTCGGAATCACTTTCGCTGAATATTTTAAAGCATAACGTAAACCGATTTTTCCACCAAAATTCCTAAGTGGTTCAAGAAATGCGGTCAGTTGGCTTGTCAGCCGGCTGTTCAAAACTGAACTTCTTGAGAAAGTCAGTTGCCACATTGAGTACTCATAACAGCGACAGTTGTACGACATGCTTCACTTTATAGAAATAAGAATAAGCTTACTTCCAACAGAAACCTTCGTGGTACTCTCCTCGCGAGATTTCTGCTCACGTCGAAACGTTTGTTTTGCGACTGAGGTTGGCTTCTTTCTTCCTCAAACGACAAATCGGTTATAAGTATAGTCATGTAGGTGGCAATTATACAGTTTTATAACGGCTGTGGTTTCAATGCAGAAATTGACAAGGACAGATTATTAAGTGTTTCGGAATAAGCTGTGACGAATGTTGAAACAATATCAAGTGGTTAGATTCGATCAACTAAAGCTTTTAATTCAAAATTTCAGAGAAAGAGCGCTGCCCATCTCTCAAACATGCAACAGTGCACTGTGATTTCAGGAATAGGCACTGTACAGGAATCGCATCATCCTCACATGCTGCGTCCATTTCTGATTCGATCAAATATGAGAATAGGAGAGCCTTCAAGGAGTTTTTTTTTTTTTTTTTTTTGAATTTCAAAGTGCGCTATTCAGTTGTTGTAGAAAATGGCACGAAAGTTTGCACACTTTGCATCGGCGAGGGACGTTTTCCTCCTGTGGAAGCTTTCAGATTCGTCGTTTCGCAAGGATCGTCCTGGACAATCCCACAAAACAGTGGTCGTCTTTCGTAAAAGTTCGGTCGATTCCAACCATTCTTTTCTTGCTGATTATCTTCATTTGACTCCTCCACTTCTAAAAACCGTCATCCTTCATATCTCTCAGTTTTGAGGCAAATCTTAGCTTTTAGAATTTTCACTGGTTAGGCTGCGGTCGCCTCGAACGTTCCAATGTTTTATACAATCATCAACTTTCACATCCACTCGTACAGCCTTTTTAAGCAAGATTCTCACATGTGTTTAGCAATTTAGTATTATTTATAAGAGGAAGGGTGAAATATTTCTGCAGCTTCGAACACTGCAGTGAAATGTTTCTTGGAGTTGGGAAGTTGTTTACGTTGTTAGATCAAGAGTGCCGAGAATGAGGGGTGGGAGAGGGAGGGAGGGGGAGAGGAAAGCGCAGCAGCCTATTTTCATGTGTCAAAAGTGCGGGATAGGAAAGATGAAGGATGTAAAGATTTGCAAAAATACGGAATGAAATGTAAAATTCGGAAAGGGTAGAGCAAATGATGCTTTTAACAGTGTGCGCACTGTTGTATTTCGTGAGGAATATTTTAAAATAATACGAAATCTCACAGCAGTTACCCAGCATCCCGGTTTATGCACCTAAAGGCGCTACCCTCACTGTGGAATCCACTCTGACTTCCGTGAATCAGCTGCTTCCCCCATTTTCTAGTACATATGAACTCAACGGATAACTTCTATGGACTATGAGCATCCCAGACCAAGCGCTTCCTACTGAAATAGTGGACTAATTCTTTGATTGTGTAAAGTAAAGCTCCTTAACAATTCTTAACAATTGTGCAAATCTTTGCACATATCTTCAGTGGTAAATTAGCTGACACTTATTGCTGCCTAACTATGCTTTCAGTGAACTTACGCGGCTAGGTGGGAAAGAATTCCATTGTTTGTAAACAGAGGTTCTTCGGGGTGACCAGCTATGCGGAATTGAATGTTTGATGGTTACTTATATCAGGTGTGTTCTTTTGTTCGGGAAGCACAGCTGCGCCTTCTGACAAATACTTTTCTTTAGCGTATAAAGTTTTTTCGTTGTCTGTCCTCTACCTCATGTAGGAGGAGTGTGCTGCAATAACCACTTCAGCGTTCCGCGCAATTTTACTGTTGCCATTAAACTTGTGAATGAGCAGAACGAAAGACGAGTGATATTATTTCAAATTCGCCTTTCGCAGTCTCACCAATGAGCGTCGAAGAAAACAATACAAAATTTATTACTGTATTTCACCGTTTTTGTCGCGGCTGCGCGCGAAGGAATAAAACGAGTGGGAGTCGAATAAAGCTGCAGAATTAGTTTCTGCAGAAGAAATGAGAAAATTAGCAAACAAGGGAGTGAAGTTGTTGACAGGCACTCAAATATGATGAGCACAAAAATGCATGAGCGAGCGGTACCAGTGGCACAAAGAGGCCTTTGTCTCCAAACCACATAAAGAAACGAAGCCGCTATAAACAGATCGTAAGAATTATGCCCTGTGAGTTAACCGAATGAATAAACAAAGTGAGAGTTGAATAAAGCTGCAAAATTAGTTCTTGCAGAAGTAGTGAGAAAATCAAAGACTGGAGTTGTTGACAAGCCACTCAGATATAATGAGCACAAAAATGCATGAGCGAGCGGTACCAGTGGCACAAAGAGGCCTTCGTCTCCAAACCACATAAAAGAAACGAAGCCGCTATAAACACATCATTAAAGTCATATGCCTCAAATTAACGGAAAAAACAACGTTTTTGGAGTTAAACAAAAACACAAGGAAGAGGCGGGGCAGCCATCAGAAGGTGTCAACAAGAGGGCTATATAAGCAAACCCAAAGTTTCGGCAATTGTTGAGTACTAAATTTGGATCGGCTTTGCGACTCCAGCGTTTTTTCACTTATGTATATGTGACGTGTTTCCTGTCTTACTATAGTGTTGTGCTATGACCGTGTTTAATGAGATAAGCGTGTGATGTGTTCCCTGTCGTACTGTAGAGTTGTGCTATGACAGTGTCTGATAAATATGCGAGATGTTCTTTCAGGTTAGAATGTATAAGAATATCACGGACATCCCCGATAATTATGTATAAGGTTTCTTTGTCATGTTTTAATCTAAGCACTGATATGCTATGTACATATCGGACATGTAGGCGAATTGTTTAATCAAGTTATAATCTATTAGCATATCACGCAATCTCCCATCATTATACGTGAATTTTCTTAGCCATGCGTTAATCTATCGTCATCATATACGTCTCTGACAATCAAATGTTCTTCGTCACGTTTTTTATTATCTATATACGATAATAAAGGTTTAATTACCCAAGTTTGAGGTGTGGTTCACAAAGCAGTGGCTAGGTGCACACGGGTCGTTGCACAGCAGAATCTGATAGTGGTATTATAAAGGACGAACCACCTCAGCGCAAGTGTATATTCTTGGGTAACTGGCAGAGGCAAGCCAAAGTGATCATTGACGAGCGAAAGGCGTCAATAATTTGGTACGGTGCGACAACCAGGCTGGTCGCAATTGGAAGGAACTCACTGATCGGGAACGTCGACACCAGCGGTGATCGTGGTTGGATCGACGCCAGTGGACAAAGAGATAACTCGACGGTGGATCAGAGACGCCACGCGTCAACACAGAACTGACAAAGGCAAATAGCGGAAACCGATCGGTGGCTCAGGCGACATCGATCAACAACAGGGACGTAGGCCTATTTTTTAACAGTAATCATATTTTTTTGTGTTTTTTTTTCTTCACTTCTATTGTTTGTTCACGAAACTTTGGGGACAAACTATCCTATCATACATTCAAAAATTGTTGACCATCTTCACACCTTCACAAAAATACAATCAATATCCCAGAAGGGGAGAAATAATTGAAGAAAATTGTGAATAATGGTCAAAACAGTTTTCTGTGAAGGGCAAAAACGACTCCTGAATGTTTTCTATTGGCATTCTTTTATTTGCTAACCTTTTAAAGAAGACCCACTTTGCTTGTGTTCACTTCCCAACAACCGTTCTTCGGTTTCCTTCACCAACGCCACCTCGGCCCACTCATTTCCTGGAACGTTGCATTGCACTAAGCATTTCTTACTACACACTGCAACTGGAAGTTAGTTTCAAACAAAAGTACAGAAAAAAGCTAGAAGTTCCGATGTTTATGACGATTATTGCTTTATTGCTGTCCTGCACGAAATTATAATCCGAAGCATTATTGTTCTCTAAAATTGTAAGCAGCTAAATTCGGTCGTTTCAAAACGCTCCAACAACTACCAAAATTCGGATGCGACGTTGAATGAAATTTTTTGCAGTTGAGAACGTATCTTTGTGATCTTTGTTATGTTTGGTGATAAAATATAACGCGTTCACAGTCTTAGAGGAAGGCTTATGTTTCTTTCTTCTGTTGTGGCCTTTTCTGCTATCTTAGGTGGAGGTCTCTCTGGTTCGGGTTTTGTTGATTCTTGGAGATTCTCATTGTCTTCATTTTACTATAATATGGCCAAGTGAGGACCCTCCATTTTCTAATTTGCCGCGACGACTGGAGGTGGTGAGTCCTCTTTCTCAGGATTTGTTAAAAGGTGTTATATATGCAGGGATGATTCAGCACATCCGGGGTGGTATTGCAAAATACACGTTCACGTGATGAACTTGCGACATACAATGGCGACGTCATGACGAGGCGCAGTGATGTGATGGAGATCACGTGCTGCAGTAGCACGGCGATCGTATTTCACCACAAATTGTCACGTGATCACCCCTATATAAGCTGTCTTTTTTCCACTGTGCGTTCTGTGCATGTGTATGTTTAGTGTGCCTCGATATTCTGTCAAACAAAGCTTCCTCCTCAAGTCGTCGTCCTCGTCAGCGCTATAGTCGATTTCCCTTCCTCATCAACACATCGTGGACTTTACCGCCTCATCACCTCGCCCACTCACAGACACAATAGTGGCGACCAGAGACACAACAAAAGGTATAAGTGAAAATGAGAGATGCAAGAAGTGGGGTGGAATAATTTTCAGCAAAATCAGCCTTTGTGAGCTGTACCTATACAGAAACGAGAAAAAACTCATTATTCAACCTGCTATTATAGAGCAGCATTGATCGTTGATAATATGAAGTGAACATACTGCTACATGGCACAGTGCTGGATTTGATCTTATTATGTTTTATTGCGCTTTACCGCTCATATTCCTAATATATTTTATTCCTTTTTATTCGTCATTCGTTGAGTGATTAAAAAATACCTGATGTAATACGGTCTTTCTGAGGAGGTCAGGTCATGAGACGCGTTTTGAGAAATAATACTCTCAAGCGAAAAATGTTTGCACTGAAAATTCTATGTTCGATTCTCAGTTCATGTTCTCGATCTTTCCTCTTTCGTAAGGCTGTCCTTACACATATATAAAGCGTTCTTAATTTCCATATTGTGACAAGTTGTGTATTTATCAAGGAAACATAAGCAGGAACCTGAAATGACTATCAATTTGGTACTCCCAACTGCTCCATCGGGCACTCGTACGCGAACGCGTTGCGACTTATGTTGTTTGTCGACAGCGTCGACAGCAAGTCTAACCATTCGTTTGTATTTATATTTGCATAAGCATTTGATCTTATTACGAGGGAAGCGACCTGAAAATTAGCCTGTTGACCTCGTTCTGTTCAAGACACAAATTGGGCGACAGTCTAATATGAAATGTTTTCGTCAAGAAGCTGAAGAAGAATGCCTTCTTGAACATATGCGAATCAAAACAGCTTGCGCAATTCTGCTCGAAAATCAGTGAGAGCACAAAATTATTTGATAGCTCACATTGTTTTCGCAATCTTCCATTTGTTATGAATAAAACACATCATGTGACTAATCAACGCGTGCAGGAATATTAATACGTTACATAGCATGCTTCTTTGCTCAGCTGGAAAATGGAGTTGGAAATTTACTCAGAATTCAGGACAACTGGAACTTGCTTGAAGCGTTTGATAGCTGCATAACGCCCTAAGTTAAAGCCAACTTTAGCACAGCTCAAGCTCGGACGAAAACTGTTGTTTTATGATCAGTAAAAATGTTCTCGGGCGAGTTCGTAAATGCAACATTTCGATTTCTGGGCAAGTGCTGTACAACTCGGCCACTATGGGAGTTGTCACTGTTATTTATTACATAGCTCCTAGCGAGCTTACTGCTGACATAACGCCACATGCATGGTGATCTTAGAACGCCAGCAGTCTGATTTGAATTGGCATTAATTCGGCATTCGGATGAGGCGGTGCACATATGCACAGCACAGATGATGGGGCTACAGCAACAGATTGACAGACGTCGAAGCATCCGCAGTAGCTCAGCCATATACCATCTGCTCGGAGAGAAGAACAATGCATGTTCGGAACAGTTTGCGGACAGCTGTTCTTCATTGTCATTAAACAGTGGTTACGTTCATAACCATCAATAATTGCACCACTTTTGTGTGCCCCTCAATCACTTTCTTATGAAATTAATCGAATGAAAACCGCTGAACTTTCCTTTATTGCCATGTCACCCCAATGTGCATATTTAACAAGATCTGTGCAATGGTCGCTAACTTTCACATTGTCTGTGAAGAAACTTGCACACTGAATAAGATGTCAACCGAGCAATCATGCATTTTGGTGCTCATGCTTCCTATCGAATTCTCATTGGCCATTACATTCTCTTATGAAGTCCACTACAACCTGTTGTATTTGCTCCGGAACTCAACAGACTAAAGTGCAGTGGAGGTTTTAATACGCCATAACGAGATCAGCGCCACATCTGGAGAGAGATAAGCGCTTAGGTGGCGTAAAAAGAACCTCAGATAATTAGATCCACTCGATAAGGATAGTCGAAAAAAATGTGGCACTGTATTGTGGTATGAAACCGACCCGTGTCGATTTTCGATTCCCTTTGTCGAACAGGCGGTTATAATATCGCACGCAAATTTATTACCAGCTTAAACGCTTCATTGCGTCTTTTTCAGGCAGAGAAATAATGCTACGATTCCACAAACTTCCTCTCTCAAAGTTTCAGCGACGTCGAACAAATTGTTGTGGTTGCTACAAATTTCATCAGGTAAGATAACAAACCAAGTTGATTTGTGGACAAATTGAAATGGCCGCTCCACTTTCCACGAGATATGTCGCCATTGGCCGTAAGCTGTACCTTGGCTGGCACAAGCAATCCCGATTGAAACACTACAGTTTTGAAAGTCGCTCGTCTGTTCTTACTCATTGCAATTTTTAGGTGAACAGAAACGGTCGTGACCAAAACCCAAAAAATAGAACACCGAGGCAAACCGTGCAATAACGCTAACAAAAATAACACTGAAAGTATTGAACGAAGTTTTGTCAAGATGAGATTGCCTTCTGTTTGCACACCGTGTATTTGTCTATTATTACGCACCAGCAGCTTTGCAGGAATTTTTGCTTCAAATATGTCTAAAATACACATTCATCACCGCGCTCCTCAAACTGCGTTGCTACCGAAATAACTATTTTTGTATCGCGATGATGTGGCGGCCGGCTGCCTGTTGATTTTCTAACTTTCTGATATATGTTTGGAGGTTTCTTCGTCTCTCCGTTAAAGATTTGTGCAAGAAGTCGCTGCGATGTTGTTTAAATGAAGTGCTGTCTCACAAGGGCTCAAAGTTTTATACAGGGCACACTTGATTCACGACAGGAAATAAGTGTAGCGAATATTGGCTGGATCAGACTGGACGACAATTTTGAATTCAAAACCTGTTCTTGCTTTGAATTTATGTTGCCTATAAACTTAAGCAACCGACACTGGCTTTTAATGATTGTGCCCGCCTTGAGAACGCATCCTTCATTCTTCACGTGGGAGAGGGAAGGGGTATCCAGAGTACCACTTGGAAGAATCGCCGGGCTTTTACTACTGTTTGCTTATATGGGATACCGCAGTTAGCACGGTATAACTGCGCTGTTTTGCTCAGTGTTTCTGTTCGAACGATATCCCTGCCCCTCATCATTCTCTTTTTATTCGGGTATTGGTGAACAGGCAAACCATTCTACGTTGCAGAGAGGTAATGCGTCGCCTATCAGAAATCATATCCACATTTTTTCTTTCTTTCATTATTTCACGGATTTCTAGAAAGATTTCTGTTTAGTGACCTCGCATTTACGGATATTCCTGACACCACAGACACCGTATTCACAGTGACAGCTTTGATGCCGCAGGGTCTACTTTTTCGTGCAGCCGTTGCCTTCTCCGGCACAACTGCAGAGAAGGTAGGCACGCTCGTCGCGAATCGGGCTGCGCTCACAGGAGTGCACAGTGTCACCATAACATCCCATCCACATCGTGCTAGGCATTCACATAGTGGGTCGCAGAAACACAGATTTTCTTGTAATTTTTTCATTCGGTCGCCCAACAACACCAAACCATGACAGCCTACAACATTTCACCTCGATTTGGGCACCGGAAGTGTCATTTTTCTGGATGTGCCCAACTTCTCTGCAACTAGGGATTAGGGAGTCACAGAAATACCTGCACTTGCAACAGAAATTTGCCCTTTTTTATGCAGTCGCCTAAAAATGCCAAATCATGACAAATTACAAAGCTTCACCTCAATTGCAGCATTGATACTGTTTTCCTGGATGTTTTCACACGGTGTTGACAATCTCGGATATCAGCTAATCATGCTGTTGTACTCTTCAGAAGCTGTTACTTCTCATCGTAACATACTTCAGGCGTCCAAATAGGCGAAAATGAAAACGACACATTTCCGCATAATTCTTTTATTAAATCGACATCGTAAAATATGTTGGGGATTTATAATATTTTGCTCTCGCATAAACACAGGAGATGAAATTTGGTCATTTTCTATCAGAACTCAAATTTTATCTCTCAAAGTTGTTTCAAAGAAGCTGAGAAGTTTTAAGCCATCATTGCTTCGAATATTCTTCGGGCACCTATACACTCCTTTAAATGCAAATTGAGACCACGATAAGGTAATCGCGCAAGCACGTGCACATAGATACGCGCGAATCGATTCACTCTTTTTCAAGTTACTGCCAAAGTCGTGCAGATCTCGCGAAGACGGTGTGCCAACATTTCCATACTGGCTTGTGTTCAGTTTCTTGGTGTTCTTGATGTTGACATCCAGTTTCCTTTCGTTACATATGTGGTAATGATTCAGCACGTCGGAAATGGTATCGCGCAATGCATAGTCACGTAGCAAACATTGCGGTAGACAAGAGACGAAGAGGATGCAACGTGACTGCACATCCATTGCAATATGAATGGTCACGCGGCGACCACTACACAAGTTCTGTTTTTTTTCCACTGTTGTGCATGAGTTTGCGGTTTGGTCCTTTGTCTTCGTTTGAACAGAGTTGATTCCTCCACTGGCCGGCTCTGCACACTCCACCGCTTTCGTACCCAACACTTTTCATGAACTCTTCTTGACGTGTTCACTGTACAGTGCTTGAATTTCTTGTTCAGAGGTAAACACCCTCAAGGGATGCAGTAGTGGGCGTTGCTGGAAACAAACGAATACTGCAGATTTTCCATCTTCAAAATCCTTCCCACGCAATTCTTTCGAAAGTTATGATAGAAGACGCCGAATTCAAGCGAATGTTCGCTGCCTGCTAGATTTCCTCACCACATTGTGTGTGCGTTAGATTATGCTGGAAGGAGGTGACTGAAGAAGTATATGTGGACTGCAGGAAAGGCAACAATAAACGTGAAAGAAAACTTGGAAGAGAAGACAGCCCAAGTGAGCACATAGCTAATCAGATACGGAAGCTACTGATTTGACCTAGTGCTGTGACAGAATAGGAAGCTGGCAACTTCTATTGGTGGGATAATGCTTATCAGCACTAAATGAACTGCTGTTTAGGACCATCGCTTGCGTTGTTTAGCGTAAAATCTAATATTGGTTTCTACTTCCGCCAGTACCGCTTGCTATCACCAGATTGTTCGCGATACTGCTTTTATTACTTATTGACCCTTACTACTACCAGAGGCGCGTATAAGCACCCTGAGGGCATTATCTCATAAGCAAATACTATCACAACCGATAGAAAGGAGGCGAATGATGCATAACTCCAAAAGCAGCCGACGTCGACAGTTGCCAAACATCAGAGTAACACTGAACTATGCAGCAAAAACGTGGTATGCCACTTTTGTAACAATGTATGCAAGAGATTTGGAGAACCTAAGAAATTTGCCGCATAGATAACAGGGAAAGCAGGATAAAGTGCACGGGTGATATAGTCCGGTTGAAACACCACAGAATAAAAGGTACGCAGATTATGACGGAAAAAGCAAGGAGAAGCAACTATAGCAATGTGGAAATAACGTACAGTGTGGAGAGAATGCTTCTAAATTCATTGCACCGACTCTGTCCATCAAGCAATGGCTAAACAAACCTGAAAGTTGAGATGGTATTTACCACTTTGAGGTGTCATTTGGAAAAATGGATACAATAGCTTATGGCAGAAAACCTCTTGAATTCTGCACGCACAACTTGAAAGTCACATGCATGACAGTGCAACAAATTTCCAACTGCGATGTCGCATGCTACATTTCCACCGAAAAATATCTCTCCAAATATACGTTATTTCCTATGTCACATTTTGCCCCTCCTCGAGTGTTTGCATGCGTTTTTCTTCGTTGGAATCTGAAAGGGGCTGTGAAAGAGCAACATCAGAATGAGCCTGAATTACAAACAAAACTTATGACGATCAACGGCAACATTCCAACACGACTAAATCAATCTGCTGGCAACCGCATGCAACGGCATATTCATAATATCGTGAAGGTCTTAAAAACGATGACCGGAAGCGTTTCAAGCATCCTAGAAAACATCTGGGAATGTATTTTCGCGGAACAAATACTTTCCATTGCCCATCCTATTCATTTATCAAACGCGAGTGTTTCGGAATCAGAGCACCAAGCACGATGAATAGAAGTAATCATGAAAAAATCCGATCGCGAAAATATTTCAGACCTGCAAAATATTCAAGAACTATTCTCAGCTCTCACGATCGCAAAAGTTCTGCTTTCTTAAAATGACTTCAAAGGCTGTTATCAAACCCTCGAACACCACACTGAAATCAGTTGTCGCTCAAAACTCCACCTCTCTTTTCACTTGATTGTTTTTTCGATTCAGTGGTGGAACATTGCGAGTCTATGCATCAATGAGAACATGAAGCCAGGCAGCAAAACATTTGAATGCTCCCATCATCGTTCAAACAAGATGGAATCTGCTCGACGGAGTACGACACGATACGTTTTCTGCAGAGTGGATCAACGCATATTTGGCGCTTATCGAACGCCATGACGATGCGGCGGAAACCAGATGGTGCACATCTACAACTCAGTTCCTTGAAAGATCACAAAACAGACCGTTGGATTTAGTAAAATGGACGTTTCATGTAAAGAATCGTCTTTGACAACAATCGAATCCGAGACTTTCCTTAAGGAGAGGAAGATGGAATAGCGAGCCTATAAGAAGTAAGTTGCCACAACACGCGCCGGTTTCTCGCGCTCATTCATCTGCGACTCGCTAAAGTGAGCCACCTCCCGGTTCCGCATTGAATGAATTTGAAGAATCGCCGCCTCGTTGCCGCAACGGTAGCAATAATTGGGTGCTGAAAAAAAAATTCGCTCAGCAATCAAAAACCATTATAGTGCTTGTGACACATTTCATGATAACGTATACGCACATCGAGAGCAATGTTTCGTTCGCATCGTTATTTTCTGCGATGCATTTTTGGGACGCTTTTAGAGTTTGCTTGACACCATTATGACACTTCTGGATGGACTCTCAGGCCTGATTCTTTCAGCACAATAAACTTGCGAAGCCATGATTGCCATTCATTGCAATATTGGATGCCTTCTTAATGCACATCCTTAAGTTTTTCACGGGTACCTACTTGCAAGGTGGCTTCGAGTACCCATCTTCGTTAGAGCAGGATAGCGGCAGTTTACCTTCCGGTCAGAACAGAATGGCAGCTGTTCACTTTCCGTTTAGAATTGAACCTAGTTACTCTTTGTGACTTGAGAAGCACAACACAGTTCCGCCTCTTTATCATCTCTCGAATTAGTTATCACCATGCCAGCCTGCCACAATCCACTGATCCCAGTTTGCGCAAAATTTTGGTATTTTTTGATCATCTAAAGCATTGATCCTACAGGCGTTTGGATCTATGCTACTTTCATTAAGAGACATTCTGCCATGGCGGAAGTTCCTGACGCCTTCAATAGCAGGCAATTCTGCCCAGACCGTTATTGACTTTTCGTAGATGACTGCACTCTTAACAGAATACCGCAACTAAAAGAACGTTATCTGAAAATGCCTATGAAGTAATCCTTGTAAGACATCAATACTGATCTACCAAGAGGAATCCTTCGAAAGCAAGACATGTGGCTGATGGACGGATGCAGCGTCAGCGTGATGTATGGATACATCAACAAGGCAGTAACAAGATTGCCGGTGAATTTGCATCTATAATGGAATTTAATTTTGTGGCCACTTAAGTGCAATGAGGCGTCACTGACAGTGCGTCATATGTATTAGCGGTTTATCGTCAATTAATAGAACACAAAATATGCAACTAAGAAGTGACAAGATATATGTTTACGGGCGGGAGGATATGAATGAGAAGGGAGGATCACTTTGTTATATGCGCGTACACCTAAAGATGTACAAGGGCGGCAGTGTGCTACAGGTTCCGCTCACAGATCTCCGGAATGTGATTGCGTTCACCCCTCATGTCGCTGTACGGGGAAAGAATGTATAGAGCACGTTGTGATATCATATAAGTGCATAAGAAGTGCTCTTGCAACTTCTCGCTCGCTACTGATGCTGGTGCTAGCCACCCATTATTTGCGGTCACTGCCACAATCTTATCTCATGAACATTTTTTTTTTTGAAATATACTATGGTCGACGTGATTAGATAGTCTATTTAAAAGCCAAACGAGAGCAGTTAAAAATGAAAACACTCTTTACCTGACCACACGGTGCAGAGTTTCTGATTCCAAATATACTTGAAGCCCTCAAGAACGAGCTGGTGCGATCGACAAATCAACCGCAAATCGTTCGCATACATGAATCGCTCAGTCACATCACGACCAAACATCTAAAAACAATGGAACTCAGCTGTTTCTTCTACGAAGTGCATAAAGACCCAGGCTGACCACAACAAACATGTCCATGGGAACGCGAGAAAACGTTTCGAAATGCTGCAAAATGAAACCTGCAGTACCGCTCACTACTGGGAGCAGTTTCATCATGACCATTAATAAGGTGATGCCTCAACCACAAAAAGGCAAACCAGTTCATCTATCCTACCATAGCATGCGAGCGATAATTCAGACAATATGAATTCAAGCTTTCTTATCCCAGCCCATCTCAATAAAAAACGATGAGCATGCATCACGTTACCTTTTAATGTGTCTTCTTGTGAATAGAGAAGCACAATGTCCTCCAAATGCAGCACATCGGGACCATGTGCAGAATTTCGACTCAGGAAAAGATAGAGAAAACTTCATCTCGGCATTTCTTCAGATGGGATTAGTATACAACAAAACAAGGCGATTATTTGGCTCTTAAGGAAAAAAGCATCGAATGAGCCTATAAATGAACACATCCTTGGCCCAATTGTGCCTGCTGGTTCACTCCGCCATGCTCACTTCGCATAAGCTTTCCGTTCTGTCCGAGCTCTTTTTTGAGTACGGTAAGTAAAGATGTTTGAATCTTTATTGCAGTGATCTTCTAGCGAAGCGAAGATTAAATGCAGCTTGCATTTCCGTTTTTCTGAAACGGCTATGCATGCCTTCACAAACACAGCGAACTGAATTTGCTTTCCAGTGTTTCCTTGACTAATTTCGGAATTTGATGCCAGCTAGATGTTTGATGTCACTCCAGCAGCACACTGTATTATCTAATCGATTCTATCGTAGTTATTCCCCAGGTGAATAAGCTAAAAATCAAAATTCCATGCTCTTTCAGTGGCTGGGTCATTCTGAGGCGCAATTACTGTCACTGTTAGGAAAAGTCTTCATTCTTGACAGCATCTTTATCGTGGTGGCATGCATCTTGAAAAAATGTTTGATAGCCGAAGGGTGATAGTGGGCCGCGATGACGTCAATTAAAGTGCACTGGACACAGGAGGCCCAAGTTTTTGAGCCATCTTCCATCTTCATTACTTCAAGCCCGCGCTGCTCATCGTGTTTGACGAGTTGAATTTCACATGCGCATATTTCAAGAGCCTCCCTTCTCCTTTCAACGCCTTAAAGCCTCAATTTGGAAAAGTCTTCCAGCAGCTACTCTTCAACAAGCATTCTCCTCTGCTAATTACTTGGTATCAAAACTCATACAACGCTGATCATAAATGATGCACAGCAGAGGCAAAGAACATACCCATCCAGCACCTCGAGGACTAATCTCCCAGCCCTGTTCAATCGGATCAGGATCCGACCACATAAGGTCACAAAAAGCGCCCTTCGTCGGGATTTCCAGTGCCCTTCAAAACACATAATTCCTCTCGTTACACAATGAATAAGGCCTATATTCACACCGCCAAACTTCCATTAAAACCGCTCCACTACAACTTAGGACCCCGATAACAAATTTCTGTGGAAATATTAGAACAGCTGAATGCGCTCTTTAATTGTGTAAAACTCTCTATACAACGAGGGAAACCATGATGCAACACCACCTGGTAAAAGGCATTTAAAGGCAAAAGGCACTGCTCTCGCAATTTGCACAAACTGATGCTCCCTGGGAATCTTTTGCATATCGCAGGACGACGGAAGATAAAAAGAGCTATCCCAAAATATTATGAACTCCCACCTTTCTTACCACAGAAAGCTAACTCCTTTCCTATCAAACGCTGAAAAACTTTACAGCATCAAGTTAAATAAAACATTCCTGTTAAGGTACTCCAATTAATTTAGATATCTCGCTCTGTGAGGAGAGAGATGTCAGCAAACTATATGGAAAATTTGAAGTAGAGATACTCCTTTTTTTCTTAAGCTATCTTTTCATGTCCCTCAAAATCGTTTCCATCGCTCTTCCACTACAACCACCATCCGTGATAAGCTCAGAGGCATAAAGAAAAATGCTCAATATTTCAATTAAAATTCGCTGAAACAAGTAAAACTGCCAAAGATACTAACCTCTCGAGCTGCAGCACTTTCTCGAGAGTTTTAACCTCAGGTGACAGGCCTGCATGTATACAAAATATACTATCGTCGATCACTGCGGCTACTGGCAGCATATCAAAGACCTTAAAAATTCCTATGATGGAACTGCTCAAAAATCTTCAGATAAGTTCGATGGAGAGGTTTTCGATTGCTTCTTTCTTTGCCACGCTATTCAAAGTAGTCGCAGTGCTAAAAGGCATTGTCAGTTAAGCATCAAATACTCAGATTACAGGCCCTCAGACATGATTTCCTGGCAAAAACGAAGCATTTCTTATCCACCGTATCTTTGGAACGACCGGGTAAAGGAAAACGAAAGCGAGAAACGAACATATTAACAAAAGTAGGACCGACCTTAATCGTGCGCAAAAGTTCGAGTAAAACTTCCGAAGATCTTCATAAACTATGTAAACATCAAGAGAATCCGCGTCTTTTCCTCTCTCGCGTCCACTTTTTGTCCTCTCCATCGTATCCTTAGCCCTCTTCCGATATCTTTCAATTCGAGTGCCCAGTGCTTTATTTAATTCAGAGCAAGCAACCTCATCGATAGTACGAAAGCACTGTATTCCATCAAATCCGCTGCTATGCAATTTGACTCGTTTCGTTGATGTGTACTCTTTCAACGTAACAACTGTCCATCAAAAGTGTAAAAACCCTTTGCACGTGATTATTCCCTTACAATTATCCGACGCATTGAAGGATGGAAGCAAAGAAGATGGCAGCAATGGAAATGTTTGCGAATAAAAATGAAATATGAAAAGAGTGGCAAAGAGAGCTCCGAGAATTACTGCATGTATGACAAGCAGCTGAAAAATACAAGCGATGATCAATATGCTTATACTGTGTCGAAGACAGCGCACCTCGAAGCCAATGATCGCAGCTCAGAGAAGAGAGAAGGACCATCGCGAACTAGTGAAAAGAATTAAAGGATAACTCACATCGAGCTATTGCTAAAGTTATTTGGTGAATTTTCATGAGAAAGAAACAAGTTCAGTTGCACATCACGAACTTTCAAAAATGTGAAATTCCCTTCTGATCTCAATCGTTTGCTACAATCAGCCACCGCTGCCAGTGAATAGCAACAAGAAATAAACAAGCTGGTAGACAGCAATTAGTGACGGGCGCCGGAGTTAGGCTACTCAAGAAATTCATTTGCACAACTTACTTAATTCAGCTTCGATTGCTCGTTATTTGTGGTTCAGTGGAACGTGCTTCACGACCACGGGGAACTCAAAGCAGCAATAAAATGACTTTATAGCGAAGTGTGGAAATATCGATCACTAGTTATAACCTTCGAGAAAAAACGGCTGAAATATCGCCATACGGCGCCAGTTTCCAGCAAACTTCCACAACTGACTAAGTGGTGTGCATCAAAAAGGATGGGCAGTTCAACGAACGGTTAATAGATCAGCAGTTATCTTACCTAATATGCAAATACATTTGCCGATCGATTAAATAAATAAATATGAAAAAACAACTGGGAAAAATTTCAGAATAGTATCAACTGTTGCGGGAGAACGCAACAAATGTATAGGCGGCAGCAGGGAGAAGGGGGAGGGGGGGGGGGGGGGTGCGAGCTTTGCGTCTATACTGAAAAAGGTGACTAATACAAGGCATCGAGAGTTAAGCACACTTAGAAAGAATGACAACAATGGGAGGAGATTTAGAATCCTCTCACGACAATGTGGGGATTCTATGTTTCCCTTCCCACAAAATCTCCAGCAAAATCGTTCCATTAATTTCGCCGGAATTTTATTCTGACTGTCCCGATTGACGTGACATCAACTGTGCAGACAACCTCGTTAATATGCGGTCTTTTTTTGGAATCACAATATACCCCTATTTAGAAATAAATGCAGAGATGAGCTGATTTGGCCAAAGCCAACAGCCTTCATGGATTTTATGTCTAACAAAGACACATATCAGATATGATCAAGATTCTGTATATAATAATAATAGAAACGATCTTACAGATCAGCCTACCGTCTCTTGCATGATATCTTGCTCACTATTCCCGTTCGAGATACAAACCGTTTTCTTGCGATCAGCTTTTCTCGTCCTAACCTCGTGCGACCTACACCGGTGTTGTTCAGTAACGACCATGACGTTTCCGAGGGTCATCCTGCTTGTTAAGCGCTCTCGCTGACATGACCCCTTAAGTACTTCTCAAAGAACCATATAATCTCTCCCTGGTTTGTATGTTCAGTAAAGCCATCCTTAACTTTCATCAGTGCGGGAAACGATTACGGAGTTTCCGTCAAGAAGCGAATTGCTCATCCAAAACAATCTTTGAAGAAATTATTTTCACACGGGTGACAGAATAGCCGATAATAAACCTCCTCTTTTTTAAAATCATCAATGTGGTTTTCTAAGCCGACGATCGACGGGAGTGCTTATGAGTATTCAATACTTGAACCAAGAAAAATGATTTACCAGAAATCATAACCCGCCACTGACTTCGTCTTCACTTCCACCATTCAGCGAGTTCACATAATAATCCAATATCAGTATTCGCAATAAACAGCAAACGGATAGAAAAATATACGACACTTATCATACCGACGATAAGACATGATAAGAGTCGTGATATGATATAAAGTTATGATTATTTGATAATGCCAACAAAGATGTAAAAGTCGCTAAGAAGAAACAGCAGTTTGCAGCTCATTTTCAACCAGCAGGTGCAGGGCAATGATTGCAGACGCATACGGTACTTAATCCCATCCAACATTCACAACAACACCTACACTGATACATGGTTCTCAAGAATGAGCTCAAAAATACCACAGATACTGGAAACCTTCAACCTACTTTACAGCACAATCGCCAAACTATCGAGTGACCATACTTCTGCATGCATTCGTCGTAGAAGCCGTAGACGACAGTTATACGACGGGATTCATGATTACCACGTAAGAGAGTGACCTTGTCGGGATAGCATAGCATTAATGCAAATAGGTACGTCAACGTCTCCAGGCTGTAGTAACCACTGTAAAATCACGCTTTCTTAGCATTGCAATACGGAATTTCGTACCTAATTGAATTAAAAATTCAAAGCAGTTCTTTCCCATAAAAATAGAAATGAGACTCTCAACATCAGCTACAAAATATCGGCGTCATTTGTATTTTTATGAACCGAATTTTTACGAACTTCTTTTTGCGCATGTCATTACTTGCTCTTATGTTGTCATGAAATGAAATAACCAACTCATAAAAGAGATAGCAACGGAATGGGAACCTTTCATGCTTCAACAGAAACTCTCTTGGATACGATGAAAATGAATTTCCCGTTGAATCCAGAACCGTCTCTAGACCACACTAGCAATGGGTTAATGGGTTACTAATAAAACTGGGAAACGGAGAAACCACGAACGCTGCAAAATATTCATTCCTGAATCTTATTTAGGATCAACTTTCCGTCAAATCCTTTTTCTGCAATTACTCTACAGCCACCATAGGCAGTGTCTCAAAATTCCTTCATAAGCTTACCGATCGACGTAATCACCCATAAAGATATACTTCGTATTCGGCACCATGCCTCCAGTCTCGAACAGTTTGAGCAGATCGTAGAACTGACCGTGAATATCGCCACAAACCGTTACTGGTGACGATACGACAATAATATTGGGTTCACGTGACAGTCTAGCGATTAGTCGGCAGCGACTTTGCATCAGTGGATAGTCGATGGGAATAAAAGGAGAGAGGATGGCAAAAACGATGTAAAAGAGTGTCAGCAATGGAAAAACAGTAGAGAGCATAAGAGCGAAAGAGTCATACTAATGGATTTTGCAGTACGATTAGACAGCCTCTTTCCAGTGCATCGCCGTTAGTTGTAGTAAAGTACCACAGGAGATTACGCATGGAAATAAAAAAGCAGAATATCTCTCAAATATCATCGCTTGAAAGAAGCAATTTTACACCTCTGCCGTAAGAAGTACCAAGAAAACTAAAGCAGATCAGAGAACATCGAAAGATTTCTCCCCGGAGTGTCGAGCACTGCCTCCCATGAATTTTCATCACCGAAGCAGTTTCAGATCAGAGGCACGTTTCTATCACTGCTATGCTTATTGTTTATAACGCTTGTCTGATACATGCAACACCGCCCACGATTTGGTCTTGATCCTGCATAGGCCATGATGGGAATCAAGCAGGAATATGAGGTGATCATTGCATAAGTTTTTGTCCTTACTTAGGAACAATCCTCCCGCAAGACGGCATCGCAAAAATTTTCCAAACGTATGCGTAAATAAATAAATCCAGATTCGACCACAGAGTGTGAATTTGAATAGTGCAAAATTACTCGGATCACCGAATGTGGTTCCGCAAGTGCCTACTGCCAAATGCCATATAGGGATAAATTAAAGAAATTAAATTGATTTCAAGAAATAATGACTCGCCTGTTGCACAGGAATATCATATCGTTTTCAGGAAAGTACTTGCACTGAAACGCATGTTCCACCCACATTTTCTTATCAAACTTCTTGCCACCATGGCATGCTGAGGAGCCGACGTTAAGATGACCTCCAGCTGGCACTCCGGTTGTTTCCATTGCCTTCTTCATTTCAGCACCCTGAAACTTCGCAAGAACGCTTCAATGAGCAACTTGATCAGTGCATCAGACATATTCGCCTGTGTCATTAAAAAGCGGAACACCACAACGGTTGTTTAGTCAAATATCTCGTCCTCTTGTAAACGGCTGTGATCATGCGCTCAACTTCGCCTGCTGTCGGTAATACGTTCTCCATGATTTACGGGAAAAGAGTACATGAATGGGGGGGGGGGGGGGGGGGAGTGCAAAGGTGACAGAAAGCGCATCGCCTCATGGACTTCGTCAAAACGACGCATGCTATGCATTGCATTGCCCGCTGCTGCCGTTTTACTCTTTGTGCGTTACTTTTGCCGAACAAATTTCTTTGTTCGCTGTTCTTGTCCCTTCATTTTTAAATGTTAAGCATGCCAAAGATCGATAGATCCGTGTCTGAAGGAGTGGTGCAATCCTCAAAGTACTGAAATTCAAGCCAAACAGATGCGCCATCTCTCGTTCCTCTCAGCGAAGGGTTGTAAGGCATGGTCTGGTTAACACCTTTCGTAGTGCAGATATGGGGATCACAAAACGAAGAGCAGCTTCAGCTTGTCTGGTGATTATATATTATCAAGCAGGAAATGCACAGATCAGCAAGTACGATCACAGTGTGCTTCCCACCGCGTAGTCACAGTGCATGGAAGGGGAGGGGGAGTCTAGCACTGATAAGCACATGGGTCTCATAGCAGTAATGATTAGCAAGCGGAATTTGCCCAACGAATGCGTTAATATGCAAATAGAATTCCCACTGCAATCGAATGCATCTCGAAAACCTCTTCGGGCATCGACCGAATGCAATCTTCGAAGACTGAACTTCACTCGTGGCCAGAACGCAAAATCATATGCCAAATATTTCCATCGCCCGTGAAAATCTCTCGTAAAAGATTTTTTTTTTCTTTCTCCAACTGGTGTAGAGGAAAATCCGACTAGCGCTTAATGTCGGAATATTTTTCCTCTCTTCAAATAACCTGAAACCCTCAAATTTGAATGAATCAACTTCAAATGTTGTCTCCTTGGGCTGGAACTGTTGGACACACAAACAAACCTGCGCACATACATAATACAGACACGACATCCTTTTAAGACGCTCTTATAAAGCAGAGATCAAAAGCGAATAAATAAAAAGCCATGCATAAAGCTAGCAAACACCGCTGCGAACATAACCAGCATCACCTACAGAAAGACTGACCAGCCTCTGATAGGGAAACAAGAAGCATTAACTGTTTGCCATGATTCGCTCTGATAACGTGGAATTGCCTGTCGTGATATAACGAATATGCAAAGTGGTCATTTGCCCGTGCTTCATTAAGCATGCCAAGAAACATTAGCGAACACTTCTGTTGGAATCATTGATGATCATGCACGAAAGATACAAAGAAATTTGCACGTTTTCCGACAAGATTTTAGGAAGTCTTCGAGCATTTTCGCTTCGCAGATAAAATAAGATTAAATTATACGATGTCGCAGCTTTTTGGTAAGCTTCTGCATTTTCGCATCCGCAAAGTTCAATAAGGTAACACTCTGTAATGCGCATTTATCCGCTAGTTTCCGTCCGGTAATTGCAAGGTCGAAAATCATCGTTGTTAGACTACGAATTTGCTGAGTTCAACGTTCGGCGAGTTCGGAAAGAGTTTTACTCATTCAAATACCTCAAAAATTTGCACATAATCTAGGCTGGCTGGCTTTTCACTTGGCAGCGATTGGATCATAGCAAAGCCACTGTGGAAGATTAGTATAGGCCACTGGATCAATGAAGATGTTATATTGTATGTGAAACACTGAATCGCTCTTAACCAGCGGTACTCTATGCGATTTGATTGTTTTTATCTATTTCGTTATTAGCTGAGAAGACGTTGTCAGAATTTCGCTGCTTATTGGTCGGAAAGGCTGATCATTGGTTGTGGACGAAAAATTACTTCACAATGTGCATCGCTAGAGAAATGCCTCAAATGTGCCGACACCATGTCGCTTACGAGTCTGAGTGAACAAAACTGCACTGTATTTAGATTCGAAAAGTATAGCAGTAAAAGGTATCTGGGTGAATTTGAAGAGATATACCGTTGCGGAAATCCTTGAAAAATCTATCACCAATATAGCCGTGTTGCTCATTCGTTTGTTCCTCACGTTGGGATCGATATAATGCGGAGCTCAAGTTCGCTGGCGCACTCTCTGACGTCATCTTTTCCTCCCCGTCCTTATGAAACCTCTCGAACGAGTGCTCGTCATCGGGCTTTGCAACATTTTTTCGAACAAATTCGCACTTTTTTTCTGTTGATCAAGATTGTTTTTAGTGTGCTGAATTCAGTAGTCAGGATAACGCGTTAATCAATTAGTGCTTAATATGCGACAACATTGAAATTTGGTCCTCGCTCTACCTGTTGGCATGCTGCTTTGGTATTTAGAATTTATTCCCCGTTGTGACCGTTTTCATGTTATTCCTCTTTTTTTCTTGTTGTTTCACGAGTTATCTCTACTCCTGTTCTAAGCAGTAGTAGTCATAATTTATATTTTGACAGGCAATCTTCGAAATGGCCTGGAAAAGTGTTGCTTGCTGCACGCCTCGTAGAGAGATAGAGTTATTGGCTTAAACTTGCTAGTCGAATTCTGCTAATGACTCCTTAAGAAAAGGTGTTGCGTTCTGCCAATGAGCGAGCGATGAAAACAAATAATCAGTCTTCGGGTACTGGAGAGGAGGTATTAAATTTAGGTAAACCTGTAGGGCGCCGCCCCATCGCATGATAGCCAAACAGTGGATAGCAGTGTATGACGTCATTCGTGCCACTCCATTCTCGCTGCAGTCGACATCGACCTCAACTTCAGCATTACCAGTTACCGATCTTGGGCCCAATACCGAAAAAACAAAACTGTACGACAATTTGCCTTACCACGCATTCAGTTTGCCACAGTATCTAGTGGCTACTAACCGGATCAAGCTGTGACCAGCGGACATCTGGTACAGCTGCGACGCGTGTGCCTTCGGGTGCAGCAACCCTAACAAGACAGTGGTGCACCCCAACACAGCGCACTCTAACAAGGCAGCTGTACCCAGCTCACCTGCCAAAAATTTACCCTACCACCTCTGATGCTACATTCTGGTCGCACCTTATATGTCTCACTGGTGGTAAATTCTAAGTCAGCGAGTCTAACAACTGATGTGCTCAATCCATCTGCTTTCCGTGTTGTTCCTTTTTGGAATTCCTTGCCATGTCATGTTATTGTGGCCGATGACTTGTCGTCTTTTCAGTGCGCTTAGAGTAGTGCGATCTGGTTGCGAAATCCACCGCTTGGCAGTTTTGATTATGGTTTTACCTACCTCACTTCCGCAAGTTCATGTCCCCATTCCCGCATGTCTCCATTCATTTCTGCCATTGCTATTCCTTTCCTCTTTATTGAGTTTTAAACGCATGATGCTAATTGGCGTTCCCTCAGAAATTCAGGTTTGGTGAGTATCTCTTTTCTCGGTGTAATGGACAAGGTTGCGAGGTCAAACGCTGATATTTTGCAGAGAGTTGCGACTTCGTCTGCTTCGCGGCACTTTTACTTTTGATGTATTGTATTCGATCCTCTTTCTTCTTGTTTCTTCATAGACGATACCGAAACTCGGCGCTGCTGACTAAAATGGTCGAGGCATAGATGACTTCATCCGCAAGTAACACTAGCTTTTGTGTCATGGTCAGGTCCCCTGGGCTCGTGTAGCCGTCCATGTCTCCCTGAGGATCTGCATCCGCTGCCGAGCTACGATTGGAAAAACTGCGAGACAACAGTGTATAAAGGCGAACAGTTTTTCACATTTATACAATAAGGTGAGTAATAAGTGGGAAGTCGTCCAAAAGGATGGCTTCGACCATTTGCACGATCACGTACTCGCACCCGGCGAACTCAACGCTGTCGTCGATCTCCTCATGCACTCCCACGGACACGCAGGCCCATTCCGCCTTGCGAACAGCCTAGCGGCAGAAATGAATACATGAGCACATCAGCTCCTTGTGTATCCTCCCGATTCTGACTAAAGCTAGCCTCACAACGCATGTCTGATTTGCCTGTATGCTCTTGGCCTTCTTTGAATTACATTCCACGGCGCACTACCTCCGCTTGATCTATAGCCAACTCGTCCACCTTGCATTTGTCTTCCACGACGGTTACCCTCTCTGGGTGATCGGTGCTTTGATTTCTCTCCCTTCTCGGCCATCTTATATCCCCTTCCAACCTTCTGCTCCTTAGTGTATCTATTTTTTTCCTGATGTCGTCGCCTATCTGCAAAACATGTTTTTCTTTACCATCATTTTTTGCACACAAACGAATTTTATGTCGCAAATCGTATGTTATAAGAATACGAATATGCATCTTGTGTCGCCAGCCTGTTTGCGCCAAACGCCGCGCATGCCTCTTGTCGGAGTGTTTACGCACAATCACAGTGTCACCTGTTTATTTTATACGATAATTCCATGAAAAATATAATCGAAAGTGTTCTCTACATAGGAGTGTACAGCAAAGTCTGCTAAGGGCGCACGGCACTGTAAATCAACTCTGGCCAGCAGCAATGCGGCATAGCCAACACAGAAATAGCTTTTGAAAGCTTCATCAGCAAATGAAAAATGAGCACCGCAGATCAACGCTCTATTAGACCTTCATATTAGGCATAGCAACTGTCAAATATCAACAACATTTAGAAAGAACAGAGCGAGTGACACTGGCACGTGCGGATCGACGAGTCAAGACGGATACCATTTTCTTTATCAAAACATGCTCTGGGTCTGTTTCGCGGTGCTTTGACCGAAAATACAATAACATCGCACCTTCCCTGGACGAAACCGCTGGAACGTGTGGTTTCTGAAACTGGCCGGTTGACCGGTGAAAGTATGTCGTCTTCGGTAGTCCAAGGTCGCAAATTTTCAAAAATTGCTCGGAAAAACCCAGAAAGGAACGTAGCCCAAGGGACGCAGCATTTTTTGTCCCTTAAGATGTTAGCGCCAAGTTGTATACAATACGGCACTGCCCCATTTGAAGTGTACATGAGAACAGGAAGCATAATAACACTGTAAACAGAAAGTCATTTTGTATGACTCGCCGTGTACATATATGAAAACAGATAATAAATGCATTTAATAAAACAACAGTCTAACTACTGAGTAAAACAGCAAAATAATTATTGAATATTTGCGCACTCTGCAATTTTTCTCGCTTTTTATACTTTAATCTCGCAAGACTGTAATAACAGTTATATAAACACGGTACATTTCACCGCAACCAGCAACTCCCTGCAATCACCTTTAAAGGGGTCTGTAACCGTCATAGCACGAAGAGCCATTGTTTCGCGGCTAGTCTCTTGGATCTGAACGATAGAGGATAGGAAAATACGTCTCAGAGAGCACCCTTTCCGTGCACGACGTCAGTTCCACTTCCATCAAGGTATCCTTATCACCACTTCAACCGGTCCAAACATTTCCAACTGCCGAAATCTAGCTGCGAAATGTGGCCCATTGAAATAAAAGACACAGAAAATAGAGCGCTAGAAAGCGGTACTGGTAATTCAAGATCCACCGCTCCTGCCAGACACATCGCGAAAAAATAGAAAACCATCTAAGCATGAAAAAATAATAGGAGACAAAACAAGAAATTTTCAACACAGCACGAAAAAACATTTAAGGAAGCGACACAACAGAGACATGAACCGTGAGCGGGCAGCCCCAGCAAGAGCTGAAACAGCTAAGGCCAGCTGAATATTCTCGTCACAGGGCCAACATTCTCGACAAAACAGCCAACCACAACACAACTCGTGAAAACATACACAAATAAATCGCTTATCAAGTGCAGTATCGTGACTCGCTGCGGAATATGAATCGAAAATTTAAGAGGGCGTCGCAAAGAGTAAGTGCGAAAAAGATTAGTTTTCGTGTATTTCGCGGATAGTGCGCATGAAGGATAAATGAGTCAAAACTGTCTTGCGCGTTTTTTCTCGGGGGGGGGGGGGGAGGGGAGAGGAGAAGGGGAATAACCCGAACGAAAAATTGTGGAAGGAAATATAAGTGATAGCAAGAAGATAAAATAAAAGGAAAATGCAAATATAAAGCACAGGAGCAAAAACATCGAGAGAAATTATTATTATTATTATTATTATTATTATTATTATTATTATTATTGTTGTTGTTGTTGTTGTTGTTGTTATTATTATCATCATTATTACTCTTATTATTAGGTGAGAAGTGATAATTGCAATCGCTGCTCAAGGAAAAAAACGCTTTTAACAAACAAAAAAGTTAATAACATTACTGGTAGTAGAAATGAATACAAAATGTTTCGCAAGACTGACACAACAAAAATTAGCATACACGTGTTAATATTTTATGCAAATTAATGAGATCGATTTATAAGTTCATTACACTAAATGTGCAAAAAAACTTAATGAAGATCGAAAACAGGCACTGTTTTAGTCATTCAGAAGTATTTACATATAGACATGACGAGATGAAAAAAAGGAATTTTGAAGGACGCAATTTCGGGCGAACTGATATCATCTAAAATTAATTTCTGCGCCAACAGAGTAAATCTACAGCGCGAGGAACGTCGTCACGTGGCAATAGAAGACCTAAACGTTCATACAAGCGATCACCTAAATTGGTGCCAACAAATTTTTGGTAAATGAGGCAAACTTGTTATTACCATTCAAATCAAGCATAATGCACGATGCTGCTGAAATGGTTGAAGACGAAATTGCAGAAATGGGATGACGACTCCTAATGCCACCAACACGATATGTCGACTTATACAATACACGCAACTCTTGGTGAAAAATTACGCAGATGGCCACTGATCTCAGCAAAGGATACACGTTGAGATTTGTCAACGTTGATGCAACGGCCAATCAGAGGTATCAGAGATTTGCACAGAATATCGTCACTGAAACAAATGTGATTCGAAGTTTTCGGCTCGAGAGGAGTTTATTGAATAAACACGCTTTTAGAGGGGAGCCACCTCGACTGCCATGTTCAACATTCTCGACTTTCCTATTCGCAAGATTGCCTGCTTAGCACGCAACAATCAATTACAGCAATAATGTAAAAATTAGGTCATGCATACTGAATCGGATCTTAAGTATAGGTGAACATACAAACTAGCTCGTTCATATGTAGACCGGATGTTGTATCATACTGAAACTTACATTCGGTCACTTATATGGTAATCAGAACGGGACCATTTTAATCGTATCAGCCATGGGATTGTGTGACTTACTCGTTGAAACTTTTCAGTTTAATTAAACGAATGCACAAATACGGTATATATAAATATGAAATTGCACGGGAAGAATCCGAACATCAATCCAGATGCAGCTGTGGTGAAGCAACCTAACACAAAGCAACCTGCTTAATAGAACTGCATGAAATCTAGGTGGAATAAGAAAGACTTTGTACGATAAACAAAAGGAATGGAACGCAAACCCATTGTTTTGTGAGAATGCGGAATGTGAACTGCTTTCGCAGATTCATTCTGATACATCTCAGTACGGAAGACCATCCCAAAAGCAGATTCTTTGCTTCTTTAATGTCCATCGTTGGCATTAGGCCACTCTAGCAGGCTGATGCAATGCACAAAAGACATTACCCTGACCTAATATACGATTGGCAGGTCATGCTCGGAAGTGATAATACTGAATGCGAAAAATAAAACTAACAACGAAGTGAATCCAGTAGAAAGGCGCGAAAGGTATTGTTGGATATCGTCTCGCGGACGGTATACCTCATTGCACTGCACGATTACACCTGGATCATCACCGAAAGTAATCAGCTCGATAAGCAGACAGCCAAATTCCCACCTGAAATTGAAACTAGGAAACGGCGAAAAAGGACAAAATGCGGACAGGAAATCACTCCCTTTCCTCACCACCAAATTGCTGCTCAGTTTCACGTAGAGACCCCGAAAAGAGAAGTAAAAAAGGAAGGATAATGACGAAAGAAATAAGCTTCTCGCAGGGACCATCTTGCCCTGTTTCCACTGACATTCGCCAGTCACAGTCCAGACAGGAAGAAGGAAGAAAACAGGTAAGCCCACCTATGAGAAAAATCGGACAAAAATGAGATAAATGATATAAAGGTAGAAATACAATCCTTCATGCTAGATATTTCTCTGATATTTGCTGAACTTGCAAGGAAATATTACAGACATATGTAACAAAAAAAGGAGAACAATGCATCGCCTCCTCTGCACGACACATTACATCTTTATCGCAACAACACACTAAACGTCAAATCAGCACTTGAACGACCTTGCTCTTGAAATCAACGGGAAAAGACTAAACATTACGATCCGAGGTGGAAAATCAAAGGCGGAAAATAATGGCGCACTTGTCTGCGATAATAAACTGGACTTACACATCGCCTTCCAGACCATATGTGTTGTGCAACCAAAATTCGTATGGAAGCCATTTGTAGGGCACAAAACACTTTCGCTTCAGAATCACTTCCTCCGCATCACCAAGCGGAACACATAGTCCTTAAACGATTTGAAAACAGAATAAATGCGGCACAATCGCCTAAATAAAACTATGTACAGCAACAGTGTAACGCACTGTACTTGGAATAAAAGCATATAGTACACTTATCCTCTCTGATACTGGATTGGAGGAAAACTTGTGGTGAACAAAGTTCATCCCCCTCCCCCTCCCTCTCTAAGATTCCATTTTCATCCGTTTCGCCTATAAAATGCAGAACTCAATGTTGCTACCTCCTCCTAAAGAACTCAGTGCGTTTCTAAGTTTTTGGCAAATCGATGGTGATGGAAGAATATACGTCAACGACTCGCTTAAGAATTAGAGCACGTTAGGTTGGAATTTCGCATCTTTTTCAACGAAAGATTGCTCCTAATCGTATCAGCGAATCAAGAAACTGCTCGTCAGCTTGTCCATTTTAATATGCTGATGCTCGACTTTTACCAATTAAGCTCCACATATTTAAATTAGTGGTCAACTTTCATTCCTACTCTCGTATCAATCACTCGAGTGGAATTGTCCATTCAAAAGAGGCATTTGTGCAATTTACTACACCATTAATATCTATGAAAAACCACGACGTAGGTGGGTAGAAAGACGATTTATAGAAAACGTTTACAACGGAATATTAAAGAGACTGAAAGAGTAGAGTGGAGCGTTTGTTTCGAAATATGCGACGGTGCGTTCTCCATCGAAAGATGCAATCACGAACAAGGAGTTGCAACGGGAAAGAAAGCCTAGAGGGGTATAGACCATTTCGGTAACAGATCATCGCCAATTCCCCCTTCCCTCCTCCTTACTTTTGAAGAACCCGGGCAAAACAGGGGAACTTCGATTTCGCAAAAATTTGAGAACCTGAGTTTCTTAACGAAATCCAGAAATTTTCAATTCTGCATGAGTTATATTTTTGGCGACTTCTGCGCTGTTTTGCAAAGGCACTTCACAACAGTTTCAACTCGACAACCATTGAAGCTAGAGTAGGAAATTTGCTGGGGATGGGTGCTGGGACAGCGCATCCCACAGACCACCCGTATCGCATTTCACGGTGATGCATCAACTTCAAAATGGGTACATTTCAAGTGAGAATGTATCGGGGCACTTAAAACGAACTCTTCTAGAAGATGTGCACTGATGCTCAGGCTAACTGCATCATAAAGGCCGCATAGTGAATTCTTATTATTTGTTGACAACTTGTGGAAGTGCGCTCACTGCTGCAATCTACTAAGGGCAGCTCGAAGTGAGGGGAACGAAGCTTTCATTGATTCGAGTACTCAACTATTTTTAGAAAGCGATTCAATGACCAACAGACGGAGGAGCTGAAATTATAGGTAACAGACAATGATCCAGACGGATATCCTCCGTTTAAATATTCGCATCTTTGACTTATAACCCTCTCTCCCCTTCTAAAGATAAGCATGAAATTGAGGCAGAAGTGGAATTCCCGGGAAATTTCAGAAGATAAAGGATGAAGTCCATTAGATGTACAAGACTCCGAGGCACAATGAAAATGGTGATATGTATTCGATCAATCTCGCCTCATGCAGTATAGGTTCTGTGTCCGCAATATTTGCATTTAAAGCTGACAGTCACAGAGTATTCGAATTCTGGCACAAATGTTGCGGTAGAAAAACGGCTTTTCCGATCTTTTCAATGAAAACTGAATGAATTTCAATAAAGTTTCTTTGGGAATGATGTTTTCAGCGTTTCTCAATTGAACAAAAACAGCTCCCCCGGCAAGAGCGGAATGGGGAGACCCCGAGGCAAAGACGGCTTCTCAGCAGCGTTACTCGCAAAACTCCCCTCCCCATTTCCTGCAGTGCAAAGGCAGTCGAAATATAATGGAGATCTTATCCTATGAGTTACTTTCCCATATAGTTTGCCATTCTTCAACTCTGTCCTCGCCAACAGCTTTCTATAGAAAAGTGCATGATGCAAGATAAACATCTCTGACTTGTTGCATTTCCCCCAAAATGCGCAAAGAGTTCAGCATTGTGAGGTTCGTTATTTAACTGTTTTAGCTCACTGCCGAGGAAAAACGTCAGCGTTTAACGGAAGGAAAATCACACAGAGTTTTCATATGCCCCCATTCGACAGATAATCAACATATTTTAAATGAGCCTCAACGACCAACCCACTTTAACAATGCATCTCGGTGTACTTTAACAGATATTTTAATCAGCCATAAATAAAACGTTACAGTGGTGAAAGCATAATGGATTCAACTAAAAGTATTAAATATGAGAAATATGCTTCCCATTTGCAGATGCAAAAGAGTCAAACTTTCAAACACCTTAGCTATTTGGAAAAAATAGCGAAGGTTGTGCCATTGGTGTCGATTCTCAACGAAATATTTTTATTTTCCATGGAGCGCTTAAAGAGGTACTTCACCATAAAGGCGACACTTAACAAACAGACCAAAGTCAGCGATCTTGGCCGTCTGGTTATCCGCTAGGCCGAATGGATCCATCGGGAGACATTTTGACAGTAAGATGTTACGCGCTGCGATATCTCGATGCACGTAGCGTCGCGAGCTTATATATTCCTGGAACATTGCTAACATGAGATGCAGTTTCCCGCTCGTCACCTGTTTCCCAAACCACCACCTCCTTATATCCCCTCTCCGAGAGGTTTCTGGCGCAAAAGGTATGTTGAGATTTGTGTACCTTCCATGAAAATATAGTTCAATTATATTCTCAGCAATTTACCTAACATAACAGGATAAACGGTGCAACATCATGAGTATCAGCACTACTCAGAAAAGGCCCCAATGATGCAATTTATTCAGGACGTGTGTTTTTTATAGGAAAGATGCAATAGGACGGCGACGGGAAAATTATAATGCACAACAGCTGAGAACCGAACCAAATATTTCCAAGATTATTAGCATAGGCATTAGTGATGAATGGCTAAGCACATGCGGCAGGAATAGAATAAAACTGCAATACATACGAGACATTTTGAGAATCCAGTGGTTTCCTTACTGCCCTTCTTACGCCACCGGCAGTAACGAATAATTACAGTGGTAACCGAGTATTACTGTTTTCATTTGTTTTGTCCCCATCAAATCCAGCGCTGTTTCCAGTTCAATTTTTAGTCTCTACTGATCTGGTAGCAACACAGGCGGGCATAGTTGTGATTAATACCGGGGACAGTGATATCAACTTCATGATTTCCATCACGAACAGTAACAATGACTGTTAATGTATGATTTCCACTAATTCTGATAAACTCGACACTCTATTCAATAGTACTAAATGCATCGTAAAATCTGCTTCATATTAATATTGCAGTCGAATAGAACGATCAGATACCACAATCTTCCAGACATATACAGAATCATTGGTTCATGAATCATGCGACTGTTGATAGCTAACATGATGGAAAAGTCTACAAACTGCAGAATGCTAACCATGGCAAGTGAAATTTGTAATGCGAACTTCAAGAGAAGCACTATGAGTCGCATTCGCCAATCGCCCGCTACCGGACGCTCATCCGGAAATCCGATGTTCTTAAACATCATTCAGGTGTGTAAAATGTTCTGGATTAATTTCAAAACGACAACATCAAAAGTATGCTATGATAATTACGCGGTGATTTTTTTCAACAAGGTTTCGATTTGAATGGCAACTCATTTCGACGCAAACCCTTTAGCAAACCCACTACAAAACGCCTAAAAAGCAACGTTGTATAATAGTGGCCTGACCGCACAACGAGAGACACGGTAGGAAGGCTGAGGTTAGAAAAAAGGTAATTCCCTTCCACAAAACGGAAAAAACAATCTCCTCGAAAATCTCCTCCCAAATAGGCGATTGCACCCAAAACATTGAAAGGTGCGCCAATAGCCGAAATGCTGCAAAAAAGGTTCCCATTCGTTTTACTCACCTCCCCCACCTGAACAAGAACAATAATGAATTTCTGAGAGGCGCTAATACTTTTCTGCAAATTTCCAGCTCGCTTAACGCACTCAACGAGCGCTGTGGGTGTGGATGTGTGGATGAACCCTTGATATGGAGGCTTTTCAAATGTCACAGCAATTACTTCGCTAAGGCTTAAGGCTAAACAGCTTGAAGTCGAGAATTGTGCACCCACTTTGGTCGCCATAAAAATATCAAATGGCTATTGCTAAATCTTCATGACGGTAAGTTCAAGTACAGGAGAGCCCTTTCTGTAAACACGCTAATAAGCTCATAAGCTTTTAGGAAACAACTGCAACTCCACGCCAGAAAGTGTATTATGACAGGATGGGTAGACGATCTTAGTCTCTGTGTGTACTGACTCTGATGGAAACTATCTCCGCTCAGGCTGCATTTCTGAAGTAATAACTCTTCTGGGCCATTTAAGTGACAATTCTGAGTTTATTCAATTTAAGTGAGGGTGCTTTACTGAGATTTCTTTCTTCTAAGTGCTTCGTGCAGCCAAAAATCATTTCTTTGTGCCCCAAATCCTGGTCCTTGCCCTCTTTGCTAGTAAGTTTGCATTTGACAAAATGCCTTTATTCCGACCTCGAACATCGGCCCACACATTGCGCGACTAGTCAATGCGATATAAAATTGTCACCTAGTGAGAAACAGTCACCTCAAACATTTCGGCGTCGGCAAATTTATTCCTCTTCAGACAAAAAATAATTAGTGTCAATGGAAAGCTAATGTGAACGATGAAAACATCAAAGAGTTCTTTGTGAATGGAGACGAACTGCTAGAATGTCTTAGCCAATGCCTTAATGACGCGTTCCCAATGTTTGAGAGAGAATTTTCCTTTAGAGATAATAGGAGAAACACCCACTTAGCTGTCCCGAAAAACATTTTTATCGTTTGAAAACGCCACTTCAACTAAAAAGAAATCAACTAACAGCACTATTCCGTATAGGTCTATAGATATCCGCACTGTCCTTGGCCAGTTGGCGGATTCGATCATAAATTCGTTTCAAAAGGCGCTTCAGGTCACCACCTTCACAACATTCGTACACCAATCCATAAAGCTGCAAATAAGCCACCCACTTTTACTTCAAATACTTATCACGTCGAACATATCATCAGTGCGACACTATCTGCTTTGGATAAATCTTCTGAAGCAGGTTGCTGCTGGAAAAATCTACAAAAGATTTGCTTGTTTTTCCTTCCGGTCGGTGCGAAATGAGAGTACAATCGATACAAAAAAAAAACTTTTTTTTAGCACGACGATTGCAACTGTCCTGAAGTTGGTCGATCAGCGTGAAATACAGTAGAAGGGCTCACCCTATGCCATACAACATACATAACGAATCTCATGATCCAAGTTAGAGTTATTCTCAGGCTAGAGCAATCGGGTAGAAAAACATCACAGATATGTAGTATGCCTCCTGAAGGCAATTTTATAAAAGCATATTAGAAAAATTCAAAGCCATCAAAATGCTTCATTAGAAAATAACATCGAAATGCAGGAACTGCACCGAGAGAATGATGTTTAGAAGGTGCAACTTCATAACGGGTGCGCATTCATCACTCAACTCAAAGCCTACTCAGCGAACCTGCAAGGCACAATGCAACTTCTCTCCAAAATTATTCTCCCTTCACATTCTCTGATATTACTTTTGCGGTATTTCCGAACGTCTGCAAAACCCATGAATAGCTTCGAGGTTAACAAACATTTAAGTTCATCACTGAATCAAACTTCAGACACAGCAAAAGTAAAAGAATACACTGCACTGCAACGAGATGCAGAAGCGAGGGGATAGTTCCCCCTCCATTTCTCGAAATTAACACTCGTGAGAAACTAGAAGACGGCAGAGGGAGAGGAGGGAAGAGAGGGGGTGGGGGGGAAGGGGGAAGAAACGAAACTCGCTAGTGGCTTGCATCTATGAGAAAACAAATCACCATGACAAACAGTCCCATAGCCCAACGAATGCAGTTCCTTATCGTTTCTAATATAGCCACCTGGGACAAAACGGTAAACTGCCCTGTAAGAACAGAAAAACCTCGTTGCTTTTTATGTATTTCTCAGCTCAGAAAAAGCTGCGAGCATGAGCGCATCCGTTATTTCGTAGCACGTTTGTCCGTGCGTATGTGCCTAGCCTGTTCGACGGCGTGCGCTATGCATTTAACCTCTTATTAATTAAGCCAGAATATGAGTGAACCTTCCATACCTCCTGCTCTCTCCCTCTCCCTACTTAAGTTGAAGGCGGCCGATTAAACTTTTACTTATTCGGTGCGGAAAATGTAAAACATGCCTAGAGTGTCACAGCTTTTCTTGATTTTGTTCGACACCGCTTTTTCTGAAGTACAGGAAATGGAAGGACGGGAGCGATTCGCTAACCATTCTACCCGCTTGCCAGAGAAAATCTGGTAGCATCCTTCGTCTTTGGAGGTCAATATAAAATTTCGTCAAATAAGCTTGAAGTGCCCGCCCCACTCGGAATTTTAATTCCAGCAGTGAGTTTTAAATTCATTCTTTTTGTTCCTGATCCACGCGACCCTCAAAAACCAGTAAATTTGAAAACGCCCGCCTCCTTTTATTATAAACGCATTTTCTAAAGTGGCGCGAATTCAGCAATAGCACACTTCAAACCAATCAAGCACTCGCCATAAATACCAAACAAACACATAGAGATAATCATCACCGTTCCTGTCATTGACACCAGAAGAAACGAAGCGAAATATAGCATAAAATAACCTTACGCGAGGCACAGGTTTCGTAACACAGTGCCAAAAGGCCAACAATATACTTGTGGCCTGATGTGCACAGATCTAGAGCAACTTGTGCTTCTTTGTAGAGACTCCACCGCCTTCGAGTACCTCTTGTTCCATCCGGAACTTTAAAAGAGCATAATTCAATGACTCCTCAATTCCTAAGAAAGCAATACTGTGATTGCAATACTCTACAAAGTAATAAACGATAAACCATGTCTAGCCCATAGCCAACCTATTATTACGGCCACTACAAACTTCAAATAAATCCGTAAAACTCGGCGCAAATCTCTTCGAGTCATTTTTTGAGTTACTGAGATAATGGTCACCATTGCCAAAGTTCTGAAAGTCCACTAATAATGCTTAAAAAGTAATCATATCTGGTTCTGTTATTTATTCTCAACCTTTCTGAGAGACAGTTAAAAACCATTTATTAAAAGAAAGGTATTCGAGGTCACATGCCACTTGATATTGGCCATACTTCTGATATTATAACTTCTTGTTATGCTGTCATTCTGATAACAAGCTGTGAGATAGACGGGAGGTGGGTAGCCCTGCACCCACCAGTCATTTTAAAGAACTAAAAGATTTTCTGGATAGATCAATCCAACACTGAGCAATTCTGGACATATTTCAGCATCCCTCGCAAAACGTGACTCACTGACCATCCCACTGATCCTCTGGTTTTTGGCGAAGCAAAAAATATACAAATTAAATTAGCCACTGCGACAAGAACCGTAACGACACCATGTTTGAGGGCAGCAACGCGTGCGTTCGATTTGAAACAAACTCGATCAACTGCACCAAAGTGTCCTGTACCGAGCCTACCGGTCACCACCAGGTCGCATAATAGCACCACATCAGTAAAAACTGACCTAAACGAAACTGCTTTTAATGATGGCATATAAGAACAAATCATCTTTCATTGTGATGCTGGAGAACATCAAATATGACAGAAACAATGTGCATTTGTTGTATTCTAAAGGAGACGAAAAACAAAAATTAAAGGCACTATCTGACAACGACAACTAACTAGAAGAACCACACTAAGCAAGCCAAATTACCAGTTTTTCATATGCGATTAAAGGAAATGCACACAGCAAGTGATGATCAAGCGATTTCTGCTGCGCTTCATAATCGTCCATGAGCAATCGCGAACTTTTCCAACGCATATCTTTCAATGCAATAAAACCTGCCCTTTGCGTGAACAAAATGTGCTCAAGCAGCCATCAATAATCGTGTGCAAGAAAGAAGGAGCGGGTCCATCCCGCACGTGGCAACAACATCAAACGGATGACTAGCGAAGTCATCGTCGATGAAAACCTTAAAGCAATGTGCAAGAGACGTTGCTAGCTGTGGGACGGCAGCGTGGCTGCTTTCCAGCAACAAATCCCACCTGATTTTTTTATAAATGCAAACCCTACTACACAATCTCTTCTTGTTTTTCAACGATGGATGCAAAATGGCACATGGGGATGCTTAAGGACACTGGCCTTGGGGCAAATCAAGGTTAAAATAAGCAAGGATGGATTTTGGAAAAGCGTACTTCGAGTGTGAAAAGGAGTGAGGTGATCTCAACGAGCAGGCTGACGGTGATGTAGGCGAAAGACTATTAGAATGTCGCTGTCGGAGGGCCGATCCATCGCGTTCAAATGCTGATGCAGCCATTCCATCGAGTCTCTTCAAACAGAAGACCGAATTATATAACAGGAAATAGAAATTTAAGGTAAAACAGTTAAAACGCATAGGTTTCTCAGACCATCAACATTTGTTGCCGGTAGTCGTTGGACTCCAAGGCGGATCGTCAATGTGTTCGCAACCACCGCATTTGACGGTCTTTTCCCATCTGCACCTCCACTGAATGCGAAGTTGCTACCGATTTTCAATCATCCCGCATGTCACGTAAACTCAGTACTGTGGTTATTTCGTTTCAAATTAGAATTATTTACGTTTGGCCCATGTATTTTACAGGCATGTTGTTCAGACGCTACAAGCTACAGTACGCGGGTGCGCTTGATGTTAAAACCATTATCTGTGTACAATATGTTTTCATATGCAAGTGCGGACCTCTCTTTCCTCCTTAAGGTACTCCGCCTGAAGTATTTCCCTTGCCAGCACTATAACCATTAACTGCGGTGTAATCAGACCACACAGACCGTAACGGATAATATGGAAAAAGTGAGACATGTAAATACGAAGGCAGCAGATGGATCGCATGCCACGGTTGGATACAATGGTTTACGGCTTAAAACATTCCAACAAATACCCCTTAGCTTCGGACATGTTCAACAATCTCTGCAGAAAGGCTGTAGCCAAACTCCGCGGGAATCCCTCTCCCCACTCCATCCCCTATGAAGCCATAGATTACCTCTGTAACCTCGCTGGCTGCAGCATGCAAAAGCAGTTTTCCCCCAACTCTGATCTATCGTCAACTCATCTGACTGAGCTCGCGCCGAGAAGCTCGAGAGTGTGACCATTTGCATCATACGGTGCTATACTTCAGGCTATCATTGCTCGAGTTCTTCATTACTTCCCTCTCTTCCTCCCCCTCTCCCTCCGAGCTAAAATCCTGACCGGAGTGCTATTTTCAAATAGCAAATCATAGTCTGTTTGCTAATCGTTCATCGTGGGAAGATGAAATAATTGTTTTCAACGAAAGAAGGCCGCAGTGAGGGATGAAAAGTTTAAAAATGCGTTAATCATACTCGGTAGAAATGAAAGAGCTATCCATCCGGTGACTCTTTACCGAAGACATTACCGATTGAAGATGGACCTACGCGGCTTTAAAGAAGAAGGAAATGTGACCTAGGAGATGAAGGTCGCAGGAAAAACTCATATAGTTTCGCATGTCAAACTGTGGGATCAAAACTACAGTCAGCCGGGACGGAAGTTTTGTCTGGGGTGTCAAAAAACTCGGACGTTTTCTGGATATCCTGTAACCCCTGTGACCGGAACATCGTCGGATCGGTTACGAGAATTCTTGGGGCGCCCTGAACTTTAGGGGAAGGTGAAAAGTTCGGTGCGAAGGGGAAAAACAGTACCGTAAGAAATCCTTTAAGCGACTCTAACTGCAAAGGCCTTATTTTAAAAAAATCTGGAAGCATAGCAAGCTCAAGAGCAGTGAAAGTATTTAGAGATTTTGTAGGACATGGCAGGCACAAGGAAAGAGGGGACAGCCAGCGTCAGGCAATATCCGAATTCCATGGTCAGGACGGGGCTGTTTCTTATTCCGCTGTGCCTGCAGGGTGATGGCTAAATAGGTGCTCTTAAAGGCTCAAAACAACGCGAGATGATGGATGTTTGACTGATTAGAAAGAACGACACAAAATTGCAATCTTGAATTGAAAATAATTTCTAGCGAAAAATCAAGTTAACGTTTTGTCGCCATCGAGTCATCTCGAGCTTCGGAGCGTTCACGAATCCGTTGGGATACCCCAGGACGTTAGTCGGAGCTCTTTATAGACTAGAATGGATTTTCTCACCTTACTTTCGAAATGGGTGGCCACCGCTTATAGAATCCCCTCTCCATGGGCCCTTCGAAAGATGTTTCTTGAACCTCACCTTCCACATCCCCCTGAGATAAAAAGAATCCATTCGCCTGTGGGCTGGAAGATGAAAGTCATCGAAAACGTGCCAAAGACATATTCTCAAGATATGCGAACATTCTTAAACAAGAACTTTTTCAACAAACTCGATAACAGCCCTCCGGAAGATTTCAAGGGAGACCACTCCCCCGCCTCACCCTTATTTTCTCGCTTCTGCACGTGCCCATGAAATTTATCCAATCAATTCACTAATAAAAAATAACTCAAATAAGAAATTACCGGAATAATAGTTTCGGTTGAAGAAATTTCGTCGCTAGTCGAACTCGTGATGAGTTGCACATAGCTGCTGAAGTCGTCGCCATTGAATGCTAAACTCTCTGTAATATAACTATTTAAATGGGGATGTTGATATTTGCCATACAAAAAATTCCTTCTATCAATAACCCCCTTAGAGATCAGCACCAATTTACAATCGCACAGAAATAGTGCAACTCGATCGAACCAATCAGTTCTGAGATGTTCGGTGAGATAAAACGATTGTTGCATTCACTTTATTCAAACCATCACTGATAAGCAATAAAGGGCAATTTCCTGACAAATCAATGCGAAATATTGTGGGTGAGAATATGTGGAAAAAAGATCCAGCTTATTAAATTGAAACAAACCTTGTGGAACTGTTTCAGTGCACATCACATGTGTTCTTTCGAAACCACTCGACGAGTAAGAACTGGTATCTGCATCCTATGATAATATACCTTATTCACCGTAAAGTGAACATATCCAATGCGCCGTTCATGTCGATCATTCACAATTGGACTGATCAAGCTCGAGGAGTTGGTGCGTTAATGATATCGGCAGGAAGCAGATTTTAGACTCTTGTAACGCGGAACTGGTAACTACTAGACTACCGCTGCTCTCGCGCATTAAACTACTGTCCACTCGTCTGTATTGTGCTTTTGCGAAGGATGCTCCCTGCCGTTCATATTTGTACGTTTTCCCGTTTCGAGACTTCCAAATTAATAATAAAACTGTTGCGGTAGCAGTGAATGCAACAGTAGATCAACATAACGGTATAAAAATATGGAATCTGCCACATGCTTCCTCGACGAATTCCTCAACAAACGGTAATAAGCACTTCGTTTATCAATCAGTATTGTTCGTTCATAAATCTACTAGTGCTAACGCTTTGAAAATGACCCAGGTAGTATCTAGTTAGTACCACAACACTTAGAACCACACGTTTATGTTTCTATTTCCATAAGTAAATGTGGACGCGTTTTATAAAGGCGACAAATTCAAAAAAAAAAAAGAACGACCAACTAAGCGACGTGGGAAATGACGTTCTTTCGCAGCCACTGAATTCCGCAGTGTTGAGTTGTTTTCGAGTTTGTTAAGAGAATTCTTCGGTGGAAGGGGAACGAATTTCTTCAATGGTAAAATAATATTTAAAAAAGGTTAAAACAAAATAAAAGGCAATTCAGGGTCGCTCAGCATGAACGCAATCGCCATCTATGTGAAAGTTCGAGAGAGAAAATTCAGTCTGTAGGGAAATTTTTCCAGCTCTCCCACTATGAGCGCTATTGAGTCAGTATAAAACAACGAAGAGAATGTGAAAGGAAATAAAGGGAACATTGAGTGAACTGCAGGAAAGAGAATAAAGTGCAAGACGCAAACCTTGTGAGGGGGTATGCGAAACGTGCGCTCGCAAAGGAGTTTTCCTACTAATTGTCCAACAGTTCCTTTAATAAACACAACGTGAGAATTCCTTGTTTTTTTGCTTGAGAAATGCGACTTAATCCCCCCTCTCCTTCTGATGCTTTGACCAGAATTTAGAGCAATCTTACCGCGCTGAGGCCACTATACTATATACAATTATCGGATTTTAATCTGATAAGATTCTCTTTCGAATAAACTAGCAAATGACGAACACAACCGGTTCCCGTATAGGCAATGCCGCGGAGACAGTAGTGTCGCTCCTCTTGCTTGATCAAAAGATGAGAAATTTAAGCAATTAACGCAAACCTCTTCTGAATTCTTTCGCCTCGGCGTAGCCCTCGTCTCTCTCTTATTCTTTTCAACTTCCTCATTTCTAGCCAAGATGCCTAAAATCTGTCTCTAAGGCAGCTATAAATAATTCCCGTCCAGCATAACGTGCCATGCAAAACTTATAAAACAGAAAGTTATTCAATTTGTCTTATATAAATGAATTGAGCAGCAAAACAGCAGAAAATACGGATGGTTAAAAGTGAGCCGAGAAGAGTGCCTGGAACGTGAGGAAGTTTTTGTGCCACCAAATTTCCATCAGATTCCATAGATAAGCATCTTATAAAAAACACTCAAAAGTTCTGAAATTTTTGTGCGAACATTTCGACTGCTGCCATTAGAATGAACGGTACGTCGAGCGATCGATTCGTGAAACGGTTATCTCGAAAACCATTTTAAAGGCAAAAATTAATGCACTCAACGACAATCCGCTTTTTTAATGGTTAACCATATTTTTAACACCTTTATTTTTGTTTTCGTCACGGTTAAATACTAACGGTTAAACAAAGAAACATTAACACTGCAGGTTTCTGATTCACCTATCACCTTTGAAGCACTTTACATTGCATACTGCACCTATAAATATGATAAAAAGGGGTCTATCAAATTAAGGAAATCAACCCTCAGAATCGACAGAAACGCTGTGCGGTGGTACGGATCGGATCGTAGCAGCCCTTCGAATAGAGTTCCTCATATCGATGCGAATCCTCGAAAAATGTCCTTTCATAAGTCGCCATACGAAGAATAGCACTACTGCCGTCACGTACAACGACAATAATGATACCAAAAACAGAGTGACCTGAAGCTGACGTCCGTTAAATAATTGTCGTAATAAAATATGCCATGCTTTAGTTAATCCCTATTAATTAAAATTAATATATTCTAGCCACAAAACGTCACATCAAAACGATGCCGTTGCATAAGATTTTCCGGAAGAAAAATAGCGCAGCTTTTTCGGACATAGATCCCCAATGAGCCAAAGATTGCATGTTCAAGTGTGCACAGTTCCTCGCAGGATGTCTGCCAGGACGGCTGAGGAGGTAGTGCCTGGTGCCGTACCACCGACACTATCGACTGAAATGCATATTAGTAATAAACCTCAGTTTCAACGCACATGCAGAAAGCAGAGCAATTTAAAAATTGTCCGTATTAAGGAATACTCATAATTTGCAAAAAGCGCCTAAAGGACGGGTACAGAAGCAACCTTTGCGTTGCCGTGATCGACTGGAAGGCTGTAAGGGATGAGTCGACGTTTGAAAACACTCGACGAACTCCTATTATTTGAGTCGACCACGATCACCTCGGCATCGTAGTTGCAATAGGAGAACGAAACATCGACCGCCAATGATCGCATATGCTGCAGTGAGAGGTATTCACGTTGTGGTGAGTGCAGTGACAGCAAACCTTTATACTTTTCAAATAAAGCTGCAAAAATGGAAACGAATTTACAATAACCGCGATTCCAGTGGAAATGCGTTTTTTATAACACGTGAAGCATCAGTTTTCAAGGTATATTGTTAACTTTGCATTTGTGCGAGTTCATTCTCTCTTTGTAGGAGTTCAACATAAAAGTTCCACAATTAAAGCAATATGAATCTGCCACTGAAAAAAGAAAGAAAGAAATCTGCAAGCGCAAATAAAACTGATAGATTGACTCTATGGAATGATCGGTAGTCATTTAAAACATAAGAACTCTTAATTGCCTCGAAACACATTTCCAACTGTGACGTAACACAAAGTCAAAAACTCATAAATAAAACAGAAAGTGCTGATATGATGGAACTACCTGTGCGACTATACAGCGATTTGCACTCAGAAATTGACACTCGAAACGTTGTATGGTGAATAAAGGATGAAGGATAATAACAAAATAGAAGAGTAAACGCAAAGAGATCGTCGACGCATCGTAATCCCAAACTACTGCAAGTCGACCGTCGGCGTCCTCCTCCCAACGAATATCTCTTACCGGTAGAGGTGCTAAAAAACAAAAGAAAATGAATCGCTGTGGATAAACTCAATATTTCTCTGCCGAAGCAGCACTCTGTAACGGCTATCGAAGCAGAATGCTTCAATCTCTAAGACACTTGTTTAAAACATAGCAAGTGAGGTTATGAGGGTAAATGTTACCACACAGGGAGAGGTCATCGGTCAAGTCACGACACGACTCTGTTGAAAAACGAAGCATCCCGAGTATGGAACTGTTGCGATCGGAATTCGGCCACGCAAATATATGCACTGTATAGTTGTTTGAAAAGTGCAATCCAGATAATGCAATCGACATTGACATATCCTAAAGCAAGCAACGTTAAATTTTGAGACGGCGGACAAACGAATTAAGCGAAATAAAACTGAACAACTCTCATCCCACTCCCGCCCTTCCCTCCTTCATCCATCCTTGGAGCATGAGCGGAGTTAAAGAGAAGAGAAATAGTCACGCACAAGAATTCTCAGTAACGAGGAAAATCCATCTCGTTAGGAAAAAGGCTTATTAGGAAAACAAACGAATTATGCATACAAAAAAGCCATCGTTGTTGTGTTTTTGAGAGCAAAGACACGTCACAGCATAAGACACAAGCTCATGCCGCGAAGATAACCATGGATGTATGTGGCATACCCATAGCATCTATAACCTATGTACCACGTATCCTTAAACCATGTACTTCTATTTCTATAGTATCTTGTCCCATCAAATGCAGTCTTCAAGCGTGCGTTAGATGCACGCTAGAACTGACTCAATCGTGCAGTCTTCATGTAGAAAACGCGAAGTTGAGGATTTACGCCCGTCTGCTAGTAATTTCTCTGTCATCGAGCAACGGTAACCATAAGAACGACGATAACAAATGAATTACAATAAATGATAGCAAATGAATCAACAACGAATTTCGTTCGCCCTCCATTGACCAAAGCTGCAAATGTCTTATAAGATATTAACGAATGCAACAGCCTTGTCGTCGAACACTCGCACAGTATAAAGTTGCACAGAAAGCGAACCAATTTTGAAGACAGAACATAGAGACCAATTTCAAAGATAATTGCCCTCAAAAAGCGGGTTGCTCACATAACATTAGTGTCTGACACCCCACCGGAATCACTGCACGGTTTTATATTTCACTCCCACCACCCTTAATAAATTAGATCTTGCATAGAGAAATTTTAGAATCATCCTTACAACTGACCGGCTTAAAATCCTTCCTCCAGAAAGATGCCCTACTGGTACACTCGACGTGTAATGAGCAGGCAGGAGGTTTGTCTGTTGGTGACCAACCGATAGTCACCGTTACCGAGTTGTTCATCAGAGCCTTAAAAAGCATTCGCCGCTCAATAAAATGATGTACTAGGGATGTCGTCATTGAAATGGAAAGCAGTGTTCTTTAACAAACCTTTCAGGGAAGCGAAAATTCTCAATCTGCTTTCGTCGGAAGGTCAAAGAGAAGAAGAACGATCAAAAAAGTTCCTCAACTTGTAGTTCCAAAAAAAAGTTCAAGTTCCATTGCAATCAAAAAATTGAATTCAGTGCTCACTTAATGAATACAGATAATGCAAATTGCTTTTAGAGAAATCGACTTTTGCTAATTGTGGAACATCCGTATCAAAACTCCCTCCCCCCTTACCCCCCCCCCAACCCTTCAGCCACACAAAAGACAACTGGAAACGACTGCGAAAGAGGAGAGGAAACAATGTCTCCAAAGTTATGAGTGTACTGTTCAGAGGTGATCAGCCACCGCTATCATTCTTTATGTTAACCGCTAATTTATAAACGAATACACTATGGCACTTTGAATTAATTCCAAAAGCGTAAAAGAGAAGGCCGAAAATGTGAACCTGGAGAGAAAGAAAAAATGCCAATGAATTCGAACATCAACTCTCTGTCCATTCTCAGAAAGAGATGGCGACGAACTGACTAGAACGCGGCTCCGCTCTCACGAAACATCTCTAATATAGTAGCACCTCAACCATACAACTTTCCAGGTGTGTCTGCAGACGGATCAATAGATCTCACGAACTCCTTCCTGCATCAGTAATCTACATACCTGCTGACGGACGAATAGATTCATTGTGGCTGAAGAGGAAATCAACTCATCAACCGAATACCATCGACTGCTTCTTTCTTTACTTGTACGGCCCTCTGAGGAGATTGTCACTGCACGAAGTTGAAGCCACCGGCTTCTACTTCGATGGCGGACAGCGAAAGAGAGTGTTCGAGAGGACGTCTGAAATCAAAGAAATGTTTTGAAGTTCTAGACAGCTCATCTGCGCAAAGAGTGAATACACGTCTCGCAGAACACCTTTCTCTGCAAACTGCTCTCTAAGAGTTCCCACGTTAAAATCTTTTCTGTCGACTCAAAACTGATGAAGGACCAAACTTACTAAAATGTTAAAGAGATAAGACCCACAAAGATGGTCGACACCACCGATTCGACTGACTCGTAATCCTCATTCAGCTGCCTTTCAACAACCGCAACGACGACAAACTCCGTTGTTCTGTTTTGCATGTCTTCATTTACAAGTCCAATATAACCGCTTATCGATTTATTTCTCTCCACATCCGCACACAGCAACATCGCTGAGGTAGAGCGTAAGGTATCTGTAAAGACCTCGAAAACCCAGTGAAATCTGTGGGTATATTCACTTGAATTATCTTGTCCATGGCACCTTACTGTGGCAAATAATAGCAATGAAGATATTACTACCTGACCGAAAGGCATTCATTTACTTAGTAACTGCACAAAATTTACACATTCTACAGTGCTTTATGAACCATTTTATTAAGGCAGACATTAGGTGAAGAAAACAGATAAAAACATACAAAATATTCGGATTATACAGCCATTAAAAAATCAAGAGAGTTAGAGCATTCTTTATTTAATGTCAGTGTTCACTTAACAAGAAACTTAGTGGGCAATGAAAGTAACATACCTCGAACGATGAAAATAATTCCCATAGAGCCACAACAAGCAGGTTGAAACTGGGTGTGTGAACAAATCCGAGAACACCTCAGGGTTGGATCAAGAGGCTACATAATGCACACCATCCCAATGCCCTCTCTGCGATAACTGAGACATATTTTGCTATGTCTTCGAATTAGGACCAAACCACAATGGCATCTGATCTGTGTGCTAATCAGTGAGCTAATAAGAAGCAAGAATATAACGAACCAGGTATGAAGACTGCGCTCACAGAAAACGACTGACCATCACGAAAAGACGCACTTAATTGCCCATTATAATGTGGAAGCATACAACCAACTCTGCACTGAAAGTGGCAATAACAACCAGCGAAACTTTAGACAGGAAAAAAGTGAAGAAGGGAGACTGTGAACCAAGCAAATAGAAAGCATTTTCAGAAAGAAAGGACGCACAGTTTAATAATCAATGACTAGGTGAAAGGTAAACACTGCGAGGGACGGTACATCCACAACTCGCATTTGCAAAACGAGGTCTTCAATAGTCATCAACGTTTTTGAATGAAAGAAACACCTACAGAAGCGGATTGAGATAACTGCGGCCACGCTGCAGGAAATTATCACTTCCGCTGGTTAAACTAACAGTTTTTATGGCCAGCTGGCAGTAACGATCGGCGAAGATCAATGCAATTTCGAGTTCTTATTCTATTCAACTGAAATGCGCAATGATACTTCGTAACGAACACTCGTAAAAGAGAAGATGACAGCGGCAGCTCCAACGCTTCCTGATGCGATAACCTAACAAACAGGGGAACAGCAAAACGATCATAAATAATCCACAGAAATTTTGTAGAATCATCTCTTCCATTAGAGAACTCGAAAGACAATGCTTTAGCGTCTATCATGCCGAATATTTTTGTCTCATTCGGTCAAGTATTTGGGGAATGAAATCTCCCACTTAATTTTTCTCACTTCTCTGGCGAAAATAATTCACAAACAATAAGGGGTCAAATGACGTCACAAGCATTCTGTATTATGCGTACCGCACTATTCGCCGACGTTATTTTATTCCCTATTCGCATCTCAGAAGAAATATTTGAGTTCATATAGTTCATCGTGAAATCGATGACGAAAACGTACTGAGAGTGTAAAGAAACTCACTAATGAGAAGGACAGACTTTCATTTTCCGAATGGAAACGATCGGTCGACTCGCCTGATAAGACAACAACGACCTCTTGACCGCCGTACTGGAAAATAAATCAACACATGGAATAAATCCACAAAGCTGGCAGCAACTGGCCAGAAAAGTACAACTGCAACTATGCCAGGCGGTGCCACATCAGAATGACGATGCGTGTGTTAAAACGTAGAAAAGACGTAGATTTCCCTGGAGGAAGAGAGGGAAAACATATACGCTTCGCTAAAGAGGATATACACCCCCCTCACGTCTATGTCACCATAGCTTCATCGGAAAAATGCTGCAAAAACGTGACATTAAATTTCGAAAAGCTAGAAAGCCTCCCATTCAGAGAAAAACAGAGAATTAACCTTGTTTGCACATTTCGCTATGCAAATTGAATATTTCGCAAGATCGCCTTCATAGAAACTACACTTGAAGAAGGGTGACAGAGTCGCTATCCATAAGAAAAAATACAATCGTCGCCACCTCAGCATACTGCATCTAAACACTGTTCGCTCCTCCTAACTGATGAATCCCACAACCTGAAACACGGTAGCAGTGATTAATATTAGCAATGAGATATTAATAACCCAACATCGGCATGACAGACATTTCCGGTTGCCGAAACGCTTTGGCATGAGAGAGGACCATATGTTTGATGTTAGCTATCTATGCATAAACAGGACCCACAATGATGGGAGTGGGTAAATGCAATATAAAAGTACATTTCGGCACAACCTTTGAAACGTTACTGAAGCGCGACCATGTCTCGATGATCAGCGAGTGCTCTCGTTGTTTCAGCTCGAGCACTCAAGGTCGTAAGCAGTAATAAATGGTTCTTCACTGTTCATCTTTTTTCTTGCTTTTCTTGGCAGCGAATGACTGAGCACGCATTCCTCTGCTCGTTACTACATTTTTCTCACTAAAATTGCCTCTTCTCAATACCTCTGCGACATGACATTTTGCTCTTACCCGAGCAATTTGGTTTCATCTGTATATTTGTTTTCTCATTCTTGAGTCCTTCCCCCTCCCCCCTTAACCGGTATACTTGCGAATGCTGCTTCCGCCTTTACACCTGTGCGAATTACATGTTTGATCCCTATATTAGCGAACAAATTCGTTGCCACACCTGCTGAACACTCAACTGCAGCATACCCCCGATCGTGGCCACAGAACGTAGATGTCAAACGACCGCCCCTTTTGGAGTTTACAGGAATTTTATGCCACGGTCGGACCTCTTATTTATATTTTAACGATGTTAACAATATTTAAACTGGCCGTTTTATACTGACAAATGTTGTACTATTATTGAAGAGAAAAATTTAAGTGATAATGGCTAGATCGCGCTGAATAAACTTGTCTTCAATGATATCGCTATTTGAAAACTTATAAGTGGAAAACGATAACTGCAGAGATACCATTCAGAGAAAGAGAACAGCGAAGGGGGTGGGGGGGGGGGGTGTACTGAATTAATGACTGACAAACACAAAAATAAGCACAGCAAAGACAATCTGTTGCTCTGACATTCTCTCGGATATCGAGCTTAAACTGTTCACTAGATAATTACACAAGGAATTTCTGCAGTGTTGCGCAAAAAACGGGTTTGTTGCAATGAGAATTTGGTGGGGAAGGTGATGGGTGAGGGGGGGGGGGAGGAGGGAGAGGAAGGAGTCAACGCAGTAAAGGCTAAGGGCAAAAGGTCGGAATTCGAAACAAGGCTGTCGTTTATGACTGCCGCTTTCAAAACTGAAAATCGCACTCACCTTGATCGCTACCTTAAGGCCGGATAATCACATTCAAGGCACTGCTACCTGGCGGCTTATCACATCTACTCCAATGGCTTACAAAACAAGGATTAACACATTCTTTTGATATGACAATATCACAGTTTGAAGCATCCACTGATTAAATAAAACATGCGTGAAACAAAATGATACCTTAAGACCTTATTGGTTATCCCCAGGGCCATTGTTAGGAGGTGGAGGATGTGACGTATATTGTAGAGAAGGCATAACTTTAGAATGGGGCAGAGACATGTTATCGAGAGTTTCAGGAGCAGGAAGCTTATAATAAACGTTTCACGGTAATCGACGGACAGTACCACAGAGAATAAGTAAATCTTCACCAGCACTCATAAGAGGGAAATTCAGTCGCGGCGTCCAACAATGCAGCAGCACTACCCATCTATGCAACGATCTCATAGAGCAAAAGACAAGTGACTCTGATGACATCATAAATAAACCACAAGAGACATACGCTCCTTTCCCTCCAGGGACTACATTGCAATTTTAATCACTGACCACAACAACCTTCGTAAACCTATGCCTGTGGCAATACAGCAAACATCCGTGGTAATACTGATACCTTCATATACCATATCAATGAAATACTTTCTGTGCTGACAGCAAAGACTACCCCGTTATCTCAGCTGCCTACAGATGCTGCAACTCCCACTCCTCTAACTCTTATCGTAGCCTTATGTCTTAGTTGCTTGCAGGATTTGATGCGTTCCTCATTCCAATACGCCCATCTTCACTCCGGACCACCTCTTTCTTTCCCCAATACGCGAAAAAAACCTTTTGAAAATAAGGATTACTCTTGTGGCAGTGTCACTCTGCAGTGCCCATATCTCGTAACCGTTTTCAATATAGCCTTGCATGAACCACCCAAGATTGGAGATGGCATGAGTGCCATAAACCGCTACAATTTAGTTAAGAAGTTTGCGAGAGCTGCATCTATCATTTCGAACTGAACCTGATCTCTGTGATGGTAGCTGGCCAGCTGTCTGAGCACAGAGACGAGCTTTGCGTTATTCGTGCCTGCACCTAAAGACCCATCGCAAAAACGGCGATCGGCGTCTGCATCGTGTGAGAATTTCGAGATCTTCGGTATTTTCATAGATCTATTGAATAATAATGATTTTTAAGGCAGTGAACAGTCCTGATAGTTTCCAACAGTAGTGTTGGTCCCCTCCGCTATCAAAAAACCTTTGCGGAGACATGTCAGCTTCAGTTTAAAATGTCGCGCAGACCAGGCGAACGAGTCCGTACTTGCTTATCACTTTATTGTGCATGTGTGATAAAGTATTTGCCCTTATACCTGCGTCGTCGTGCAGTTTACTCGACCGCATCTCGAGAGAAGGTGCAGATCCTCAACGAGATCAGGACAACTAGACGAGCCAAGGTGAGCTGACCCTTACTTCTTTACAGATGCCATCTTCGCGTCAATAAAACTATAATTTTTTAATGAATGACTTTTTTCTCTCGTAAGCCCTCCTTCACCCCGTAAGCCTCCTTTAAAAAATCATCTCTTCCGGAAAGTGCAAGTACCAGTACCCTCGCTCTTCGAAGCCTTAAGTAGAAGCTTTACCTTGAGATAACACTGAGTGATGTGCCAAAAGACTGAAAAGGCTCGAAGTCAGCTCTGACTTGCGTGACGGAAACTACCTGGCGCATTGCCATACTCGATTCGGCAAATTGCCAGTTTGTCTAAGATGTCGGACGTGTTCGAAAACGAAGACTTCCCCGAATGGTCCCTCGGATACACGGATGTGACATAACCTTATTTGTAATTCCTTTGGATATACGAATGCTTGTTCCCAGAATCCCCGTATCCATAGGCAAGGAAACAGACAAGCAAAATTAGACTTCAAATATAAGCTGTACAAGAGAGCTAAAATTGAGTAGGATTATCTTTTAAAACATCCTTTCTAGTGCATCCACCATAATTCTATTATAGCGCTGTCTATCGAAGAAAGGCATTTGATGCTGACAAGAAAAAGGAGCGTTTGATGAGGATAAGTCCTGCAATAATTTCGTAGGGCAGCAGCGGTCAAAAACTGAAGAGAATGGTGAAGAAGCAGTGGTCAAGAAAAAGGTCAGCAAGGACCAATAGGATTTTTCGAACCATCAGTTGACGACAGAGACAATTTGTGAGGTTTACTTGTATCATAGCATAAGCCACTGCTCTGAGAAATACCGAATGCCAATCTTTCCAATAAATCCACCCTCCTTGCCTCATCCTTTCACGGTCATCCCACCTTGTCATCAATTAACGTCATTTTCTCTGCTGGAATATATTCCATGAAGATGAGGAGGGCATGAGCAATGCGACTAACGGCTTTTCGTGTCTTTTAGCAACCAAATGTTTTCGAGCGTCGCTAGAAAGGAACACGATCTGAGCCACGCACTGGCAGGGGAGCGAGGGGGTGAGAGGGAAGAGCCCTCGGTTGGAGAGTGAAATAAATGTCCGCACTGGAGCAATTCTTTTATTCCCTTCGATGAAAAAGAGCATCAGTCGCGGGATGTCAGTAAAGCCATCAAAGTTGCATCGTCTATTAGACAGCATCCTCCTTCAAACAGTGCACAATTTTTTTGTTGATTCTGACATTATGTGGCTCGAATTTGGGACATTCGGCCTCGACATGCAGCTGATGAGGTCCGCGCTTCTTGCTTGCCGCCACGATCACGAAATCCACCCAGTATCCGTCAGAATGTTGTTTTTCGCCTCCGCTCGCCTAAAACGACAACGGACGACAATCGATCAGTTCGCATTTGCAGCGCCAGCAAACTCATCAAGATGTAAATGCGATGTTTATTATGAGTCGAGTTTCTACTTTTCAGTGGCAGCTACTGCAGTCGTGAGCTAAGCTAAGATGCAAGAAAGCGACTGATTTCGTTCTGCAATCTCGAGTGTTTCGCTGCAAGAAAATTCTATTTGAGGAGTCATTAATTATGGAAGCGAGATGTTTCTCCAGGTTTCCTGGGTTCAGTCTTATGTTATGGTCTGAATGTCACCCTTTGTTGGCTCACAGTTTTCTCCTTTTTGCATGTTCTGTTATGTTTTGGACGGTGTAGAAATGAGAATATGAGATACTTTCGTAGCTAGAAATATGAAACCGAGAAAGGATGACGCCATGCAAGAAGAGAAAAGGAATTACTCAGAATCTTGTTAAAAAGTGCACGAGGTTTGTGCGCCATGCAATTACATAGTGCAGGAAACTAAGATTGTTTGTGCATTGTTACTTCTAACTGCTTAATACTTCATGGCAGTAAATATAGATTCATTGTTTTACAATGCATCGAACGATTGGGAGTTTTCCATAATTTTGCCGTAAGTCCTCAACACTCGCATTCATCCTTTTCCATTGCGAGCAAGAAAGGAAGGCGAGCTCGAGCAAGGTAAGGAATGTGTCAGAGGTGCTGTCATGTTTCTTTGCAACTCTGCTCGTTTCCTTGCAGTTCCGGTCATAAAACCGACCACTTCCAACAATTGTTAATAAATGATAAAATGTGCATTGTAATGTTTTCATTTTTTTCAAATGATCCGACCCCTCTTGCAGTCAGGAAGATTTTTTGCGACTCGATCGATTTCAAGCTAAAATCCAACTGGATGCAAAAAACCGAACCAACAATAACTATTTCAGAAGTCAGTCACATGATTAACTTCTTTGTTGGTATATAAGGTTGTCTTATGGTGTGGTACATACCTATCACATTTTTTGCTGTAGTTTAGTTGGCCGTCAGTTGAAACCCGTTGCTGTTTATAGCAGTAGTATGGCTCACCTTAGAATTTCGAACACAGAAAACAGTACGACATGATTTGAAGCAGTCAGGACAAGGGATAGCATAGGCGTTTGGGGCACTTTCTAATTCTGTGCTTATCGAACTGCAGTACTGTGTATAGTTGTTGCAAGCTGCGCTCAAGTATGCGTTGTGCGAACTCGATAATGGTTGTTTTTTTGTAAATTAGAATCTTGGAAGAGCATGAATACGAGCGAAGGAATCCTAATCCGAAGAGCAGCACACTTACGAAAGAGACTTGCCGTCCCAGTGCTCACGTAGATGACAGAAAAAACCTTTAACTGTCATATTCTGGTTTCAAAGCCTATAGCTTATCGGATAACGTATACGACTATTTGTTAACGCAACAGCACAGTTTTATGCTTTTCTGTGAGAGACGATTATTATATAGGACGGTAAAATTAGCAGTATTCGTAAGTGAGGACCTACCATTTCATGACTGATGCTTGTGGTGGCACCATTTTGGGTACGTACGGACGCAGTCGCCGAAACTGGTGAAACAACCGAGCTGCTCATATGTGAACCGATCTCACTGGTTCTCGTGCTTGATATGCTGAAGCACATCTAACCAAGTTAATTAGTAAATACTTCCACAGGAATCGTATTTACTTATCTTAGCCTGAAGATAATTTCAGTGCTTCGAGGAAAACGATGGAAGGAAATTTTATCAGCAAATCGCAGAATTCGTCTGATATCCTCTATAGGTTTCTAAAAACGATCCAGCCCTGATTTCTTCTGCCTCGAGACATACTCTTAATCCTCTTGCCAACGCAGTAATCTAGAACGTCGTCCTGAGGTAGCGAGGAGGAACGAAAGAATCAGATCCAGCTAGCTGAAGCTTGTAGTCCACAGTGACGAATGAACGCATTCGCAAGCAGTGTTATAAATGACGACTTCTGAAGCACTCAGAGGAACTTTATACCAATTTAGCTCCAGTTTTGAAGTTATTCCCCACTACCTCTGTAGTTCCGTTCTGAGTTATGAGTTTTGAATTCTAACGCAATAAATCTGTATTCAAATTTCTGACCAACAGCTATGCTTGGTGATTGCGTTCGGCACTTTCGGGTTGATTGAGGGGAACATGTGGGTTATGGGGGCGAAGTACAAGCTGATAAACTAAGAAAGGGTTGACTTTAAAACGCGTAAGTGGCTTCATTATAGACTCTTCACTGTCTTGATGTGATTCGGTGAGCTCGCAGTAGTTGTTGCTCTAAAGGAGTTCCTCACCGATATCTTTCGTTGCTAGTGCGTAATCCATTAAGCACTTCTTTTCTCGTTAGCAGCTGGAGATGCACCCGTTGAACAAGTTTTGAAAACCCGGCAGCAAGACCGAGATTACAATGAACCAGCACCGCCTGAATTATGTCTGAGAAACGGGGCAAACCTTGCAGGATAATGCTAGAACTTCTGTCCGTCTTGTGTTGACATTTTCGGCGTGAAAGTATTGCTTGCTTTCAAGAAGCATTGGAAGTATTGTTAATCAGAGTGCAGCATTGGAACAACGCACGAAAACAGAAAAATGACCTTTGCTCCTTTCTGCACGCGGAAGTGGAATCTTCGCCCGACTCTGTTCTACCGAAGCGCTCCGCCCGACGCGAACGTGGTCTGCAGATGCAGTTGCAACAGAGTGAAGGGCCAAGAAGCGAGTAGGTACCTGATCTAGGTGGGACATAGGAGGTTTGTGAGGTATTACAGCCACCACACTCCACGACCACCGCGGCGACAGAATTTCTCAAGTTGTCTGCTTGTAGCTTTAAAGTCTGACGGCTTACACCTCACTTTTACTTCTCAATTCCCTTCAGCCCTTCTCATTCTCGTCTTCACTTCTTTCCCCTCTCGTCCCTCCTCCTTCTCCCTTACCCTCGTACGATTTTAGAACGACGGATTGAAAGCATAACATGGATACCGTATGCCCATCACTTTGTTCTCTACGGTAGTCGAGCATGGCGCTGCAGTGCCATGGGGTCGTCTACCTCTGGCTGCGATTTTTGTCGATATTTTCCGAGTTGCAACCTTTTCCGAGACCTATGTCTTTATCTTTGGTTCCTTGACTCCTTATTGATTCTTGTCTTGAAAAATCTTTCACAGCTGCACGCTAATATTGCTAGTGCTAATATCAGCCAATACTAGCAGCGGAGTGTATCAAACATACTTTTGCTCTCTTTTGGATATTGAGTGGAAGGTTTCAACCGATTTCCTTCTTCCAAAACGATCCGAGCGATGCGAATGCGGTCTGCAAAATAACCTCAGTCATGCGAGCAAATTCCGAGTTTTAGACGGTACGACGCTTCCCTAATTTGCAAACACCGTATGCCAATATAGGAAACACCACAAGGGTAGCGAAGCTAAATGACTCGTAAATGGATGCTCAAAAGTTACGTATGCTCTCTTCTCGTTATGGTATGGAACGTTCCACCAGACTCAATTCGTCCGAATCGGTCAGCTCGGTGAGAGCGAGGCGTGAAGTAGGAACATTGAAATTAGAGTAGATATAGTGGCTTACTGCGCTATTTCGTGCGCCTTCTTTGCGAAACGAAGGCATTTCGAATGCAAATCAGCGGGTGATTTTTACAAACCGCGCTCGTGCTAACCGCTGCAGATTTTTTCGTACCGACTCAACAAACTTTAGATCCCGCTTGAAGACAGCCGCTTTCAGCTGTAAAGAAATTCCCCGCTGGGATGTTTTCGTTGAAGGAATTTACGCGAGGAGTTTGCTGAAGCAGTAAAAAGATGTACAGCATTCTAAGACACGACGGAAAGCGTTCAGTGAAGAACGTTGGGAGGAAATGATGAAACGAATTCTTGCTGAGCATCACGTTTGTCTTCGCTTTCATGGCTAGCGAACAGTCAGAGGTGGAGTGCTGTCTGCAAGGTTAACAATTATATCGATGGAATCTACAGGGTTGACTCTGCCTTCCTGTGCGAATTTATTGAAACTGTTTAAATAAGTATAGTAGTTTCCAATTTGTCAAGAACTCGCCGAATGTGCTAAGCTAACGGCTTATGTGCTTTGATGTGCCTTGCATAATTTTGGCTTATTGAGGATCTAATTGTGATCGTTGCAAAGTTTTGTGAGTGCGCATCCCTTTTGAAGTTTTGTTCTAAGGGAAGGAATGAAGTTTGCTCAACCACATATCATCGTCTTTCTATGCGTTGGTTCACCTTTATTGCTAGTTGAACTGCCGTTTCATTTGTGGAAGGCATCACAATAACTTGTGATGCCTTCCACAAATAAAATCCTTTAGCATTAAATTTGATGCAGTTATTACAGTTTAAATGATGTAGTCGACGACTCCCTAGGCCCTTATTACCACTCACTGAACCGATCACACCTCCCCATTACGAAATTTAACTGCATGAGTTATTCCTTTAATCCTTTCACAACACCTAACTCTGTTCCTTCATAGGTTCCTTGGCTCATATAGTCTTTCCTGTTTGCATTTGCTTTCAACTCAACTAGAACGCATCATTGTCATAAACGAACCTTTGCTCCCTTCTGGATACGGAACGAAATCGTTCGACTGATTCGGTTCTCCCAAAACGATCGGCTCGATGCGAGCGAGGCCTGCAATTCGCCACATGGAAGTTGATTTAGCACGTGAGCTCTCTTTTTTAACGAATAATTCTAGAGAATGGGATCAAATTCCCCGTTTGCAACATCGCGAGCACCCACAATGCAAGCTGAGGAATGCATCTGCAGAAAGTAAGTGAACACTTTCCTCTCTAAATTACGGTGTCAACTTCCTGCCGGTTCTGCCACCAGTGGGACAGCTATGCGAAATTCGTTGATTTGGCTGCTAAGGCGACCTGCTGGTGTGGTTGCGGTGATCTTTTTTGAAAATGTTATGCACATCTAGGAAGACTTTGCAAGAACCCATCGACATATCTTGGCTGATGCATGTCACTAGCTCTGTCTGCAGTTGAGTGAACAAGCATTTTTAGCTTTTAAACCGACATGTGGATTCAGGGATTTTCTGTGTTTTTGGCATTTCGGTAACTAATCATTAAAATGTGAGAAACGCATCTACTAGGGTGTGCGCTTTTATATTTCGCTGAAAACCGACTTCTGCTCTCTTCTCGATACAGAATGGAATGTTTCGCCGGATTCCGTTCTTCCGAAGCGATCGGCTCTGTGTGATCGTGGTCTGAAAAGCAGAGCCTGGAGAATTATGCGAGTTAGCCAGCTCCTCTTCAGCAGCACATAAATTTGGATCCAAAGCGAAAACAGAAAAGCTCAATGACTATTTTCGTGGCGGATAGTGCGTTCAAAAGTGTGCCTGAACCGTGCATGGTCGTTCGGCCCACAGCTGAACGTAGTTGAATGGGGAAGAAGGGAATGATGAGTTAGCCATGCATTCCGGCATTCTAAGGAAGTGAGTCTCGTCGAGCTAACGAGCATAGGAAGGACCCGAAATTTTCAATTTCTTCCTCATACTAGATTATTTGGCCAATCCTATCTAAGAGCGATGAAATGAAGATGCGTTGGAAGAGCAGTCCTAAACGTTGTGATTTTCGTTGGGATGTCGTGCTTCGCTGGGATACCGTAAAACAAATGCGCACCCAGGAATGATTCAGACGCTTACCGTTCTTCTCTCTTCGAAAGTGAATGAAACGTTTCGGCTGACTCGACTTCTTCTGACTGCGTCGACTTTTGCGGATAAGACCTCCTAGGATTTACGTACTATCAGACGTAATATCTACCGTGACGTTTCACGCACTCATTCAACATCGCTTTCATGAGTATTGCCTAGTAACAAAACACGAAAATGAAGTAACGTTCGAACACTCTCTCCCTAGTTTATTGCAAAACCAGCCAAGAGCGTACGACTCTTCTCAAAGGACTTTCGTGCAAGTTTTTTTTGCGCCATCATGAATTTTGTGGCGGAAGTGGACTGCCCTCATGCCGTCATCCAAAAAATCCGGGCGTTGTCGAAAGTGGAGCATCGCACCGGCTCGAAGCGAAGCTTACTCCGTGCGGGTAAGTCGATCGGTCGAAACAGCTTCGCCAATCCACTTCCCTTTCCTTAGTCGATTCATCCGCTGAATGATGGATAAGCGATGGTGAGAAATCCAACCTGATGGATGGCCTGATCTTGATCGTATTTATGCAGTCGTTCGAACAATCGGATTTTCTGGGTTGCTTGCGATTACATGGTTTGTGCGCGTGGACGCGAGCCCCATCCCATTGGTTGAGTGAACAATCAGCGGCATTCGAATGCGTAAATAATGCCGCGAAACACTGTGCATTTTTCGGAAAGAATGGGATCAATGTGCTTCCCTTGGAAAGCAAAAGAAGTATGAATTCAAAACTCTGGTCCTTTCATGCTCTTCGAGAGGAACTTTTCATCATTTTGGCATTTTTAGTGCCTTCGCAGAATGGCCATTACCTCAGTTTCAGAGTCGCAGCCTTATCATACCCATTAAACTACGCCTATGAAATACCAGTCGCTTCGCCATAGAGGGAACGAACATCACAACATCCATTTGTTGTACGCTCTATGCATATACTTTCTTCATCAAGATCGTGACGTTTATCGAATTATTTGCTGCAAGCTGTAAGGTCAGTGGTTATCCGCTCACATTCAAAAACGAGTTGTTTCATATTCCCACCGGTTGTATCTGCTGGTAATACTGGTATCACTCTTGCAAGGAGGAAAAACATGCATGCCAATTTCGGGTACGTGAACAAACGATCCTGAGCAACGACTCCGAAGGGCACATTGTGTACCTGTCGGACGGTGTGTGCTTCTCACGCTCCGATTTGTTTCGTTTGTGGCGTTCAGCGCGATAGGACTGTGCTCTAAATTGTCAAATAAAACACCTGCTGAAGCAACTGCCACATTATTGCAAGCGACCACCCATCAGGCCCTCGTTTCATAAATCATCAGAAGCTAATGGCGCATATGCGATAATGCATTCATATTTTAACTGGTTCGATCGCTCGAACTTTGTTTTTTTGAACGATCGGTCGTAAAATAATTTGGAGGACTGTGTAGAATGCGATGTTGCCGGCTGTTAAATCAGTGGCAATTTCAGGCGCAGCTAAGTGTCTGCAGTTGGATTCAAGGTAGATGAACAAAATTGGGGGCTGAGAGGTGAGGTCATGCGACCTTTATATTAAAATCATTGGCGGTTGACTGGTGCCAATTCATAGCACTGACTCGTCTGCACTCTGTTGACTTAAATCTCATCTTGTGAATAGTTTCGACGTAATGCGATGCAGATGCATCAACGAGAATGATGTCAGCGATTTGTGGGAGAGGAAAGCGACGAAATTTTCACAGTTGAGCGGGTGTTCAATAGAAATACAAATGTAGAGTGCCCTAAATTTACTCGTTGGGCTCATCTTGTCTTCACTACATCTGCAACTGTAACTTACGGCGTCGTTTGAGCATTCAGCACTGCGAATCATTATGAATAAGAATAGCCATCCTGGCTCCCCCCCCCCCCCCACCCCCTCCCTAATTGCTCTTACTTTCTCCTTTCTTCTTCCAAATCTTCCAAATTATCGCTGTCATTTTGAAAACAATGCTAACTTTTGCTCCCTTCTGGTAATTGAATGGAACGTTTCGCCCGACTCAATGCGTCCGAATCTGTCGGCACGATGTGAGCGTGGTCTATAAGTTAGTGTTTAATTGCAACTGTTTTAGACAACAATTCAGTGATCGATTCCCTCTTCTAAAAAGTTCAAAATCATCTTCCGTTTCGATTTTGAAAACCTGGCGATCAGATGTCGGGACCATAGAGGACACATTTGTTGATGATTTAAGAGGGTAATGCTAACGGAAAAGAACCGAAAGCAATTGAATCTTTTGCCTTTGTTAATATCAAAATGAGAAAATCTATTTCCAACATGGAACTTCATCGGGAAAAAAATTCTTCAAGAATTTTCAAAACGACCTGAGAACTTTTAAGCAGACCTCGAGGATTTTCAAAGTTCATGAAGCCTCGATGGCCAAGCTGAAGCTCTCGGCCAACCAAACTTCCGCACCATCCGCCCATAGTGCACACTTTGCTGCAGTTTAAGGGACCATTGCACGAGTCATCGAACAACACCCACTAAAGTGGTGTTGCCGAGGTTGTTACTTGTTATTCAATACGCTTGTTTCCCACCTTAAGAACGCGCAGATGATTCTTGAAGATTGAAACGCAGAAGGAAGGAAGCTAGCGTCTTAACCTTTTTCACTTCTAATAGAGGTAAGATGAGGGTGCTTTCGTGGTCATTTCCACAGTTTATTTCATTCTATAAGGACACAGCGCTGACCTGCAACCTCAGTTCGAAACGGTCAGCTGCACAACATTACCTGTCCTCCTTTTTGGAGACCGAATGAAACGTTTCACCCGATTCGGTTCTCCCGAAGCGATCAGCACGATGTGAGCGCGCTCTGAAAATCAGGTAAGTGATGAAGTTTAAGCATTTTCAGTGATAAGGAAACACCTGCCTACGGTATAGCCAGACGTAAGTTCGACATCACTATTCACACTCGCTTATGTCCAACAGTTTCTACCCTTTTCTTATTCAGGGCCTCTCGGTCTCTAGTTTGACTCTATTTAAGAGAAACAGGAACACTAGGTGGGAGCCGTCAACGTTTTTTGTTAGTGCTCTCCCCTCACTCATACTAAGAACGCCTTCAACTATCGCGGTGATCAGCCGCCAATGAAAATAAAAGCTGTCACTCTCTGCGCACTTCTGAGACGACCATCTGAGACCAGCTGAGATCAGTCATAAATGCCCTAAGCAAAGTTGAATATTGAGCTATTAGGCGCACAAATGAATTCGCATAAGGCTTTATGTTCAGCAAGCATCTGGTTGACGTTTCGATAAGATGAAGGGCTTTATCGGCTGAAGGTGATCCAATCTGCAAGCTAACCAATCACTGCGGCCGTGCCGGGTGGACAGAAGGCACGGTGCCGAAAATTATGTTACTGACACATGCACGGTTTGCAACGAAAGCAGCACTTGCATGATTCAACAATTACGGCCTAAGTTTGTGTATAAAGTTCCGCGTTGCTTCAGGTAATAGCCGAACAGCTGTTTTTGTGAGATGGCTGTCTACTCGCGCATTTTAAAGGTAGCGTGCAGGTAGGGGTGAACTGCACAAGAGTGATTTACTTCTTGGGCGACCTCTTGTTTGATTCAAACGCAAAACACGTTTTAATGGAAGTGCGCCGAAGATGCAGAAAATTTTGCTTTTGAGTGGTAAAATGATAGTATCGACGAAGGGAATTTCCATACTATTTTTGCAGGAAACATGTGAAAATATTTCACTTCTTTCGCGGATACTGAATGAAAAGTTTCAACGGTATAATTTTCCCATCGCTGTCATTGCGAACACTGCAATATAAAAGTTCTCTCTCCTGGAGTTTCACCATCCAACTCTCGAAGATGAATGCGGATTGCAGAAAGTTCTGCATGGAATGAACTTCTTGTAGTTCCTTTTTTATACAGAATCAAAAAAAAAAAACTCTGACATCTGCATTTTATTCGGCCACTCTCAGTCGAATGTCTGAACATAGAACTGCAGACAATTCCTTTCATCTGGCTGAACTAAGTTGGAAAAGAATTTACTTTTGTTCTCTTCTTGATGTGGAATGGAAGACTTCTCCTGTTTCTATTCTTCCAAATCGCTCAGAGCGACGGGAGCGTGGTCTGAAGTTACAGCACTTTTTAAACGATCTAAATCGGAAGCCAACATAATCGCGTTTCTATTTATCGCTGGTATTGAGGGTTTTTATGAGCTGAATGAATATAACCACTACTGCAATGATGCCGAATAAATGAGAAGACCAATGCTCAGAGTAAGAAATGCCGCATCAATGAGCAACTCTCCGCTTTAGATGGACGTGAAAAGACGAAATGACCGTCGGGTCAGAAAAGTGCTTAGCCCTCAACGCAGAAAATCAAAGCAATGATGAAAACATTTGAAAAAGGCTTCTCGAAAAAACTGACAATGACTCATTGCCGCAGAGAATTTTTTGAGTAATATTGTTGGAGAGCGAAGTTGAGTATGTTCTGGAATCAACATTATGGTGAAAAAATATGAAGCAAATTAAAGAGTGCTTACCTTTCCTCCTTCTTAGAAATTGAATGGAAGGTTTCAGCCGACTCTGTTCTTCCAAATCTGTCAGCGCGATAAGAACGAAGGCTAAAAGTTAGCAGAGTTTAGCTAACAGCCCTTGGAGAACCCACTTCCACAAGGAGATATTTTCAGACTCTGCTTTTTGCACGCTTCATCCTCAATAATGCCCTCCACGTTTTCAGGTGTCAACGCTTCAGAGGATCAAAGAGATGGTAACATTGCGCAAAAAAATCCATATGCAATAAAGCACATTATTGGAAGTAGTCTGCCCAAACGTCGAATGTTAAACACAACGTTTCTTCATCCGCTTATTGCACATAAAACGATGCTCAGTCCTACTTCTCAGTGAATCCGTTATTCGAATCTTCGCGCAAACTGAAACCTGCTAATTCGGAAACTGGCGTAAACTGAAACCAAACTGAAACCTAATTCATGATGGCGCAAAGAAAGAACGATTGCGCCATTGAGATGCGTATCATCGGAATCTCCATTCATGACGCTTCCGCTGACCCATCTCTGGTCAACATGGCGTCACCGACTGTAACTCTCACACCTCCGAAACGACACACTGCCTCACCTCTTAGCAAAAAATGTGCCATTCAAATGAATGGACTGAATAGCCGACAAGGCGGAGCAATCTTAAAAGCAACAGATTTACAGCCAGGCATCCGACGACACTTCGCTCCGCTACGCTCCGACGACGGCACTTCGCTCCGCTACGACGACGGCACTTCGCTCCGCTACGACGACGGCACTTCGCTCCGCTACGACGACGGCACTTCGCTCCGCTACACATCGACTGACGACGGCACACGACGACGGCACTTCGCTCCGCTACGACGACGGCACTTCGCTCCGCTACGACGACGGCACTTCGCACTTCACTTACTCCTCGCTCCGACGACGGCACTTCGCTCCGCTACGACGACGGCACTTCGCTCCGCTACGACGACGGCACTTCGCTCCGCTACGACGACGGCACTTCTCTTCACTACGACGACTTCACATCCCTACGCTCCGACGACGGCACTTCGCTCCGCTACGACGACGGTACTTCGCTCCGCTACGACGACTTCACTCCCTACGCTCCGACGACGGTACTTCGCTTCGCTACGGCGGCACTTCCTTTCGCTACGACGGCTTCACTTCCCTTCTAGGATTACGTCCTCGCTTGCGGTGAAATTTTCATTTGTATTTCTCTCTCTCCCTTTTTTTTGTTCGCGACACTCACTCTTCTTCATCACCTCCATATATCCGACATCGTTTTGCGATTCATTTAATCTACTCGCCAAACATAAACAGACTATATCAACAAGCTCATCATTTATAATGAGCACTGTCTGACTGTTCCTAATGGGTTTAATGTTAAACGATGAAGGTTCCTAATGGGGGTCGAAGACTCCTTTTTTTGAAAAGCACACGGAAAGTTTGGCTGTTATTGTCTAATATGAATAATCTTTAATAGCCAGAATTCACCAAGACAAGCATCACTTCCCTTTTTCAGGAAAAAAAATACATGAAATACCTCTCGTCTTTCCTACAGGCGGAGTGAAAGACTCCATTCGATTCAGTTCTTCCGAATCGCTCAGCACGGTGCGAGCGTGGCCTGAAGGTAATACAGGTGAGAATTCATTGTGAACCGCTCGAATAAACGAAATGAATTTAGCACTGCAACTTCCGCTGTTCAATCTCCTCTCCGTACTAAACGTTTCACCGAACAGTGGTTGTATGCATTAACTGCTTTGGACGGCGTCGAGTGCGGCGTAGATTTTCCACACCTCGAAAAATCTGCTGATGACAGATTTGGATGTTATCTAGTTACCTCCTCTGGAAAACTTTACATCCATAGGCTTAAAGCACATTGCATGGAAACACATTTCTTAGTCGAATTATTCCTCTTACTTGTGAAGCAATGACGAAAAGCCTTCACTTTCCTCCGACCCCTTGCTGCAAGTAGACATGGGAAAAACGATGCACATGCTTCGGTCTTCGCTCCATTTGCACACAAATTAATATTTTATTCAGAGCTTTATCCATCGTCTTTGGTTAGTGGGTATTTTAAGCGTACGTCAGCTCGGATAAAACTGCAAGGAGTGGAAATATAGCCGTAATTATTTCGCAGAATGGAAGTAAATGAAATCACTGATGCGGTGATTGAAGCTCGTTAGATAATTTTGTAATGGAACAGTGACGGATGCTGCGGGTTTCGCTTTTCAAGATAACAGTGGCAATATCCGCAATGAACAGAGAGATTACTTCAACTTCCTTTTTGAAGTTGAATGAAACGCATTTGTCGATTCGGTTTTTTTGAAGCGATCGGCAGGATGCGAACGGGTCCTGAAAAGAATAGACCGATCCGCCATTAATGAAAACTCATTGTTAGCACTTTTCGGGTCCACCTCAAACTCATTGCAGATTCATTCCTGCTCGCTAATTCATCGCCAAAATTAGCGCAAGCGTCAATCAAGGAGGCTGAATGGGCGATAGAGCTATATGACATATGACACTAAAATTTAAATGCCATCATAATCTCAGTAAAGCAAATACAGAATGCCAAATTATTCGCCTGATATGCCGGATATGTTCCATAATCAGTTTCGTTCAAGCTAAGCCATTCAATCAGTTGATCACTGAAACGAGGTATGCTTGTTTCTAATAAGTGGGCATCAATATTTGAAGTTGACGGCACATTGCCTATCGCTCAGTTGTTAAATTTGCAACATAGCGCGATTTTATGCCATCAGCGATGTTGTTATCGCCGAAACGGATTGTAAGCATCTTTTTCAGATTGCATTATCGGTCAGTGCACTTGTCACTGGATTTCAAGTGACCCTTCCCAAAACAAGAGGGCTTAGAAGTTATCATTACCGGAATCTATCAGATGAAGAGTGCTCGTCAGCATGGAAGCCGATATTATAATGGTTTATTATCGAAGGGTGGACACAGAATCAAAGTGTCCGAAGCGGTGCCCCCAAATGATCAAAATTTGACAGTTAGCGTTATCAGGCAGTCTTTACCAATGTCAGGCAGACTCGATTTTGAACTGACTCTTGTCCATGATGCACTAGAATATCAGATACAAACTCCTTCAAACAGAAACATGGACAAACATAAGGTCAGGTCGTTACGCTGATTTGCGGACATCATTTGGCACGACTCTACATCACTCACCACCCTGTGCTCCTTGATGACGTTTTAAAGACGAATAAGGAAAATGAAATTAAAAGTCTTTAGCAGAACAAATCAAAAATCCGCTAGAGAAGTGAATGATGGAAGATTAGAAATGAAAGTTGGTTAGAGAACAAAGCTATTACGCTTTCCTTCGATTTATCCACTCGCTTTTATTGATGTCGCCGGATTGACTTGATCGAATAACATCGTGGTGCGGTGATGTGCTCGACAAAGTTCTGTAAAAAAATTCGTGCAGTTGCGGTATTTAGCGTGAGGCGAAACAAAGAATGAATCGAGTTTCAGAAAAGTAAACGCACATATCTCCCAAATCGGAAGTTCAACTGCATATAGTAGACCTTTGCGTTAAGGCTTCAACATCCAAGTTATTCTATTTATATTATACATAAGTTGGTCACTCTCCATTGCAAACATGCAGGGCTAAAGTATGAGCAATGCTGCAACTTAGTTATGTCCCTAGGTTCTCTTTAACGTCATATATATAAATGTTCGCACAACTCACTGAGTGGTTCGAAGGATTCAGTTTTTTCATTTCTGTTTTGCGTCAATAATCTTTTAAACTTTTGTGGTGATAATAACAACGATGGTGGCAATAATGGCAGTAATTTGAACATATAAGCCGATAGTAGGCAACGCTGCAATTATACCGGCTAGAGACATCAGAATATTGCACATTCTAGTTTCGCTTCATTCTTCCACCACCTGCTGCCAGCCAGGAACGGAATTTCTTTCATCAACGACTTGCCAGCGTTCCTGTCATTTGCTGCCTGTGCAACATTTCATGCACTACTGTGCAGCAATGGGTCACTCTATGCGTAATCGTTTCGCACTACAGTTTGACGTGTAAAAGGTAAGCTTCACTGTTCGAACAATTCTGATATATTAGAAAACTAGAACGAAATCGCTTCACATATCTGTATCGGCTATGCGGCGGACTTCTCAACGAGTTCTCTCAAAATATGCTCAATGAATAAATGCAGTGCGCGTAGATCTCACTTTTAAATCTGATATAATTTCTGCGACTGTGTTCATCTTTTTAACCTTCTTGCGAACCACAAATTCATCAGTGGGAACTAATCTGTGCCGATGAAAGTCTGTGTGGCCGCATGCATGCTGAAAACGAGCGCGTATATAAGATGGATGACTTTAAGTTGTAAAGCTTCGCAGCACACGCAGAGGACACTGCTTTGAGAACTTCCAAATAGTTACGGTGTCACGGATTTAGGCTTTTCTCGATGAGTATTAGTTGGTTTATCGAATTCGCGAATGAGGAGTATCTTTTTGCCATCGTGAGATTCGTAAACTGTGTCTGTGTGCTTGAGATTCGCGTCATTTCCATCCGTTGCGAAGCGGAGGACGTCTTCTAGATCCGGTTTGATCCCACTTTGAGCGAACCGTTCGGCTGTTTCTTTCTTTCCGCGCTTGCCCACTTGATCCTCAAATTTAAATCTTATCTAGGAGATACCTTCATTTATCATACGATGGCAAACGTTAAAAATTGTCTCGTTGCTTCCACATTAATCATAGCCAAAAGTTTCTTCGCGTGTTTTCAGAGGATATCATTTATAATCCTGAATTCTTCATTCTTGCAAATAATTTAGCTCTTATCGAGTGGAACAATAACCTTCAAAAATGCTCCTAACCTTCTAACAAATGCTTTAAAAACTTCAAACTTCTTGAGGGAAATTTGCTGTCTAATCTTTGTTGGAAATGACGCATATTTCACGTCGCTTGTGGCAATCGGACTAGACCATAAGGAGCTACTCGTAATTCAAGGTCTACCTGATCGGAGCGGTTGCCAAGAAAAACGTTCATGAAGAGAACAACAAACTGCTATAAATTCCCGCACTTGTTCGACAGGTAACGATGTGTCTTCTGGCTCTACTCGAGTGAGAGACAGTGAGTTACTAGTGCGGCACTCACGAGCTGTCTTTATCTCATCCTTTACCACGATGTCTTTCTTTACTGCAAAAATCGATGTATTATTCCTGATATCAGCACATTCAGAAAAGCGTTGTAGGTTTGGTTCGGAGGACAACACATCGCTTCAATGAATCAAAGTGCAGCTTCTCTATGATTGCAACAAATTTCTGACTTTTGAAGAGGAATGGGCGGTGGAAAGAATTGAATTCTTCTGGGACTTGTTGTTGGAGGCAAGCCAGAAATAGCCATGTGTTCTTGGGCACATTCATCGACAGATGGGGGAGGGCATACGGACGTTCCGCAGCTGAAAATACAGAGGATGGATGCTGACCGCTTGCAACCTCTTTGTTGTTTTAAATAAATGCCACAGCACTGCGACAAGTTGAGCCTGGCATGCAGACATGCTGGCCATCAAATTCGTACCGTTGTTGTTTGCAATCTTGTTTTCGGCTTTACCTTTAAAGCTGTGCTTGGATTGTCTATGAATCTATGGTGTTTGTAAAATCCCGTTAGCATTGTAGAGCTTGTCTCCAACCCACTTATATTTGCCCTTCTAGGTGTGCTTCTTCGATAAAAGTCGACGTCGCCGGTCGATACATCCCCACAGCTATCGTCCTCTTCGAATACACAACAGGCGATCACTAGGTAATCCTTCTCCATCTCAGAAGTTACTCCTGTCAGGAGTTTGTGATCAGTGACGCTTGCTCCTCCCATCTCATGCTCCCTTTCAGCCACTCCTTCGCCTCTTGCAAGCATTCGCCATTATTGTTTCGTTACCGCTTTCTTCATTCCCGGCTCGCCTCCATTTCCTTTTACCTATGACAATGCTTCATGGACCACTGCGCTGTGTATGTGTGCAAGCGCCCTTAGTGTAAGTCTGCAATCTTCTTGTACATTGGCAGGTGGCACATGCAACTCTGACTTATTGCCGTCAACGTGTTGTCAAGGCAGCGAAGTCACTGCACCCGTTCTCCGCTCAGCTTTGAATTTCGAAATGACTTCATAAAGAAGCGCGTTAAAATAAATCCGGAAGGTCAAGTGATCCTGCAGAACTGATGTAACTCACGAATTATGTTCTTCTTGGCCCGGATGTTCGAGCCTCAACAGCGTGACGGCCAGCTAATCTAACCACAAAGAAGGAACGAAGGATTCGCGTCTCCGCATGGGCTTCTACGATGAATTTTGTCAGAGTCTTGTGGGCTAGCAAGATTTTCGATTCTTACGAAAAGTCTCTAATCTTTCTTGCATTAGTTTCCCGACACATTTTCGCTTCTTCTCGAGGAAATGTACCGCTAATATTGCATGCCGGAAAGGTTTCTTCACAGCCCTAAAACCTTTGTAGAGGAACGCAAGCCGACATCAACTTCGCTATCGCGCCATCATTGTTAAAAGTAAACCGCGCGATTGCCAGACTTAGAAACGATGCTTCGAAGAGCTGTCTCTGATTCAAACCTGGCTCTTTCTTTTTAGCGCTAATTATAAGACGCTTATATGAAACAATATTCGTACTACATTCATTCACCGAATGTAAAATTGTCTTAAGGGTAAGAATTTGTGATGCACTAGAGCAAATAGACCTTTGGCATTGATTTCTTTGACCTGAAGGTCCTTTTTGTTCAGTTTGAGTTCGATCAGCGCTGCCTCTGAGGATTCGAGCGTGTCATCAACGAGTTTGTTGAATAGATCAAAGTGCTGCTTTACCGGTTTACACGACATCGCTGCAAGCTGCATTGCGCTTAAAACGTAAACAAGTTTCTAGTTCCCTTCGTTTTAAATTATGAGTAGACGCTTACTAACGCTTATAAATAAAGCTCAAAGAAATCCCGCCCGCTCCACATAAGACCCCGTTTCCACATCTCTATGTTGCAAGAGAGCCGCTTTCTGCAATAACTGCACCAAACTAAGCCCTTAAACGGATGAAGTAATATTGCCGACCGAAGTGGTAGAGTCTTGGGAATCGATCAACCGCTGTGCTTCAACCTTACCAATGAAATACTTATTAGGGAACCCGATTGTTCTTAGTGCTGCAGAACAAAGCTACAGAATATCGAACAACGAGCAACGGCCAGAAATTCGACCAACCTCCTTGAAGTCTGAAATACGAATGATGTTACATGACCGAATAACATCCACCATTTCGACACTTCAAATTTCAATACGAGTTACATTGTTGAGCATCGGCAAGTGCTGTGCATATCAGCTTATGAATATGTGGGAAAGCACGCCAGAAATGCTGACACAGTGTGCGTCTTTTGCAGTTTCGCCACTCAGAAGCTGCCAAAAATTCCGAACGGTAAGAACGCGTTTTCATGTATTTAGTTCAGACCATTAACGTTTATGTCCAAATTGCTTTCCATTTGCATGGATATTCTGCCAAAAAATCGTTTTTGCCCGCATCCAACCTAGTGTGGGAATTGGACGCTATCCTCTTACTGGTTGCCTGTGTACCAAATGTCAGTGTAATGGTTGCAGTTCCCGAGCTCAACATATGCACACACATGCACAAACGCTAGTGTGTTGTCCAAAGAAATCTCCGGAAACCGCGCCGGAATCAGAAATGTGGGAGAAATCCAAGATCTCAGGAATGTAACCTAATTTCGTTGCGACAGGAAAGAACCGTTTCTAAGGTTCGGAATCTGAGCTCTTTCTCAAAAAGAACTTTCGCACTAGATTTCTTGTGCAGGTAGTTTGGTTGTGGTGCTGAATATGGAGATTCGAATTGATGTTGTTCATGTCGATTGCGCTACGGCTTTTGACGCCGTTGATCATGAGAACTTGAAATGAGGGATCGTTGGTGTCGAGTTGAAAATTGTGGAGGATTTCTCCTCGTTCAAACATTGGAAGGAAGCAATTCCTCCAGGTTGCTCTGTGCTACGCGTTTTATTTTGTTCATCGTATATGTGAACGATGTCTCAAACATCATGCATACCTGTCTGTTTACGAACGATCTGAGAATTTTCCAGTCATTAAACGAATTCGCATATAAACTTCATAACTTGTAAAAAGATCCTGGCGTTTGAACGGTAGAGCTTGTGGCAATTCAGTTTATCCCGTGATAAATGCTTTGTTATGTAAACTGGTGGCAGAGGTGCTTCTTGAGCTAATGGTGCCACCTTTCCTTTGTGCATGGTGGTACCAATGATCTTAGTACTACAACTGTTTTTGATTTTCACTGAAGGCTGCAACGCTGATCTGCTGCCAGGAGATGATCCGATCCAAAGTTGCAAGCTGCGATCTCCGTTCCGCTCAGCCCGGATGTCTCGAATATCGCAGCAGGGCTTCAATCACGTACAGCCGGCTTGTTTTGGAATACTGCATTTCTATGCGAGTCCTTTCTTCCGTTTCTGAAACTGCACTGCTTAAAGATGTCCAGAAATTTCCCACCAGTTTTGTGCTCGCTAAAACTTATCTTGGCCTTCATAAGCTTGACTGTGTTAGGGAACTGGAAAAACAGAATCTTAATTCAGAATCACCAGGATATCGCAGGCTTAAATTCAACTTCATCGTCTGTTGCAATAGCACGAGGTTTCGCCACTTTTCACTTTCCACAGTCTTTGAGGAGGGTGCTTGAATAGAATGCTTGAAAAAGTTTTCCAGCAACGAAAGTTAAGTTGTACCACAAACGGCCTTCTGAAAACGTTTCATTATCATATAGCCCACAACTGGGGCATTCTTTCTGAAATTACGAAAACAGATGATGTTTAGAGCATCTAATGACTCGGAAGTCGATTGATCTCCAGCTTACTAGAAACCTCATGTTTCACACATCCCCGTTGAGTATATTCTTATTTTGCAGCGCTGTTACTTTGCCAACTACGTGGTAGAAGCCACAGCAACGCGAGAAGATGCTTAAGCAGGTGCGAGCCGACATGCAAATTGCATACTAATGAACTGAAGGGTAGCAGCGAGCCTGAAGCCTTCACGCTGAGTGAGTATAATTTTGCAAAGAATAATGCTTTCCTCGCTAATAGTTTATGCTATTCATTCAGCGATCTACAGCTCCAATAATTTAACTACCCCTGAATTTGATTGAAACATAGGTGCACTATTGATTTCAAACAGACAAGTCGACCGGCCGATTTGAAACGTAATGCGTTATTGTTTTCGGTGAACTACGGGAGTGATTGGCCCGATGAGCGATCCTGCAAAAGCACAAGTCTTGCCGGCCCTCTTGGCAGCTATTGTTGCTTTCTTTGTTCGGTTCAATAGAGCAGTTTCCTCGTATCGCATAGTTCAGGTCAAGTGAACGTTGCTAGACAGAAATGAGGCCATTCTCCATTCAAAAGCTATCTGCATTAGGTAGGTGGTTCCGCGTAAGGTAAGAGGCCTTAAGAAGGATCCCGTAAACATTAGGAAGAAGGGTTTGTTGTTGACAAACTCCAATTTTTCGTAAGTCTTCAATCGGCTTAACTCAAAAGTAATTAGCACGTCTCGTTCACCATCACTTTCAAAATTTCGACATGCTTCGTCAACCAGAAATTGATATATATCGGTTTCAGCGCCTTGCTCAGAATAGCAACCCGATCGCTCTGTCTCTTATAGGACAAGCTTTGGAAAAACCCTGAAAGGCTAGCCTGTTAACTTCAGAATTTCTGATATTCGTAAATGAGGTTTGAAGGCGCTTTTTTGGAGGCAGGAATGATTATGATGTCAGTTAACGACATTTTGTTACCGGGCTGCATAAAAATGCGTCTATCAGGTATCCGTTGACACCTTTCGGTCAGGAAGGGGAGGAAGAGGCCTGATACACTTTGTATATATCTAAACGAAAGTTCGACCAGTTTTTAGCAGCTTGCCAATTTCTACGCCAAGAGTTCTTGAGAAATTTAGAACCCCTGCAATTTGGCCTTCCTTTCTCCATCAACGATTCTCGTATGCGTCTGTCGATTACGATGTTTGATTACAGCATTATTTCTTGCATCATATTATGTGTGATGAATTTCCGGCTGCTGTAGAAGACTGCATAGTGTAATTCGAGAATTTTTTTTTCTGAAGCATTGCACCTGAAGTATAAGGTTGATCCAAATTCTGTGCAAATGCATTTGCTATTCCATAGGATGAAGTAATTTGCCTGATTGCACTACATTGCTCACATGTTTTTGCATATTTGAATTTCTAAAAATAGCCGGTCTTTAGGATGATCGAATCCGACGTTTTCGGTATTTTACTGCACTCGACCGGTCGCTGTTTGACGGGGTCTTGTCAAGTCGACACTTGTGAGTCCTTCGCTTGAGCAGGTCATGATGATCAAATCAGCGAGCACTACAAGCACGTGTCTCTGCAATCATTTTCATGTGTTTTGTCAAGTGCAGAAGGGATATCTAGAGGAGGTTATTATTTATGGCCTCTGTGAAAACTTTGCTACGAATGATGCGACAACACTTCTATACGATTCGTTCAAATGTTTTCATTTTAAGAGCTGTCTCTTAGCGATATTTCATTTGTTGAAGTGGAATAAAGTGCTTACTCCTGAAATTATCCATAACGATCCGACAATTCTCAGTAGCCCGTCATTCGGACTCCCCAATTCCCTGAATAAGAATAAATGAGAGGTTCTAACCGTTGGTGATTTTCTCTGAACGAAGCGAACTTTTATATGTGCCTTGGCAATGTGCGTTTCATACCTTTGTAAACAAGGTATCAATATTCGCAACATACCTCCTAGCAGTCAGTTTACCGGGAATTTGTATTTATTATGAGAAAATAAGGAATTTTATTTGTAACTATGGCAAAAACGATCATGGCGGTAGGTGAAAAAGTGGCTCAGTATCACTGTAGTTAGTACGCAACGATGAGCTCAGAGCGAAAGCCGTTGTTCATAGATATGAGAGAAAACTCTTCGAAACATTGGAAGACAGTAAAGGAAGCGGTCGCGATGAGTTAACAGTGCTAGTGGCTACCCAGTTTCCAACGAGAATCGATGACCTCCGGATTTCGGGACCTTTGTAATGGTTTTTTCAACGGCCATAACCCCGGAGTTGCTGGCCCACAACGATTCTCGGGGTCTTCTGCACCATGCTCAGGTCCTCACCTCCCCCGTCCTCTTCAAGAACTTGTGATTTGAGATACGGTCTTTTTTACCACTATTTTGTGTCTTTTACATTCAAGGTGCAGTTTTATTAGCGCTTTTTCTACTCAACAGTTGAATTTGGCTTCTGCGGTGTGCACTTAGAATTGTTGGCAAATAGAGCTGACCTTAGGCCGAACAGAGCTTAGGTTGAGAGCGCTGGACGCTGCAACTACAATCCGGCATGCTCTCACTGAAAGTAAAAAAGTTAAGTATAGACATTCACCGTTAAAGGCCATTGGATGTGAGTTTGTGGACCCCGAAAGATGCATTTAACAAGGGGGGGGGGCTGAACACACCAATTTTTTATTCCCATGACTCTTTGCTGAACTGCTTCAACCTCTTTTTTCACTTCTCTCCCTCATCCTTTCAAACCACAGGGATAGTTTTGCTTCGATTTTATTTCGCTTTAATTCTGTTCTCTACCATCTTGCATTTAATGCTACATATTACGTAAGCGCTTGATATATAGTATCTTCACTGCTAGCAAATGCAAATATAGTTTCACAGTGGATACAACAGTCAGCACTGCTAGTACTGGGGAAAGACCCGTCCCCAATAAGGTCTCCTTCCATGTGCCGAATGACATTCCATCTGGTCATGTCGCTTCCTGTCGGGGTCCTCGTCCGGCCAAATCGCCGCCACCCTCTACACACCCTTGACTAAGATTCCATCGGTAGAAAACGTTTTATTTAATCTGCAGAAGATTACCTTTGCGTTGCAGTCCGATTTTATCTCCTCGAAACTCCCGCAGGGTTCTTCGCAGCCCTCGCCCCTGCGAAGAGTGGCGAAAATCTTCTTCCTTCAACAAATCCATAGCACCAGGTTGAGCCAAAAGTACGTTTCCATAGTTGCACGATTTCGTACAATCAAACGAGATTACCTTGAGTCTGAAAGAATTCTCTTACGATCACGAGAAGTTAGCAGAATAAAATCCTTAATCTGTGTTTCTGAAAAGTGGGAGAAAATGGTGAAATATTTGAGCAATTCCAGCGAAGGCCCAAATGGCCAACTGACACGAAATTTAGCAATTTTGTTGTTAGTGAGATGTGCGTAATCCGGCAAAGTCATATATTTTCTGGTTCCGCACATTTGAAGTATTGTCAAAAGTGTGCCAGGCGCATGAAATGCGGCTATACATCACGCAGACGAGATGTTTGAATGTTCTGCATGAAAACATTCAAAAGAATTTCAGCATGCATGAAAACGCTCCATGCAGTGTGCTTCGATTTTTTTATAGAAAGCAGGCTTATCAGTACAGATGACAGTTGCATTGTTGTATGGGGAAGCAAGGCGTCCGCTTTTATCGCCAATCTTACATCTCTGTCTAGTATTTCAGTGCAATGAACGGGTCTGCTCATGGTCGAAGTGTAATGATTCAGAGGAGCGCGTTTCTGATCCTCACGTGATTTTTGGTCGCTTTTTGGTTACAAGCATATAATGCAACTCAGCAGGAAGGGGCTTGAGTACAGACCCATCCATAGCTTCTTTGTTCGGTCGTATGTTGCGAAAGCACGGCTTTAAACTGTGGAGGCGAAGGGGAAGAATCGACAGGGCCAGGTGGGAAGCCACTGGGAGCCATCCTGAGCACGAAGAAAGTCGAGAAAACGAAGAGATAAGAAGTCAACTCTCAGTCAATCGGATCATTGTCAGGACGCAGCGGAGGACAGACACTCGAATAAGGAAACAAGGGGGAAAAATTGCGTTGAACACTTTTTGACAGAGTTTCCGCAATGCAGTACTTGATAGGCTAGTTCACCAGTGGGGAAGGGAGGAATTGTGGGATGTCCGCCAATCCCGCTCCTCCTCCCTTATCGCTAGGTGCGACAACAATAGAAGGTATTTTGAAGCGCGACGCAGTTTTCTTCGAAATTTCTGGAAAGAAGCTATGAGGGTTAAGTTTTCTGATTTTAAAAAGACGTTCTTTTTAAATGATCGGTTGACAAAGTGCACGCTAGCTGATTTTCTGACTCGTTCGAGAAAGTTGAACAATTTGAAGGATGTGTGCGCGTCAGCGGGCATTGCGGCACCTGCACTCAGGTTGCTTTCTGCGTTGCACTATATAGTTTCTCAGAGAAAGTCCACTTTTTGAGGCATTTAGCTGCAAAAGTTTTTGGAGGAATTCTGGTCGGGCTGGGCAATATGAAGGACGGCGAGGCGGTGTTATGATTATGGAAACTTTCAGAGACGTTACGCATTGAACAGGTATTTCGAATGGATAACTCAGCAAGTAATGATTGCATGCAAGCTAACTCTACACCAAAAGCTTCTGAGACAACCAGCGACAGCAACGTTTCCACAACGTGAGGCCATATTAAAGAAAATATTAGCAGTATAATGGAAATTTCTGCAAATCAGAATTCGAACTTCTGCCTCTTTTATTGTGGTCGCTCCTAGATCCATGATACGTCCTCGGGAAATGCGAAATTTTTAGCCTTTTTGAAGTAAGTCATCGACAGTGCATCCATCTTGAAGTTTGTGCGCGCTAATCCTCGAGCCTTCCTTTCCGGGTTCAAAGATATGTTTTAACCTGGAACAACGGGCAGGTTAAAAGACATCAATCGCTTAGTGCAATTTTAATGACAAAAATGACAGCTGAGCATTGCTGAGGCAGAGGTTCCCATTGCCCATCGTCCTACACAACGTTATTCCATAATTCTACTGCATTCAGCGATCTATAATCTTCAACGGAAGGAAAGAAGACGAGGAGGTGAGGCGGAACTGCTTCATAACTGCTTTTCCACTGCTGCGGAAATAAATCTGCACTTGGGATCTATAAGCTGTACATGTCTTCCGCCTTCTTGCTTGAGAAAAAAGGGGTCGGATGGGCGGACGCTTATTTTCGGTCATAAGTAAGGTCAGAATGGCTACACAGATTTTCTGCTCTCTTCTGAGTCGCTCTGTTGTTATCCAAAAGCTCATTGCACCTCTCCGGTCTAGGGTTAAGAGTTGGACAGGACTAAACTTCTGTGAAGTACACAGATACAAGTTTCAGGAAAGAGAGGTGTTCCAGATTGCGACGAATGATACTGAACACTGCTCTGATAGCATATTAGATGTCTTTGATAAGCTGACCTAGAATAGTCCAAGTTTCTAGGTGAAGTCACGACAAAATGTTTGACCACGACAGTCATGCGCCTTCTGCGCGAAACTCAACAATTTACTCACTCCTTGCTACGAAAACTTTCATACTTGCTCCTGATGGAGCGTGCCATAGTGGCAAAGGTGTCGCAAAGACTCCTGTTTGTATTGTGCCCTTTCAAGGGCCATCGACAGTGGAATTACACCTGAAATTATATACGCTGTCATCTGGAAGCTGCAACTGATGACTCAAAGGAAGCATTCATGAGTTGATATTCAGCGGTTCCGAAACAAGCAAGGCAACGAGGCCAGAAAGGACGGCATGTAGAGGATATGCGTCAGTATTTGTTTTATTCCTGGTAAATCTACTTAATAACACCGACCGATCCACTCTTGCTGGTAAGGAATATCCTTGTCCCTTCTGTATGTTTATTTGCTTGCAAAGAGGCCTTTAAATGTGCATGTTGTTCTTTCGGTGACTAAAAAAGCTTCGCTACTTACCGTGGCTCGGTGTAGCTGACCCGAGTCCCAAACGTCATATAGCCTTTGGCGCGCTTATCGAGGCGCTCTTTTGGATTTCCTTAGAGTTTTACAGTGTTTTCTGATCGCTACTTCATTACAGGCGTACTGACAGACGTACAGAAGTATTTCAATTTGGATGATGCAAAAACAGGTCTTCTTCAGACAGTTTTTGTTATATTCAACATGTTATCTGCACTGCTATCTGGTTTTCTCGGCGACCGCTATAACAGGAAATGGCTCATGATATTCGGAATCACTCTCTGGGTGTCGGCAGTGTTCGCTTCTTCGTTCGTTCCCAGCGATGTTCGTTTCTCCAAATGACGTTTTGCATTAGAAATTATTGCTTTATCTCATATCAGCAACCCATACGGTGCAACCATGAGCTAGCTCACATATTAACATCGTGGCAAATCACGATAGGCAAAGATGGAGTCACTGTCGACAGGGTGACTTCAATAGGAAAGCAGCGAATGATGTTGCAGCTGTGGTCGTTATCACTCCTTTTGATACTTCGATGCCGGAGCGATTAAGAGACATCATCGCGCAAAAATTGTGTATAGGAGAGGGTGCCGCTGACATTGTAGCCAAGGTAGCCAATATATCCACCACTGAAGTAAATCATTACCTCTAAAACGTTGTGGGACTCCCTAGAAACATGCATCTGTATTTGCAAGAGTTATTTGCTTCAACCGGACAAACATATGAATTCACTTCGGGGATATTATATTTCTAGTGTCCACGAAGACGCCACTCTATACCAGAAGAATGTTCCGAAATGACGTGTGCCTTGTTGCAGTGGAACGCCAAAACAACGTGCATAGGCAAGATCTTTTAATGGCAAGTGAGCAAGCACAAGTTGACGCCATCACAGTTCCTGAACGAAAGTTCCTAGAGAACATGCAAATATATCTTTGATGTAAAAATCTTGAGCTTTCAGCTGATCAGCGCCCAGCGAGACCTCGCTTCTATCGCAAATTGAAAAGAAAAACTTGTGGTGCTTTTGTGCAGAAATACCGAAGGATCCTTTTCATGTAGGGCTGGTGAGACGAGTATTTATTCTGTCTGTTAGACATTTCGCACCCTACTGAAATGTTGGGCAGATGACTCGACCTCCTCTCCCTACTCACCTCCCCTTTTCTTTCCTTCCCTTCTTCACTCGACGGTCACGCCTTTGCTCGAGAGACATCTCAGCTCAGAGTGTGTTCCCTTTAGCGTAATAGAGCACGGCCCGTAGAGTGCTTATGCACCTCGAAACCAAACTTGTGAAGATTATCATGCACGGAAGTGGTTGGGAAGAGTTCTTTTGCAGAATTATTTGACCTCCAATCGCTACCCTTTTCTGGGTTTAGCGAACTGAAGGCCAAAATTTAGGACTTTTTGAAAAAGCGAGCCTTCAAATCAAGTGTACTGAACAAAGACTGCTTTACTCAAGCTAAGAGCGCAAGTGGCTTACGATCAACAACCCGACTTCGTCCTGCGGTAGACACAGCCAGAGAATTCAAGCAGAATTAATGACGAGAACGGTACTATGTACAGCGTTGACTACCAGAATGTGTACAGTATTGCAGAATAAGTGGAGGAAGGCAATAGCGAAGGTGGACGGTGTTCCAGTACGGTCAGTTACTAGACGCGAAGGAGCCCCCTTGAGCTCCTGATTACGGTCCTCTTCTTGGTCCGACTTCAGCAGAGCGGAGTTGGGTTCGGGCAGCTTCTGTTACCTGGCCCAGCTCCGCCTTCTACTTCTTTTTGCATCTGACGCCATCTTACTTCCATTGTGGCGTCTCCTTTTCCGTTGCCATTTCCGCTTGATGCACCTCGATTTCCTGGGGCAGCTGAGGCGGCTAACCTCTTTTTACCGTGCAACGGCTCCAGCGAAGCGCTATAATGAGATTCGTGAGTCGCGACAAGAGCTTTCCGAAAGTGACTGTAGATCTGCCAGTGATTGGTGGATATACCTTAATTGCATGCACTGAACACAGCCAAAAGCTTAAAAACGCGAAACAGCATCCAGCTGACGTCGTAGAGAAGACGTTCACATATAAAGAAGTTTAGTTCTCCACCTCAATGCCTCGGTCTTCTTAATCCTCAGAGTTGAACTCTGGTGCCACTCTGCTCCCTTTTAAAGGTGGAAGATCACTTGACTGAACACTGCACTTGTGATCGATTGCACAGCTGTCGCATCTGTATTTGAGACGAATATGATAACAAACGTTGACGGATGGCGACAAACTGGCAAAGAGTACGTCTTATATCACAACAGTGATCGAGTCTGGCTGGGTGACGAGAAGAGAGTTTGAGGACAGGTAGGGACGAGGAGGCTGAGAGGATGAACTACGCCTTTGGTGATGAAAGTGTCTTGTGAAATGTGATAGTGACAAAATCGCGTTGTGAAATATGAAGCAAACAAGATGAGTAATGTAACAACAGCCTTCTTAATGCCATTGCAAATCATGGCAAAAATCTGCGTTGGAGATTTCCTTGGGAAACAAACTGTCAGATTGCAACATGAACGCAGAAAGAGAAAGTGCGCATCTTCGCCACTTGACACCTTTTAAGGTGGTGTTATAGGTGAACTGAAGGTGAGTCAAAGTATGAAGTTTACTGAGATGTGAAAGATTTGACGGTTATTCGAAGGAAAGTTTTACAGTTAGTGTCTGCGAGTGTTGCGAGCGTTTAGACAATTATTTTCTCAGAGAGGTCCGCTTTTTGATCGATTCTCACTTCTGAGTGACAAAGGCCGGCCAGCTTTTCGGGGCTGTATATGTTTTTTGTACTGTACATAACAGAAGGCATCGGAGTCTCCGACCACCGAGATGGCTATGGATAATGTGAAAGCGGCTTGGAGCTGATATAAACACAAACATTGCAGTTATTAGCTATTCAAGATGTGAACTCAGAGTTGATTTGTGTCACTATAATGGACTTTTCAGCTTTACTATTTATTCCTCTCGTGCCGGGGAGCACTTGGCTTCGGTGTGGCGTGCTACTTTACCATAGCGCCCTCAATTATTGCTGACATGTTTGTGGCCAGTACGCGCGCTCGTGCGCTCATGTTCTTCTACTTCGCAGGGCCTCTTGGCAGGTGAATCCGACTTATGGACCCGCCGAATTTAGTTGCAAACAGCATAAGAGGTTCGAATAAGTATGTGATGAGTGAGATCTTATGCTGGTGCAATTAAGCATTCGTTTCGTTATAATCGACGGCGATGAAGTCGCTATAGCACGATGCACTGAGATAGTATAAATTCGGCAAAGCGCGTTGCTTTTTGTTAAACAGAACTCTTTTGAGTGCTTTTGTACTGCTCGCTTCATTTCTGCAGTAATCTAGCGTCAGATTTCTTCAAGCTCCGTGCAGTGACAGCGATACGTGCAATAAGTAGAAATCACTCACCACAAAATATTTCTCACAAATCACATCGGATGCGATGAACTATATAAGGGTGGCCTGCCATTGTGCCCACTGCAAAAGACGATACCCGCAGTAACTCCATTGCAATTGATGCAATTCGTTCCTTTGTCTTTGGTGGTTTGCGGACTCTATCCACTGTCTGTCGAGCTGACTATATTCCACTTTCATATCACCCAACGTCTTCTCTAAATCATAAAAAACGAAGCAAATAGGAATACTTCATGAAATAGTTTTCTTGAGCGCAGTGCTATCCGTTACTTGGCAGCGGATATTTTTTTGATCAATCTGCCTAATGCTTTTTGCATAAACGAGAGACGATCGAGGAGAACCAGTCAAGCTAAAATAATTGTTTATCAGTGCGACTGAAAATCGGACGCTGCGACCGTTTACTGATTGTTGCTTTTGTTTTGTATGAATATCTGCGCATTGGTGCATTTGTTACTGCTGGGTTTTTCCCTCTTTCAGTGGTTTTGGCTATATGTTTGGATCGTACGCCAATTCTTTACTGAACGGTTGGCAGTGGGCTTTACGTCTCACACCGGTGTTCGGTGCTGTATGTCTGATGCTCGTTATACTGGTAATCAGAGAGCCTGGACGTGGAGAAGCCGAAACGGCCACTGGTGCAGCCGCTGCTAGCCGTATCGGAACAACATCGTATTGGAGCGATATTGTCGCTCTTCTTCAAATGTAAGCGTAATACATACACCTCATATTACAAAGATTTTTCTTCGTTGATTGCGGATGCAGGTATTTTCAATTGCGCAAACGATTGCGCAAGGGATTGCAAGCGACCTCGACGCAACATGCAACTTAATGCTCCTCACAGCATCGTGCAGCGAATAACCAACCCTCCTCTGCCATTCCCACTGAAGATGCTCCCTGTGCGGACTGTGTATGAGACTTGAACAAACCTCCTCCCCCACTCCTCTTCCTCCACAATTAGAACAGGCAGAGGGGGAATCGACGTCGTTCGAAAGCAGTCTCAGACTACTACAAACGACTGTCACAATTCGCTTTGTGGCTTTTGGATATCTGAAGCTCTTTTCAGCACTGACTTGATAGCTTTGTGCATATCTGGAGCCTAGTGATGGAATAGGCAGAGAAGTACTCCATAAAATCTGTCCATATCAAGCAAAAATTGATCATACAAATGTAGTCTCGGCTAAAATCTAAAGATTGACAGCGACCACCCAATGTTTCCGTTGTCCACGGTGGACTGCTTCAGAAATTAGGACTACATTCGAAATCAAGTTCTATGGATATTTCGAACAAATGCTAAGTGTTAATTAATCGGAGTTTTATTTCTAGTGTGTTGTGAGGGTAATTCTATTGTCATTTTCATCGGCTGCGTTTCATCCGACCGTACATTCCACATATTCGGATTCTTCTTTCTTATCATGTTTGTTATTACAATGACGATTCGATCTTCGAATTGCAGTTACAATTACTGGCTCTAATGAAGCTCCATTAGCATTGAAGAGATTTCATTAAGTGCTCAATTTTGAAGTTCAAGTTGATTTTTTGGTGCTGTTTGCTACCACCACTAGAAATTAAATGATCAAAGGCGTGAAGTCACGTGAAGCTTTTAGATAAATTTGCACACATGCTCACGTTCATCGGGTGGCCTGCAGGGAAAATGTGGTTGGTCGAGCTTCTAAGTCAGCGATCCCGTGGAATGAAGCTTTAAGTACGCTGGTTTGGTTTAGATGAGTGGATGGATTAAATAGGAATTCAACTCACTGAGGGCGATGATTCTACAAGTTGTAACATGAGGAGCTTCTAGACGAACATACGTCTCGGCAACGATTGCGTTCACGGCAGTGATTTTCTCGATGGTGTCACTTTCATGGTGGGGTCCGACATCGGTATGCTTAGCGTTTGCGATGAACAACAAATTAAATTCAACAGATGATATTAATAAACAAACGCAGACACAGTACGCTTCACTGACCCTCATGTGCTTTCACACCATAACGCAATAATTAAATACGTTAATAAGTAGAAAGGTAGCGTTAAAACATCCACGGTATCATAGGATGTTTCAAGGCTACCTTTCTATTTATTAACACATTTATTTACTTATCTACTTTCTCTTTATTTGCTTGTTCATTTACTTATTTGTTTTCTTATGTACTTGTTTATTTCAACGTCTTGAAGTGAGAAGACATGAAAAAGTATGTGGGCATGGAAAGCAAGAGGGAGCAAAGCGTACGTAAAGCTGTAATTTAACCGAGTAGATATTTAAATCCTAAGGGCAACAATAGCATTCAGATAAAAATGGTTCAGAGCACCTCAAGAGCTGAAGGAGTGAATGAATTAATGATATCGGCAGGAACCTGATCCCAAACTCCTGAATCATGGAATTGGAAAATGTAGAACGTTGTTTATGCTGCAGCATGTTTTGACGAGTTGAAGCTGATGCCGATCGAGTAGGGGCGAACTGAAATATTTCTGAGACCGCGTATCGGAAAAGACGTGCACAATTTTATAACAAAGAATCATGTGAAATCTGAACTTGCTGCATTCCAACGATTCCATGTTAAAGGTTTTTAGCCTGGCAGTGCAATTTGGCTGGTAATGGCCAATGTAAACTTTTCGGAAAGCAATTTAGGTGGAGCGTTTCTGGGCATTCTATAACCGTTTGATATCAGAAACTGAATGGGGAGACCATATAGGAGTAGAGCACACCAAAATGGGTCGATAACACGTGAAGAAGGTGTAATTGTCGTGTATGATATTGAAGGTGTCAAGGAACAGTACAGTTAAAGGTAATAGTGCTCAACACATGTGTGCTACAATGTGCAAAGTGCGAAGTTTGTAATTTTCGACGGCTTTTCACCAACAATCGCAACTACAAGCTGCAATGGAGTTCAGGGTCGTTCACGACACCAGAATGCTGAATACATCCGTGCAAAAAGAACAACACTTCCTAACTCGAGAAAAATCACTTAGGAGAATCCACATACTTTAACTTGATATTTGAAATAGGACTTTTCTCTTGGGAAAAATTTAACTGCCATGATTTCGTCCAGCTGGGGAATGCGCCAAGAATCATCGTTGAGGTCGTGGACAGGTTCATGCAATACACGTTAAATCTCTGAGACATCAGCATTATAGTGGAGTAACTGAATACATATAACAATGTCATCTCTAATGGTTTTGTCAGAAACACCGTGAATGTATACGAGGAACAAAATAGGACCCAAGGTGCTTCCTTGTGGGATACACAGAAGTTTGTTGTGGCACGGAGTAGCTATCTTCAATTCTTGTTTGAAAATTTCATCCACACAAAAATGTCTTGACCCACTTTGGAAAGAGCCAATGACATCATGTCTTCCATTTTCAAGAACAAGTTTTCATTAAGATCACATCAAAGGCCTTTGCATGGTCAGTGTGTACAACTTCGGTCTGAAGTTTCATGTTCAACGCAGACACCCAGTCTCCTGAATACGAGATAAGTTGCAACACTGGGGACCGACCAGTGACGAAGCCGAACTGGGCAACCTTCAGAAAGATGTTTCGAACAAAATGATCTATTAATGCGTCGGAATGTTTCGAAAACCTTATAAAGGGCGAGGTGGGACTTATTGGGGGATAGAATTCTACTGATGTGGCAGGTGGTTTCTTCATGAAAGATGGAAAAACGCACACTTTTAAGCAGGAGGAAGATGCGGACAAGAGGGGAAATGTGAGGCAATTATGTTAAATCTCCATGAGGTTGCTTTTCCGCTGCGTTTTAAAAACAGTGATGAGATACCTTCAGGTGTGAGTGGAACCTTGTTACTGAGTTTACAAATAGCGTCAGAACTCAGCTAGCGCTTACATCAACAAAATCCGAATGCTTATTGCATCATACAGGAGAAAGCCGATAGCACACCGTTATATTCCTTAGCACGCTTGAGAGATAATTTGTGCGCATATCACGTTGCAGCTGGTTATTGGTGATCAAGAGTTATCATGTCTATTCTTAAGTGTCATGCGCTTTGTCGCTAGCTTCCAGCTGCTCCATGAAGCGCACAATCTTTTATTCTCTGCGAGATGCGGCCATCATCTTCATTAATAGAGCTAATCCATTTTACTGCTACTTTCCAATTCCTTTATAGGGTCTCATCCGACGTCGGTCGTGGAAATTAACTGTGCTCGATGACACTTCTTTTCAAGCATATTCTAGTTCGAACAATCGTTAGGTTATGACATGTCCGGCAGTTACATCGGAATAATGTTGATATCAAGATACTGTATTTCAAGAGCCTTTTTGCACTTTTTTGTTGAGAGATCATTTAACTACGCCATTCCAGGATAAATTTCCTTTTTGGCTTGATAACAATGATTGGAGGTCTCGCTGGCGTTATTACTGGCAGCTTGTGGGCCCAGGTAGGCTTGTTTTCCAATATTTCAAGAGGCTCAGCAATTATGTGGCACGTTTTTGCAAGAAACCTGCTTTGGGTGAATATCTGCTGAACGTTGTCACTGCATACTGCATTCCTGCTGCTGAAGGTTCACGGCGGGGACTAAACTGCCAGAATTCAAAAATTAGCAAAAGTCATGTCCGAAATCTTCGAAGCTTCAAATTTGAAACGTGAAGATTTATGTCAAGCCAATGGCTCACAAACGTTGGCATTTGCTATGTAAATTTCCAACTTGAGTATCATGGAAAATGCTGCTTGTGGAGCAGATGTGGGCACATGGAAATCACCTAAATGCTTGCTGCACTGATGGAGTGGCCAACGCGTCTGTGATGTAGGGAGCTGATGGCGTGGCTCGAAAGAAGGTAGCCCGGATCGCTTCAAATGTCGTCATTTGCAGATGTGGTCGGGCGGCAAATGCTGCTTTCGATGGGCGAGGACAAAACGATCCAATGCCTTCGTATGCGCCAGCGGATCATTTATGGGGGCGTCTTTTCTATTTTTTGGCCTTCAGTTTATGGAAGGAAATGTGACCCTCTCATGGGTATTTGCACTTTTCCCTCTTCCTTGGTTTTTAAGTTTTAGAACCAGTCACATACAAAGAACCGTCGCCAGAGTAGATTTAGCCGCCTCATTTTCGTGTTGTGTATTGGCATCATACACATATTATACACATAGGTCAGATGGTTAGTCCCCTTTTTTTTGAAAGCTTCAAGCCTGCGCTCACTTATCACGCGATAGGGTGCGAGTTTCACCACGTCGAGATGGTAGTCGAGGAACAGAGCCGCAGCTCGACACCTTTGATTGTTGGGAGCAGCATTCTACGGGAGGAATACAAAAAGGCGCAGACCGGTTAGGAGATAGGCAACGCGTTCATAAAATTTCTGTTATATTTAAACATTCTGGGTTCTCATTTGTGGTAGCCGAGATGACCTTGCGTTATTTATTACATTATATAAGAGGTTGGTAATCAAATTCAGATCGATTGTGGATAGGAATAGAAGTTGCCACAATACGATTAGAAATTTTTTAGTGCTACTGCAGAGAAGGGAATACGAAACTAGGTTTAGAAACGTGCCATTTAACTATATGAAACACCCATGACTTTTCCTTGCTTCATTACTCACTTCTTGAGATCTTGCAGATCTTTATATTCTTGACGATAACGGCTGCTTTTCTTATCTACCCAGTTAACGTTGAGCTATACCTTGTGAGTTTTACTTCAGTTTCGAAAGCTACCGGTATTGCTATGAATACGGTAGACATTTTTCAATCGTCACCAAAGTGGCCAATTCAAACGCAGTTAAAATTGCCTGGATAGGCGCATTCGTTCAGACTTGAACGATTGAATTTCCGTTCATGAGCCGAAACTGTACAATAGAGAGACGCAGGTATGATTGCGCATAGAAATTGCATCTGCACAACGCGCTAAATAACATGAAAATATATTGCTGATTATTGCGATATGCGTCTTCTTTTCTCGAAACAGTTCCAATGAGTGCAAGACAGTAAAAGCTGCAAATTTGGAGAGCAGATCGATTCAAAACATTCGAGGAAACAGCGAGTAGCAAAAGATTGCTTAAAATCAGATTCATTAGCAAAAATGGTAGAAATAGCGAATAAATCTGGAATTCAAAATCAAATGGCTGAAAAAAAAAACCAACCACAACTTCAGATGCACATCGAAGTCCTGAAACTCCTCACATAATTCGCAGTCTTCTGGAACGTGCACGATTTGAACGACTTGATGCTTTTTTAAAAGCACGGATGCTCCTAGATCTCTAGTTCTTTATTTTAGAATAAACTTGAGCTGTCAGAAGGGTTCCGATTTTTAATCCAGTGTTTGTGGACAAGCAATCATAACACGACGGCTTCTCCCGCGAAAGCGCAAGGCGTTTGAGCAGCAAAGTTTTTCCTGCACCACAAATAACTAGTAATTCAAATAGTCCAATCAGCCCGTCCATTAAACTTGCTTTTGAGAATAAGAGAACCGCTGTTTGAAACGCGGCAAAGCAGCGTAGACTGGATGAGTAGTCCCTTCGCTTTGAGTCCTTCAGAGCGACATTTTAGGCATCTACGCGCCAAGAGAACCATTGCAAATTTTAAGGTAGGGCAAGCGCTTTGTCTAACTTTTCAATATCACTGAAATGCACTTATCCTTATGACTTCGTCCTTAGAGGTATCGTTACTCGCACTTGTTGGAAGGACCTTACGTGCAAAACTCGGCGTCTTTTAGAATGCTTCTTAGCTAGTGGGGGAAGACCTTTTCCTCCGCTTGATTTTGTCCCCTTACAAGGGATGTTATCTACGTCAGCGTTTCATCGCAATCCCCATAAGCAAAACTTCACAAGATCAGAACGCTTTCGCGGCTTTCCATGTGGAAGTGGAAAGCGCACTTCTCTGTTGATGTTCCGCTACAAATTTTTTGCTTTCTTCCTAAGTTCTTTTCAAGCAGGCATTTTCTACACTGCGTTTCTGAGGTCCTTGAGTCGGAACCGTATCATCCGCGAAGCACCAATGAGCATCCACCTTGCAAATCTCATGACTTCCGAGCTGGAATACACCTAAATGTGAGCTAATATGATAGCAATATGCGGCTGGTCGCAAAGCAAACAACTTGTAAAAAACTTATTCCCGCAGAAAACGGTCGCTAGTAGGGAGCATTGTCGCCGAAGAATAAGGGCTGCTTGTATAAACTTCATACGGCTCACTTGCTTGTACTAGAGGTGTGGTGCATTGTGAGTGATTTCTCACAGGATCTTTGCTGCGTGGTGGTTTTCCTTTGTCGCCTAACTCTTTCAATGGGCTTTAGGATTTGACAAACTTCTCGCATCTTTCTGTTCATTATTTCCTGCTTAATCTCATTATTTTATTCCTTACATCAGTTGCACTAAGCGAAATGTATGTAGTTGGAATAAATAAATTAATTAAAAGGCTCCTTATCACATCGGTATCCAAGAGGTTTGAAGGGTTTTATCGCAATCGCCTATGAACGGAACACTTTTGAATAGCGTCGTTTAGACCGATGGCTTAGCATCGCTTATAACATTTCGACAGCCCATTGTCGTAAAAATTGATAAAGTGTCTTTGACGGTAAAACGTCGCATCTCTACTTTGTTGTTGGTGCACATAGTGAGCGCAAAGGGGTTGCTGTTGTATGCGAACAATGTTGTGTTAGAATGCAACTCGATTCCGAAACAGTTTAAAGTTTATAAAACGCATTCGGCAAATATAACATGTCTAATAATTTCGTTATATTTTAATACACGGGGGCACTGATATATGGATCCAGCGCAACAGCTCTATGCTTTTCGTATATTGTAGCGGATAGGGTTGGATGTGCTACAGCAGCTGATAATCGAATGCCGTCATCGTTTTTGCCCCCTATCATGCTCTCATAGAACCCACAAGTTTCACGCGGAAATGTCCGATGAAAGCCGACATTTGTTTCCGTTTAGGATGTTGTGGTACCGACAAGGCGCAGCGTTGCAAGTGCTTTGCAGATAGTCATTTCGAACTTATTCGGTGGTGCAGTCGGACCGAGTTTCGTTGGCATTGTAAGACTTTTAAGATTCCACTAGTGAAACTTTGCCTTACCCACTGAAGGGAATTTGGCCTGAGAATGGTTATCTCAACTGTATCAAATACTCAGGAATGTCCTTGGATGCGCACATAAAACGGCGTTAGGTTAATTGGAACAACTCGTAAAATCTCAAAACGGCTATTAACGTCGTCTTTCATTTATTCTTGATCATCGATGCACTTTTGTGCAAAGAGAAATTGATGAGAAATAGAGGATGGGCCGCTTTTCCAGCACACGTTACGCTCTCAGGAACCACTCAATGCTGTATGAAAAGCAACCATTTTTGCTTGCTTTTAATGATCGAAAAAAAGTTGTGAGAGAGCTCGAAAATAAAAAATCTTTATCACTAACCCCGGAAAAAGAAGACCTGAAGTTTCTGCGTGGACAAATGAGGAAATTCGTTTTTCGTTATGGCGGCGAAATTCTATGTCAGCAGCACATGAAACTGGACGTTAGGTTCTTCATGTGAATTATAGTAAATCCTCACGGCAAGCACTACACCAGCTGCTGCCATTGCTGAACTCTCATGCATACCCTTCGGAACATTGCCCTTCAAGCAGAAGCAAAGTAGGAGCGCAGTGTGCGTCCGGACAGCTGCGAATCTCGTTGTGGACAGCTGAGCCTCTTCGTAAGCCTCCAATTTGCGCTTCCGAATGCCGAGAGAGTCGGAACTCGGCAACCCTGGTTTCTAGAGTCTTCAAAATCCAGATTTGCCTGCTCTGTGTTTAGAGCAGAAACAGCGTAGAAACTGCTAGTTAAACCTATCAGCGCGCTAAAGGGCGTTGCCTCCGACTGAACGTTTTGATGGTAGTGAAAATGGCAGTAAGGACCATTCCGTGAGCCCGCAATAGGAAGGAGCAAGATCAACGGCTCAAAAAACTGGTCGAAGAAGCAGACCGAGTGAAACTGGATGCACTGGGTGCTTGCCACAAGTGCGAAAACTTTTCTCGAGTCGAAAGCTGTAGCGCGAAATATGCGATAAGGCTTGCAGAAAACGTTTTCGGATTCTGCCCATTCTCCAAGCCAAGAAGATCCCTAAACTGTTCGGTGGAAAAACTAATGAGCGGATCCTTAGCCGTCTGCACTGTGCAATTGCGTTTTGTTACCAGAACAGTCGTTGTTGCCACCGTTGCATAGCTCTATGAGTTTCTTTTTTAATGCGCCTTAGTTTTGAGCTTTATCTCTCGATTTTCTTTGTGCAGTAGACCCACAAGCCATGGTCGTGCACGCTTTTTCCTCAGTCTTTAATGTTGCCTCTTTTTGACAGTGCTACGCTTCTCGCATATAGTGAATAGCAGTTGAGGAATTTCATTGGTTAGGAAGATATTGCCTGGGTGGCATAGAAATTTTTTGAGCAAAGGTGAGAGAAGTGTCGAGAAATGTGATGATGAAATTTCTTTCCGACAGGAAAGTGCAGAAAGAAAAAGATTTGTCCACTGAGTTGTTTCTGCTCAGAGTAAAAGAAGACGGCCCAGGCCTTCTAGCAACATCGCTTAAACAATAATATTTTCAGCACATTTATTCCCATGAAGAAGTGGCAGGAAAGAAGAAATGGCTCTGATGAAAGGGCTCGAAATTCCTCTACAGCGTACTTTGTTTAATCCGCTTTGCTGCCCCTGTTCACTGCTTGAGGCGGTCGTCGAAGTGACGCTTCTTGGTGAATGAGAGCACAGCAGAGTTTTTTATTGTGAATGTGTGTGTAAAGTTGTTGATGAACTACACTTAATCTGCACCAAACAGTTAGCATTGCATACATGCAGTTCCTTGCACGCTTGCAAATTCGGCGCAACAGGCACTTAAGGATGTTCGCTTCTGAGTCCTTTCTTCTCTAATCTCAGTAGTTAGTAAGCGACCAATTCAACTCGCTCCCAAATATTTCATCACCGTTTATTTAGGTATCAGATGCGATTCGGGATTCCGATAACAGACCGTCCGCTCGTTTCAATGGTGTTCTCAAAGCGTTCTACATTCTAAATTGTGTTCTCCTAATTAGTGGATTATGCTTCTCGTTTGCTGCACTATTTTTCAAGCATGATCATATCAATTTCAGGAAGAAAATGGGTAAGAGCCCTTCCTGTCATCCTAAAGCTTAAATCGACTTGATTTCCTACTCTATCTCATTATTTATAAACAGTTTTCAATACCGCTCAAAAAACATGGATGTAGTCATATTAACAGCATCGAATGTAAAATAGGACTTTTGATGTAAGTTGCGTGGAGTGGGTGGTCCTCTGTTTACGGAAGGTCTAAGAGGAAAAAGACCCTAGTCTCACTCATAACCGAGCTGCCTTAGCTGACGAATGATCCTGAAGGCAATTAAGACTCGTAACATCTTGCGCCAATTTTTCTATGTGGGATGAGGAATGAATGTAAGCCGGTGCACACCGCAATATCCTCCAGGATATTTTTTCCCTTAGCTAATCGAATTTCCGCATGTTCGTTGCTGCTGTCTCAGAGATCATTCACAACGAGGTACTTCCACATTCTTGCTCAACAGCACAGCGTCAGTAAGGAACAATTCTCTGCCATTTGCCGCGTGGAAGGCCGCTGCTGCATAATTTTGCCCACTTACGCGCCACCTTTTGCGCTTAGTGAAAAATATATATCCGTGAAACGTACGACACTGTTTTCCATTCACATTCTAGCATACCAACTACTTCTTATGGTAAAAGCGAAGGTGGACATGTGTGGGAGCTGAAAGATGTCACATAAAGAAATGGCTTACTCAACGCAGTTAATTACTTCGATTTATCTGAGAACACACAAGAACCAATAACTGATGCCGGAAATTTGTCGGAAATTATTGCTTATATTCCCTCGAAATCCAGAAACTAGGTAATTTGAATCGCTAACAAATTTTCGTAGAAAATGTCGAATCGCTGCAGCTGCTAACGAATTCCATGAAAAAATAGGCGGAGTCGTACGTATAGTGAATCATTGTTCCATGACTGCAACACTTGATCGGGATTAGATGGTCAAATATCGTTCAAACAGATGCAAACTTAGGAGCGTTTCCCGGAAGGGTTTCTCGAGTTCGACGTTTTGCTCTTTCCGTTTTCAGGTTATGCTGATGCATCGTCAACGGATGATTTCGACCGATCACATTCTAATAAGAAGAAGACATAAAATTAATAAGCAAAACGTTACTCTCGAAAGAAGCATACTGCCGTTTCATTTCTCAACTTCCTTTCAAATTCCGTCTTTATTCCCGCAACGAAGAAGATGCTTTTTTTCGGTAGAGCTCATGAGAGCGTATAGATGGAACGATGTTTTAACAATCACCAAATATGACGAAAGCTTGGCTTAAAGTTCACAAACGATGCGTTGATGGCACTATGTACTTTTTGTTTCTTCGCAATTTCTTGTTGCTCTCAGAAAAGGTATCATATATGTGATCTCTGCATTGGACAACACAGGCAACCCAATACAGTATATAAATATCATCTCATTGTGCGAATTTGTCAACTGCTTCGGGTGTAATCACCACATCAATGTTATCAGTTACTAATTTTACGATTTCCATTACATCGTCATTAATCAAAGGAACTACGCTGACATCATCGTTTCAAAATTTGAATGTTTTTTGCTTTCTTATGTTGCCTTCCTTGAAAATTCGATGCCTTTCTTGCGTTCTTCACGTATTTTTCTCAAAGAAGCTGGCATTCTTATCTTCCAGCGAAAGAAACCAGAGATGGAAGGGGGCGAGAATGGCATATCTGAGGTTATGTGCTAATGCATGAAGATAAGAGCATGTCGAACGCATGCTTTTTGTTGGCGAATAAGGAAGGTGCGCCAGTAAAGTTTGGTAGATGTATTTCTCAAGGAAGGCTGGTAAAAGCAGATCTTCTTTCGACTTAACAGCCAAGAGGTCGATTATGACAGTGAATATGTTATGAAATGCAGATGTCAAACTTTAGGATGGTGATTTACGAGTGTCTGGGAGCAAGCAGGAATCATATCTTGTGTTGGGGAAATGCATTCGGTCGGTCGACGGGTGGAGGATTACGTGGGGCTTCCCGTCTTTAGAAAAGAAAACATGTGCAGCCACCGCTCCTTGACGTTTTGAATTGCATTGACTCCTAGAGCGTTGGTAAAACCATCCATTGTGATGCACTTGCTTCGTGCACCAGCTGAGAAGTAATTTGCTGTGAAATTTGCTATGAAAGTGTTTGATTAGCCTCATATAGAATGTATGTCCAACAGTGTCCTTCTACATGGATGCCCATTTTGGTAATACTATGGCTATTTGTCCTGCAAACTCAAATAAATGTTTGTGCTCTTCTCCGCCATGAAGCATTTTTGCTTCATTTACGTTGGAGTTGCCTAATCGTTTTTCGCCGATACTGGGAATCATACAGAATAAGCACGCATCGAAAAGGTCAGTTATTGCAGATAAAAAAAGGACACTCAGAAAGAGCAGGGAACTGGCCGCGTTTCTTCGCTATGCTTCATGGCGGAGGAGTGTACGAAGGGTTCATTGTGGCTACAAGCGAAGCGATCGATGAAAGCAAATGAAGTGTGAGCAGCTATCAAGCAACATATGTCGGGTTTAAGTAATGACGATATAGGGACAAAAGAGTGCAAGCTTTTCACATTTTTCCCATTCGTTCACTCGGTGTCCACCTAACCACCATTCATCGGCTGTAGCGCATCAGAGTGCATTCATCGTTTGCTACAAGCCACCCTCCTTGCTCAACAACGCCTCTGTCTTCGCCTCCGCGACACCGTGAGATGTGTTTTAGCAATGAGAAAACTTATCTTTGTAAAAATGATTTATCCATCGGAAGAAGTACTTTACCGGAGAAGTCGGACTGAATTTGTCGCCAAAAGAAGTTATATTTGATGCTGAAGATATGCTTGGGATAGATGCATCTCTCTCAATATCTCACGGCAGCTGTTCATGTTTTGTACAGCCAATCGACAGTAACATTTGCATGCTGTGCCGTCCTGAACCGCACCTCAACTCTCTCTCAGCTCCCTGCATCCTTGTGTACAGTGAACCCACTCATTTCGCTCTCTTCCTTCGGTGGCTCCTGTTTTCTTCTCCAGAGCAACACCACTGTGTCAACATTTTCCTATTCGTGTTTTCAAATGCCGTTAACTCAAGGAAAGCAGCGCAAATAAGATGATGCTTATGGCTTATGCAAATATTTGCTTACAACAGGAAAAATTTTACATTATTTAATCACATAACTGAGTGCTTCATGCAATCTTAAGCTCAATGAATATAAAAGTGAGGCCCATGCTGCAACACTTGTGAAAGGAATTACGTTTCTGAAGACAAATGAATGTCACCCAAAGTGTCATTGCGACTTTCCAAAGTGGTCGGTTGTTCCATGTCTTCTTTAGTACTTGATGGGTTCGAAGGAAACGGATGTATTTGCAGTCCATTAGCAAACGGGGTCAGAGTCATTCATTCTCGCTATTGTGCCAGTAGTGGAGTAGCAGCTGGGAACAACAAATCCACAGAGGGACCGACCGATTGATTCCACTCATGTTCCGTGGAGCTGCACCTTTTCCAGCTACGAGTTTCCATTCTACCGCTCATATTGATGCATGGACCCATTTTATGACGAGAGTGAGGAAGTAGAAACTGAGAATATGCGCAAATACATGATAAATTAAGCTCCAGGTCCTCTTAACACTTGCATGCCCGTTTTTTCAGTAGCTTAGGTTCTTGCAAAGATTCCAGTTGAAAATCTGCTTGATGGGCTCGTCCTTTGAGCGTTGAATCCATGCTGTATGGAGCAGCTCGCCCGAGCTCGGTCTCAGATCGAGCTTATCGGAAAGAAGGAGCTGAGTAGTTCGCCACATTTCCGGATTAATTGGTACGTGCACTGATGTCATTACGGAACGGTAGTCAATCTGAAATGAAATACAAATTCTTCCTCAAGTTCTCTGATGAATTCAGTTCCGCTTAAAGTGCAAAAAATGAACCGTGAGTTTCGGAACAAAAAAACATTTCCGTAGGCTTCCAATCATCTCAAGGAATGGCCCAGTGAAAGAGCCTGCAAAAAATGATGTGGATGAATTGAGAGTCTTATTCAAACTTACGGCGCCGGAATCTTTCCTTTTTGGCATAGCAGCCGTAACACAACGATACAGGATAATACCAATCGCAAACATATCTTGTGGCAGTGCTTCAGCCCTGAAGTCAGAGTTTTCTGTAGGAGTAAAGCCATTTCATGCCATCAAAGTCTTTCAGCGAATTACCAATTCGGGGATCAAAACCCACGATTTCGTGAGTAATGTGCGGCGTTGGCAGCCACCGTTGACTACCGCAAATTGCAACGAATATTAACCACTAAAGTTATGGTCGAAGTGTCAAAGAATGTTGACTAAAAGTTTTGGTAAAGTACGATTTTGCTTGGAACAATGTGATCCAGCAAGAAAATGCTCACCCTTGACGATCAGCTTCCGGTGCTTTGTATGCGGCAAGCTGATTGCACTTCACTCGCCTCCCTTTGATAACGTTCCACGAATTGGTCAGTCCGCCCAAACGACCGACCATATCGAGATCGACTAATACGTTGCTTGTACGCACCGCACCGTGATAAATATTTTGTCTAAGAAGAACCGAGAGAGCATTCCCATCAAAATTAATGGATAATTCAAGTGGAGATGTGGCATCAGACTGCAGAACTGTTTTCTTAGAGCACTGTTATAGGTTGGCCACCTACTGGATAATGTGGGACTATTTCATTCATATCGCCCAATTTTGCAGACCTAATTCACAAAGCGTTCTCCCGCGTCCGTGAACGAAGAACAAGCCGAGGATGCTGTGCGGGAATGACCATGAACTTCGTCTGTCCTCTGCTGTTAGAAGGTGAGCAGTGTCCAACACAAAAGCGCATGTCGACGTCATCGACAAAGAAGGAGAGGGAATTGATCAAAGCCACCTCATACTGTACCCTGGTAAACATATGTCATTTCCGTAATGCGAAAGACACCGAGTATGTCGCTAATATGACACCCAACAATCTAAAGGCGTCGAATATTCCTCCAGATATCCTCGCCGGGAACAGAACTGAATTGCGGAGCACAAATCGAATATGTAGTATTTGCAAAGAGGATGATTCTCGACGGAGTACATAAGCGCGTAACTAAAAACGAAAAGCTCCCAAATTTGGTAAAAAGTTGTAATTAACTCACGTATGCAGAAAGTGTATCGCAGTGGCAATACCACGCATTATCCTAGCGATGTATTGCCGATGCATTGGTACATGACCAGCCGCCTTGAGCAAGTTCGACAAAGTGCCCCGCTCACAGAATTCCATCACCAGCAAATTCATGCTTGCCTGCAAGTTCACCGACAGGGGGAAATAGGTGCCGTCGCTAGAAAAAAAGATGAAGGTTTCTTGAAGCCACATGTTTTAAATTCCTCGAATGAGGCATTATAAACAGCAACTAATTTGTTGTTCAATCTATTGCATGAAATCACAACTAAATCCTATCAAAAACTACCGTGATAACGATCATTTACCAGACATGTACCTGGAGGAAGCACACGATAATGCAACTGATTTAAATACTCAGTGGCTTCCGTAGTACTTGAAGTTGTTATTGCTATGGAACGTCCGCAGCTAGGCAGAAGATGGTATGGCAGACAAACATCCTCCGATTATGCAGTGCTATCTTTGCTTGATTTGCCTGCGTAATGCTACGGCAACACCTGAACCGCAAAGAATGCTAATGCAGCATTAGAATGATACCGGATGGTGGTATGTGTGGGCAAAGAGCATTGGCAGACGAACATCCTCCGAACGCTTCTCTCGAAGTTCCTTTGCCTGAATATAATTAGAGCTCTGAAGGCAGATTCCAAGAAATAGACGGTGCTAACCTGTTATTTCCAATATTGCGTACCAGGAAAATTTGTCGCGTTTCTGCACGTGTGAGATATTCTCACTTTGCATGCGACCTCATGTTAATACAAGATGGATTCCAGCAATAAGATTTTCTGCGCAGTACAAATATATCTTCCTCGTAGCATTGCAACTTGCATTCTGCACTCATGTTTCAGTATGGGTTCCCAACTCAAATAATTTTCAACAATTAGGAAGGGATATCACAAATCTAGGTGAAGAAATCATCTTGCATGTCCAAGTTTTCAATGTCCGTTCTTTCCAAATGTTTTATTCTTATATACGATCTCAAAAATGGATGCGAAATAATGTGATATATTTCTTATGCTTTAATGTGATCACGTTTAATAAGAGCGTTGTCTCACCTGCAGTAAGAGTGAAGTCTCGAGACTTCCTGCTGGAGACACCTTCAAAATATATGGTCGACCAGTCGTGGAATATGCTGCATAAGCGCTGGAATGCGCAAGATGTTCGAAGTAGCAGAAACTAGGTAAGAATGAGGCACAGCTGTGCCGCATGGCCGTGCAGTTTGCCCAGGTGTTTCACTATAAACTAGGATGGATGCAATTTTGCACCAAAGTTGTCTATCGGCCGGCTAATGTCAGAACAATGAAAGCAAAAATACTCTTGCATTTTATGGGAACTAAGGTGAAGCTAAACAGAAATTCAGCACGTCTTGTTATGTTGGAACAACAGGTGATGCAATCCGATTAAAGGTAACCTCTTATGCAACAACATTATGATGATCGAAATGGATGTAAGTTACAGAAATTTTCACCTTCCACGAACCCATTCCATTGCGGGAGTTGAAGAAATTGGCGAGGCTGAGAGTGGAGCCGCTGTTGTGGCGTCCGAATGCACCGGAGGTGGGCGCAACTCAGCTGAATTTGTGCGATAGCATGATAACGAGAATTTTCCAAAACAACTATCAGTCATCAAAAGGTTGAGTCGAAATTCCCCCGCTCGATGCTACAGGCCAATTTGACAGAAACAGGGGCAGCCAGCTGACCAAAACAACCAATAAGTGAGCCAGACAGCAAAGACATACTTGTGGAACACACTGCGAACAAAACAACGCCGAAATGCAATGGAGTGATCAGCAGGCGCATTCCTGGACTGATGTACACGAAAAAGATTATAAGGAAAAAATGTGACGTAAATGTAGTCCATGGATCAGACAGGCAAAATTTTCCGTAGCAAGCATTTTACGTTTTTTTTTCACATTTATACTTGTAGAGCCGACTCTGTGCTCTGATAAACGGAGTTCTGCCTATCGAATGCAACTAAAAAACCAGGTTCCGAAGCTTAATTTGTTGACTAGCTGGCAAATTTCTCGGTATTCTAACGAACCCTGTAGGCTAATTATGGCGATGTGGGAGTAGGACGAGTAGAATTAAGGTTGAAACCAAGGAAGACATTTATTGAAAACAAACTGCTCCTTTTATACTGATAACGATGAACACTGTTGAAATAGCATCAGTGTTTTAGTTGACATTAAACGGTTCAACACAGTCACAACAATGTGCTTAAACAGAAACAGGATCGGCGCTTTGACTGACATTATATATGCGAGACAGCAACATTTCCATTAAGAATCATTCAACCATTGAGGCAACCACTTAAGCTGGCATTACATGTCTGTGCAATCATGGCAACACCAACAAACATCCATCTTGTGACCCCCAATGCTCGCCAAGCATGCAAGTCATCGAAGGTGACTCATGCGATCTGATTCGCGATAGCAACGCCATTTGTCATAAGTTATAAATTAAATCTCGATCAACGCCAAGCATTTCCTCCAACACGATCTCACACTTGTCTTTGCTAGCCTAGGGTGTAACCTCCACTTTTTACAACTACTTTGTCGTGCCAGTCTACAGACAATCTGATCGAGATTTAAAGAAATTCATTAGTTTTTTAATAAATAAAGTACTCATCATTACGTGCGACCGCCACGTTTCTTGGACCGAGCGGTTGCGATTTCAGCCGCAGCTACTAAACGGAATTTAATATACTGTGAAAAGGTACCGGATTTATTGCAATATATACGTTACCATTTGTGCGTTCATCGGATTCGCCACCAATACCTGAACGCGTGCGTCGAAAGTAAATTCCCTGTTGTCGAAGGAACGTTACGAATTCATATGTACACGTTAACACGTGATCATCTTCTGCAACAGAAGAATGAACATGATGCAGCAACTTCAAACAAAGCACGGCCGACGCTACGAAAGAGGATTTAAAATACTTGTACCAGTGCTAACACTGGAGAATTGAGGAGCTATTATGATAAGTCATTCCCTTCTACTGCGCCTTGGTATGCTAACAGAACTGCTGGTTGGGCAGCATAGTACATGACAGCTGGGGCAAGACCTAATTGAGCAGCAGGACGACGAAGTACTAAGTGCATTGCCAACCTGCTCGATATTATGGTGGGTGTTGCCAAAGACATTCTGATGCTGTTGAAAGCTACACCTCGTTATACATAACCATCAAATTGTAGCTACGTATTTCAATCAAGACGGCACAAGAACCTTTCTCGTAAACTTCGCCATCTTCTCCCTCTTCTCCTTGAACCTGCTGTTGCACATCTTTCGAAGCCATGCAACACAGCAAAACCTCGCCGTAACAAACTACAAACCACAATGCCTCCTCTCCTGTTTTTACCACATTCACATGAATTAGCTCGCATATTTTAATGCTCATTTTCCGATTTGCATATGATGAGCGGCACTGAAGAAAGGGGAGAAAATTCCTTATGAAGGAAGTTGGGTAAGATTATTATGGACGCTGGAGGCGATGAAAGAGTACCGCGAAAAGTGCGGACCTCAGTAAATGAAGAATGCTCGGGGTAGTAAATGTTGAAACAACACCTTCATTCGAAGCCTAAAATTTACTTCACCGCGAAGCTGGCCGTACCCACCTATAGACGGGAAGAGGAAGGGGAAGTATATGTCTTGCACAACGAATGAGGAAGAGAACAGGAAATACACTGATTCTTCTCCCATCGCCACTTCTCTCACTACCAACCCACTGAGCGGCTGGGAAATTCCTGACTCTAGAGAGTACACCATACAACATAATAAATACAGATAAAGTCGGTACTCAGTGGGAAAGTATTTATTAAAACGTGAAATATGAATAGGACGTAAAATTGTTTCTCGGTTTTAGAGGCGTATTATGGTCACGTCATAGTCCGTTTATGCTATGATTTCAACTAAGTAAGCGTTGAGGCGATGCGTGCGTGTGGTTGGCGTCGTCTGCACTACTGGACAACACAACCTCCTACTGATTCATCGCCTCCAGGGAGCCCTGCGTAGGACAATACGCAATTCACTGACAACAGATGCGGTAAACACGGGCCCAGTAACGATGGGTGACCCGGCAAACAGCCACGGCCAATGGGCTACAACCACTTCTGTGACGAACAGCTCTGACAGCTAGCAAACATATGACGAGGCCGCACTGGGGACACCGACCAAAAACCGACGGCAGTCCATCCCAACCATCCCAACGAGTGCGTCGCCGACGGAGTCGCTCTAGAGATCAAGCATTTCCAAGGGCTCCTTACAAACATCCACAGTTCCAACGCATAATCGTCAGGCAACTACGAGGTTAGTCATAAGCATTCACCAACGATGATAACTTACCAGCCACCAGGCCACCGTCATATCTTGTACAATTTTGTAACAAATCCGCATTATGCTGGCCTCTGTTGTTTGTTTTTTGCACTTGCAATTTTCCAGGCTCCAGCATGACTGCATTTGAACTGTGGCGCTTCATTGAAGAAAAAGAGAACATTACAACAAAATCAAAGCTCTCCGCAGTAACTCCTCTCACTGAAAATTTGGACGACTGAACTGAGTGTAAAGGATGCAGGAATAAAATGAAAAACGACGCAGTCACAAGGTTTAGACAACACGGAGAATTACCAATACGAAGTTGAGAAAACACATCATCTCTGCCGAAGCAATTGACAACTAACATAACAAGTTTATGAAGATACAATATACAGCAGTGGTAAATTACAGTAACAGTTCAAACGTACATCTACAAGAAGCTCTGAAAGTTAAAAACGACAAGATGCACATGATTTCATACAGAGCACATTTCACTGTTCTTACACAGGCCACCCTATTATAACAGCTACGGAGCTTACTACTGCATCGCTAATAATAATCAGCAGCCCAGTAACTGACCACAGGTGACCGAAAGCAAAAGATAGAAACACAAAGTGCAATGGCAAGGCAATTGGCGCTCTACGTTTCGCTTTCAATAAAGCGCATTACGTCACAGGAACTTCCCAACACTATTAGGTGGCTTTTGCTCAGCGGACCTATCTTCCGCAAGACACAGCAAGCAACGATGTCTCAGATGTGGGAAAGGAGACCCTTCTAAGTTTTGCTATACAACCGGACTTTATTAAACCAGGAGCTGTTCCAAACAAGCCTACACGTTCAGAGCGGAAGCACACGAAGACAAGGTTCATCAGGGACTTTTATTCGATGTGTACGGCCATCCTGTTTAATTTCTTGTATTTGTTTAGCAGTGGTTCACGTTTAAACAAAACTCTTAACTCTTTAACTTGTTACTTGGTCCCCAACGCCTACAGAGATGTTCAACCCCATCCTGCTTCCAACTGATGTCAGTCGCACGGCCAGCTACATTCTAGTGAATGGTTACGTCTAACGAGAAATGCCCTGTTGCCCCACAACAGATTTCACAACAGTACAAAAGATATGGAAGTAATCAGAAGAGCGAGGATCAGAACATTTGCATACTCCGTGCAGCTGATATTATCACTGTTGTAAGAAAACGAGATACTGCTATACTGTCAGAAAACGAGCTATAAGGAACACCAATTGCAAGGCAGTGGAAGAAAATCGACCACCTCACCACTTTCCTAGAAACCAGTCGAAGAACTACCGACCGCAATAGTGTTGCTTTTTGGGACGACTCAATGCAAAGTTAGTCAATACTCAACTAGAGCTGATTAATGCCTTCCTGACACACGAATACTTCCCTCGAGAAAAACCACTCACAGCTGACACTAGTATCTTTGCTCGAAGCTTATGCTTTTTCCCTCAGATTAATGAAATACTTGGCACAAGCATCTTTTTTGGATGCCTCGAGAATCGGCAACACCGATCGCAACTTATTGACAAGTCGCAAAAGGTTTCGATCATGTCGTGAATCGTCACCGATAATCGAGGTAGCATCACTCTCACTACGTAGTTTTGTCGCAATTTTGCGTGCCTCCTCCACAACTTCACGCGGGAAGGTCGCCAGCTCAACCACATCGAATCCTGCAATTCCACGATTAATCCACGACTCGAAATATCCAAGAATTATCCCCGAGATTTTACTTTTTTTACCTTTGTTCGAAATTTCAGCTTACATCGCAAATACGACGAAAACTGCGGACTAGGTGAGTATAAAATCCAAAACCGCGAGTCACAGCGCCTAGTGCCTTATTCAATGCAGCCCTTGGCTGCGACTGAAATCATATTTTCGTATCGAATGACGGCATCCTTTCCTGTTGCCACCTCATGCATTCCTCTCGCATCAAAGCTCGATGAAGTGTGCACTTAGAAAACGATTTGGTAGCTGATGATAGTCATTTCCATCGAGTCACACCCAGTTTCTGAGAGAATGCAAGCCGTCCATCCACCGGTGCTTCCAGTTCCGTTCGAAGCTGTTTTCTTTCCTGATGCGACAACAACCTGCTTTTAGATTCGAGTTCTCATAACGGAGGAAGGAAAGGTTCCAAAATTACATCTTATAAGAACTCACTTTCAAAGGATATTGGTTCCATTTCCGCTTTCCCAGACTAGATGCGCTACTGCTCTACGTCTTCTTTTCATTTCTTCTACATTTGGTACTCCTCGCGGCTTTCTTCCTACAGACGATAGGATCTGTTTTAACCTCGATCATCTCTTTCCCAACACCCTCCCAGTTAACAAGAAATGATATATTCTTCGTACTTAGCGAGGTCAAAAGCTTTGACTGAGGTGATGGCAAACCAATTATCGAGGAATGGGACGGAATCTCTTTTGATTCACTTGTCTCGGTTCACTGATGAAGGAAAATCCTGTTCAACACTTTGTTCATACGAACTACGCGAGGACATCTCGACGACCTCATCGAGGTCTTCTTTTCCATCCTTCTTTGACATCTTCAGCTCCACATGGCTGTGGAAAAATTTGGAAGAAAACGACCATAGAAAAGCAGCTCCGATACCGTTATTTGCTTCCATGAAGCATTTTAACACAGCCCATTAGTCAAAGCACCGCGCCTAGTCAGCTAACTTCTTCAAGGACGTACAATACGCCTATGCTATTTAGAGACAATTCCTGGTATTTTCTCCCAAATTACAAGCCATGAAGCAACAAACACAACGATGAAGAAAATAAATATCTGCCCCAAAAAGAGAACAGTATAGCACCTCCACTCAGCCGCATAAATAAACTCTTCGACACCTATCGACTGCAATCTAGTTTTATATCCTTCACTCCGCCGCACAGGCAAATCCATCAACTCCCATCGACTGTAATCAAGTTTTCTACGTTTTTTGTGCATCAAAAACTTGAAAGCAAAGATCTCTGAAAGTTTCGAGTTTTCGAACCACTTTCTATTCACAATTAGCACAGCTTATAAAAACAGTTTCTATAAACCAACATTTATCACAAACTTCTCGACTTCATCAAATCACTTAGACATAGATAAGCCAAATCTATAGTCTTGCAGAATGAAAGCTTTCAAAGCAGAAAATATGAGGTGCCACCATTTTTAGACCCCTACATGTAAAAATACACCATAAACAAAACGCGCCGAAATTAGTCGCGTTATCACTACAGCAACTGACGCGGCAGCGGTCTCTAATGCTGTTTTCACGGCAAACGTTCAGTTAACCTCTGTTTCGAAGTATGGTCCCGATCACGTTTTCAGATGGCATCAAAGTAAAGGAGCCGAGAGTCAAGTTATGACCGTCGAAACCAATGATTTACGACTAAACAAAGATGGGCCGACTCTGACCGCAAGAAAAAAATGTGTCAGCTTCAGTTTCGACTCCTTAGAAGGTGGGCCAGATCCTTCTGATCCGACAGTCGATTACCGGTCAGCGGTCGTTCTCTGTTCCTCTAGGTCTCTAGGCTAGAATTTGGTGAATGGAGCTGAAAGAAGAACTCACCATATAAGGGCCCCCTGTATGGACCCTTGAAGAGTCGGTGAGTGTTGGATAGCCGTTCGGTTTCAGCTCCGTTTTCGTCTCGGACGATTGAAGAAGTAGCCGAAAAGTGATAACTGGAAAGAACGCACAATACGCATCAGTCAAAGCTATGAATATATAGAAGGTCTACCATACACAGCAAAAATACAATATTTGAAACGATTTAGCAAGCTCCGGTCACCAGTCGTGTCCAATACCCACCTGCCAGAGTGCAGAACCCTCAGGAATCATTGAACTTAAACGAAGCTGTCGACAGCATCCCTACTGGTCGCCAACACCCGTCATATCCTGTAGTGCGGAACTCTGTTGCATTCTTACAAAAGTGTTACGGAAGGCGAACAACCATCACAGCAACGTACAGACAACCACATCGCAAATTTGGAACTTTAGCGAATATATGAAGCTACAGTGACTGCAGTATAAGAAATGGAAAAGAACGAAAGCGAACTTCTCGACGACAGCGTAACTGGTCGCGATAGACGATAAGCCCAGAAAGTGCGTCGCAAACAGAGTGAACGCCTAAAACGAAACCGATACCAGTACTAAACAGTGATGATTGCCTGTAAATGAAAAGCCGACTTCAGCACGGCTGAGATTCGAATGACAAGCATTATTGATATGACGAATGAAAACGGTGTCCTTAGTCGAATCAGAATCCGCCAGCTTCCACTTTCCCGACGGACACGCAGTATCCTTGAAAGCGGGAAGTCAACATACGCACCTTGTTTACATGCGGCATTTTTTCCTATGATCAGCGCATTGATTAGGCGAATAATGCAAAATTAACCCAATGCTGCACAGATATTTTAGTCAATTTCAAAAAGTGAGTAAATGCACCGATGAAATGGAACAAAGGAAATGCGTAAGCGCATGGACAGAGAACATTGCAAACATGTCTTTGCAATGAGCTGAAACTCAGAAAACTTAATATCCAAAGAAGTGAACGAATCTGAAAAGCGAACCATTCTTTCCAATCTGCAACGTTCTTTGCAAAACAAGAAGCCAGTCACCGCTGGACAAAATATTAGCAAATTGCAAAAACTCGCAATTTTCAAATGAAGTTCGACAAGGGAGTCAATAATAAAACTGTTTGATGAACGACTAAGATGCGACTCCTCTTGCACGCATCGACCCAAGTGATATCCGTTCCCCTCTTCTGCCCTGTCACATTGCGCACTTTCTCTGCTTGTATGGCCGCGTGTTTCAAACGGCGTCGACGCACTTAGCCACAAGCGCACGCGCACAGGAGAGACGGAGAGAGACCGCGCGCGTCCTCGGAAAGCGGCGCGGTAGTGGTCACTCGGCAATAAAATGTCGCAGTAAATATGAAAATATACCGTAAGGAACCAAAATTGAAAGATGAATTTCAACACATTTTAAAGAGCATTGAATGCTCTATCAGAATCGTTGATAAGCTGAGACAAAAACAAGAACTTTTCTATAAGATCAATTTCTTATATGACGCGCAATTGACAAAAATTGCAGGGTCATCGATATATCAGGGATTATAAGTGTATAAAGGAACAAGATTTGGGAAAATGACTAGGCACACCTTAAAGAGCATTAAAAACTCTATCAGAATCATCAATAAACTGAGACAAAAACAAGAACTTTTCTATAAGATCAATTTCTTATGTGACGCTCAATTGACAAAAATTGCAGGGTCATCGATATATCAGGGATTATAAGTGTATAAAGGAACAAGATTTGGGAAGAATGACTAGGCACACCTTAAAGAGCATTAAAAACTCTATCAGAATCATCAATAAGCTGAAAAAAACAAGAACTTTTCTATAAGATCAATTTCTTATTGACGCGCAATTGACAATAAATTGACGCTGTTTTTGCGGACGATGGAGGAAAAAGCGCTCTTGAATTACCGAAACCCCAGTACTGGTTCGAAGTGGCAGCCGCTGTCGTTCCTCAGCAAGATCGTTGGTCTCTGTCGGAGAGGTGAAGCCAACATCTGAAATCTCAAATATAGCGATGATCAGCGAAGGGATACTGCAGTGCAAGTTTTGTATAGCTTGATAAGTGCGTTTTAATGAAAAAGTGCAAGTCGTTCTTAAATGATATTTGTGCTTCTTCAAAATCTTATTGTGGGAAATCATAGATGCGCCTCTATTTTTGACAAAAGGCGGAGAAAACAATCAAGGAATATATGCCGAGCCATCTGTAGCTATTTCTTGAAGTATCCCTGAACTCCTCCCGTCGATGTGTACACGAAATTCAATGAAGCAAAGCGCTGCGGCCAGTCGACGTTTCTCCCCAACGCAGATATCCAGCGTTCAGTGCTATGTCCCGTTTCCATTGCGCATTTCGTCCACGTGTTGTATATGGCCGTGTCGAACATCCCTGAAATCTGCCACACTCGCCGACTCGTGCCGAATGCTGCAGATTGTTACAAGACTATGAGGTACTCGCACGTTTTAGCCATCGTTTAGGAAATCATCTGCGCAGTAGTGGTAACATCCAAAATACCTATCCAAGGCTCGGTCTTCTTCGTACAATGAAGGCGACAGAATGGACCGGACTTCCTGGTATAGGTTCCCGTGATGCAGTAAGCGAGTGCTCTGAAAGACCAGAATTCCGCCATCTTGCCAAGGCCGCATTTCATTGCTAAAAGCCTATCTTAGAGAAGCGGGTTCCTGGAGCATCCTGAGGTCCTAGTGGCACTGTGCAAAAATAGGCTTTTTCTGAACGCTCAATACTACACTCGCCCCATGCCGTGAACGAGCTTCCGATTGCTAGTGGAAAATTAATGGTTAGGTTGCAATGCAATGTCAAATTTGCGACAATCTGTGCATTCGCTTCAGAAGCGGGAAATTGTTTGGGTTGATACTGACCTGTAACTTGCCATTCCTCTGACTCGAACCTCGCCCATTTGCGGCATTTCGTTGGAATGAACATGAGTCGGTTATTGGACGGGCACCTTGCACTGAGGCTGTGCTTCTTCCACACGTTATGGATTCTAAACGGTGCTCGAAACTGCGCTTTTAGCCGCATCGGTTATGATCTCCTTCACACCTTCACATTTGGCTTCTTCAGGGTTGCCACTTCAAATGTTTGCATTGGAGGTTTCCGCTTTTTAACCATTGCCGATGCCTTCCATGTGAAGTGCAATTTTTACTGGGGAATGTGGCCTTCGTCGCCTTTTTGCTTTTACCACGCGTCTGTGTCGGAAAGCAAGTTTGCACGCAATCAAGGTATGGCAGTGCAATTAACCATACGCTCACTTGGCTCTCCATTAAGCAATCTGCAATGCCATTATCGGATGTGTGTAATGTAAATCTCTCCACCTTAACATCGCACGGCGATATGGAAATCCAGATTCGATGCAGAATTGCAGAATATAACATCGCAAAAAAGACAGACATGAAGATCCCTAGAAGTTTCAGGAAATCTGTGAATGACTCCGTCAATTCTTAGTAATTGCGCTCCAAAGAACAGTGTCATAAATGCACAAAATAACGCAAGGCAATTCTAAGATTTTCGCATACATTTCAGAAGGCGATAGTGAGGCGGACAACTTCGGATTTCATTCTTGTCTTCGCGCCCTCTAAGTTGTTGTATGCGCGTCAATAACTGCATACGGGAAAGGAAGGCCAGGTTGCGCTGATCGAAGTTGCGAGGGGCGCGCCACTGCCTTAAAAATTTCTATATTATTCCCATTGTTGCATCAACAAACGCTCAGAGAGAACTATACTAGATGAATTTCCAAAACACGCCTTGATAGCACTGAGTGATACGCTTCCGCTGCATTTGTCATGCACTTCTGAGTCGTAGTGGTTCCACCTGTGCAACGGCAGTGAAAGCAGCCTTCGAAGTACCGCTTGCGCATTCAGTTCCTTGCCAACAGGTGAGCTTCGGTGGAGGAACCCACGATCTGGAAGGTTGCGGTATTTTTTAGCGCCATCTCCCACGCGCAGTAGACGTGTTCTTCAGAGACTTGCTGATGGACGCAGCTGCATTTTTATATATATGCCGTATATATATATATATATAAGGCTGCTATATATATGCTTATATATATATATATATATATATATATATATATATATATATATATATATATATATATATATATATATATATATATATATATTATATATATATATATATATAATTCACAATGTATCTAAGTAACATGTCACATAACGTGAACGAGAGTAACTTTATATTGCTACGCCCACTCGAAATATGTCACGTTCATAGTCGATATGAAAGCGCAATTACCTTCAAAGTAGTGGCAAAGCCAGAGCTTTCCATTGGTGAATACTCGAACTCTGTAATGGCATCAAACCGAATTCCTCACACTCCTTATCAGAGGAGTAGTGGAATAAACAACCCTTCACTGCTTTCCAAAAGTCTCCGACACCGCTTCATGATCCTCATAATCCGTCCGAACGGTGCGTACGTTCATGCGACGTTCATTTCTCCAACGCGTTGCATCGCAGAGAAAATAATGTTGTATGAAGGGTGTTACGTAATGGAGAACGGGCACACTCGTAGCCCGTGTCGTTGCTTATCTAAAAAAAAAACTACACCGTTTCGGAACCTACTGATTTGTATGAATAGCTGCAAAAGTGCTGGGGTGACAAGCAACTACCGAATCCGTTTCGTTCGAGACTTAGAGCCATCCATATCGCTCTAAGGACTTTAAACTGCAGTGGACTGTGAGGACCTGGTGAAAACTTCGCGGTTTGCTGAAAGTGGATCGGCTTTAAGATGTCTGAAGCCGGCTGCACGAAGTTCGGCATCCGAGGAGAAAGCCAAAATTCCATGGCCAGAATTCTGCACCAGAAGCCACCTGAAAAGTTAAATTTATACGTTACACGTTCCATCCCTTGGTTGATCATCTTGCTTACCTTGCACCTCATTAGTTAGATCCTTCAACAGCATTCCATGCTATACGCAGGACCAATAAAGGTTACCATATGTTTCAAACGCAACTTTTCAGCGATATTCCTCCCTTAAGTTGCTAAAAGTAGGAGCGACCCTGAAGGATTACCTTTCGACAGTGTTCGTCAGATTTCCTCGTAAAGTTTGCAATAGTGGCAATAAGTCGAAAGGATCAGACTGTGGCCAACCGTCGGCTTCGTAGGATTTTCTTGCGGTTTCCCAAGCTTCGCGTTTATCGGGTTGTCTGTCATCACTGAAGCGATTTCCCTGAATTGCGTCATCCAGCAAGAAAATCCTTCGTTAATGACGGAGAGTTGAGGGAAGTTTAAAAAAACTGGAAAACGCATTCCCCCAAAATTCTGATTACCCGAACCCTGCTTCACGAGGCTCACAGATGCCTTTGCGAACCTCTCTTCCAAATGAGATCGCTTCTCGAGCACGAAGAGCTGCAAAGTCCGGCGAAGCGGTGAGTGTTCTCGTGTGAGCTGGTTATTGAACACATGTCGTTATCAGCTTGGCCTTTTCTTCTCAGCGTTTTGTTGATTGGTGGAACATTAGTACCGTTTCGTGCCATCCTTTTTCGATAGACACGCGGCGTTCTCAAACCCTCACCATCAAAACGTCGATCACGAATGGAAAACGCATCGCTTAGATTCCGAGACGCACTTAGGACACACATAGAAACGTTTTCACTAACAAAAGAGAACTTCTAGGGAAGAAAACTAACTTCGACCAACAAGGTTTTTAAACCTATGTTTTCGTTTAATAACGCTATTGTGCTAATAACCGTTGCCCAACATCGCTCTTACAGTTGTTCTGTTCACAACTCGTCTCCATTACCTCACAAGTGTTAACAACAAGCGGTAAAGGCAGTAGCCGTACTGAGCCTCTAAAGCTATATAGGAATACGAAGAAAGTAACAGAAGGATTGCGAAGCATTTTTATGAATTCAGTAGCACACTCACCGCTTCCTCATTCAGTTGAGACGAACAGCTTGGCCAGGTCGAAGGGAACTTCTCAGAATGGTCGCATTCGTCAGTCATTGTGCTCGCATCCGTCATCCGATTCTCGGTCGTGGTGCTTGCATCCATCGTTCGACTGTCGGTCATAGTTGCGGCATCAGCCACGGCGATTTCCGTAGCAGTGCCCACATCAAACTTGTTCTCACTCCATGCAACATGGCATCGCCGGCTTTGACTATCTTTGGCCTCCAGAAAACAAGTCCTCCTTTCAGCTCGCGCTTTTTAAGAGCATTCCGAACCTTCAAGAAACCCTTACCCATCTTGGCTCTGATAACGGAACCCACACCGCAAACAGTTCACGCACAAGCAAATTCTCACCCTTAACCCGTGTGGTCTGATCGCGGTTGCGATCAGACCACGAAAAACCCGCCTAAATCGAACAAAAGAGCGCTGATATACTAGGTGCGGCGGGAACTCTTACATCCGTCATATGCAGCCCCATTCCCGCCGTAGAAGCATAAATGGAGTATTCACAACTTAATCGAAGGAAGCAGACTTCATACTATTAACGATTATGATGGAGCACTCAATGCTCTTTAAGATGTGCCTAGTCATTCGTTCCAAATCTTGTTCCTTTATGCACTTATAGGCCCTGATATATCGGTGACCATGCAATTTCTGTCAATTGCGCGTCACATAAGAAATTGATCTTATAGAAAAGTTCTTGTTTTTGTCTCAGCTTATTAATGATTCTGATAGAGTTTTTAATGCTCTTTAAGATGTGCCTAGTCATTCGTTCCAAATCTTGTTCCTTTATGCACTTATAGGCCCTGATATATCGGTGACCATGCAATTTTTGTCAATTGCGCGTCACATAAGAAATTGATCTTATAGAAAAGTTCTTGTTTTTGTCTCAGCTTATTAATGATTCTGATAGAGTTTTTAATGCTCTTTAAGATGTGCCTAGTCATTCGTTCCAAATCTTGTTCCTTTATGCACTTATAGGCCCTATATATCGGTGACCATGCAATTTCTGTCAATTGCGCGTCACATAAGAAATTGATCTTATAGAAAAGTTCTTGTTTTTGTCTCAGCTTATTAATGATTCTGATAGAGTTTTTAATGCTCTTTAAGATGTGCCTAGTCATTCGTTCCAAATCTTGTTCCTTTATGCACTTATGGGCCCTGATACATCGGTGACCATGCAATTTCTGTCAATTGCGCGTCACATAAGAAATTGATCTTATAGAAAAGTTCTTGTTTTTGTCTCAGTTTATTGATGATTCTGATAGAGTTCAATTTCAAAATGAGTTGAAATTCATCTTTCGAATTTTGTCTCCTTACGGTATATTTTCAATTTACTGCGGCATTTTATTGCCGAGTGACCACTACCGCGCCGCTTTCCGATCTCTCCGTCTCTCCTGTGCGCGTGCGCTTTGGCTAATGTTACCCACACCTTTCAAACTCGTCTGACATTGCGTGCGTTGTACTCGGTTATTTTGATAGTTTTTCGTGTTGTTCCAGTCAGCCTCCATTAAACTTCAACAAGTGGTCTCGTCCCGTACGCGCCGGTGACGTAACAAATAGATTGTGGAATCGACGTTTGACCGCTAATCAAGAAGGCAAATGCGGTAGACCAGCGCATGGAAAACAGTGGTCACTTGTTGCTAAACGGGTGATCAAATTACTGAAAAGCGTGCGAACGAAGCCCGTGTTAAACGTGTTTCATTTTTGGTTGAATGGCCAACGAAAACAAATAACGTGGTAAAAAGGTGCATTTCCATGCAATGCACATTTGTTTTTCAGCTTCAACGGACATAAGGGAAAAATCAGTTTTTTAGCATATTGAGAAAATTTGAAACAGAAGGCACTTATTGTACAGACCATATGCAGAGAATTACCACATGCCTTCCCGCAGCGACTGGTAATTACTGGATAACAGATGCATACATGCATGCGCAAAAAAACAGGAAACATAGATGCATCTCAAGGATGTGGGTGGACCTCTCTTATGAGCACGAGCCTTGGATGAACACGCCAACGAAAGTAATGACAAAATTACCCATTTTTATACCCGCGTCTTTCTTGCGTCACCAGTTGAAAATGTGGTACAACGCGCACGTATAATAATACAAGTGCAGATGCATGCATAAGCATATGCCAGAGTTGAGCAGGACTGGAACTTCGCCCCATGGGGGATGGAGTATGGAGTTCCCCCGCATCTAAAAATTCTTTGCATGGTGCCGCAAGCCTTTGGGCCCTACAGATTCACACTTCGAAACGCGTAACTTTTACACAATAACATTAGATCTCAGTGCTCCAGTCACTGCCGAATGTTTTCACCCGCAGGTCACTAGGATGGTGTGGGTAACATTAGCCATAAGCGCACGCGCACAAGAGAGACGGAGAGAGACCGCGCGCGTCCTCGGAAAGCGGCGCGGTAGTGGTCACTCGGCAATAGAAATGTCGCAGTAAATATGAAAATATACCGTAAGGAAGCAAAATTCGAAAGACGAGTTTCAGCACATTTTAAAGAGCATTGAATCCTCTATCAGAATCGTTAATAGGCTGATACAAAAACAAGACAAAAAATTTCAATGAACCTTTCTATAAGATCAATTTCTTATTTTAAAAAGCATTGACTCGCAATAGGCTGACAAAAACAAGAACCTTTCTAAAGATCAATTTCTTATATGACAATTGACTCAAGAAAAGAGTGACAGGCACATCTTAAAGAGCGAATTCTATCAGAATCGAATAGGCTGAGACAAAAACAAGAACTATAAGTTTTCTTATGACGCGCAATTGACATGCTGACATATGCGAGCGATTTAAGAAGGCAATCGCTCGACGAATCACCGGAACCCCATCAATGACTCGAAGTGGCAACAGATGTCGTTTCTCAGCAGGATCGTGCGTGTCTTCTAGAGATCTGAAGCAAACATCTGAAGTCTCAGATATGATAGGGATCATGGCGAAAAGACGTTGTATAAGTAGCGGAAGTTTTGTGTTGCTTCAATTACGAGCGCTTAACAAGTGATCCTCTCTCTGTCTTGAAACATCACGGGTTTGGTGCTACTTCAATTGATAGCTTGTTGTGGAAGAAATCAGAGATGTGCTGTTTATGTTTGACGAGATGGCGAGGAAAAGGATGCAAGGAATATAGCCTATCGAGCCAGATGTAGCTGTTTCTTCGAACTATTCCTGTCAGCCGGAACAGGCGCAAAACAAGGGGACATTAGTTCCCCGATATCCTTATCAACTCTCGAAGGACTCTTGAGAAAGATGGAGACTGTAGATGGTTTCAATGTATTCAGCAAATAACTCCAAAAGCTTCTCTTTGCGGACGAGGTGGTACTCGTTGCCGATGATCCAAAAAACTTGCAGTATTCACTGAACGAGCTCAACAGGAATACCAAGAAAATTGGGCTCGGCATTTGCAAATGCAAAACGAAGTGGATGAAAAATGCGTTCTGTCGTTAGTTTCCTATGAAGCTCGATAGTGAAAATATCGAACTTGTGGAGCCGTTTGTGCACTTAGGATAGACTTGCTAATGAGCGACGATTTGGGTCAGGAATTAAGCAGATGAAAAAGAGCGCATTGGCTAATATTCACCAAGCTCAACGATGTCTATTGCGACCCAATGATAAAATGTCCGTAAAGGGAGAACTCTTCACTTCGACGGCGATCCCTGTTCTTCTGTGAGGAGCGAAATGTGGAATATCAGACTCGCTGAAGAAAACGAACTAGCAGCGACCCAGTGAGCAATGGAAAGGGGAATGGAAAGTATCAATAAACTGCAACACACCACAAACGAAGAGTTGCGTTCTGGATCCGCATTGAAGGATATCGTTGAAGAAATGTAAAAAAGAAAACCAAGGTGGGCTGGTCACGTAGCCAGGTTAAATGACTATAGATGGACTAAGTAAATCTTCTAGTGGTAACCAAGAGACGTAAAACGATCACGCGGCAGGTCGCAACAAAGAGAAAAGACCGGCTGAGGCGCCTGTACGTATTTACTTGGATGCGGAGGGCTCAGGATCGCTATAGATGGAAGAGTTGCCAGCTGCATCGATGGGAGGAATGACGAAATGGACGAAATCACGGCTGTACTAAAGTATCCAGAGTAAAGTAGCTTTGCCAGACTCCATCCGTCGCAGTGCACATATGGATGTCTAAGTCGAAGCATAGCGCTGCAGCCATTGAGTCAATATCGGCTCCCCAACGCAGAGTATCCACAGTGTTCAGCGCTGTGCCCAGTTTCCATTACAGCACTTCGCCCACACTGTTATACGTGGCCGTGTTCACGAACATCTCTTAAATCTACTCACACTCATTTATGATCTCGGCTGTCATTTTAGCGCACTGTTTAGGGATTCTCCTGAAGCAGTGAATTGTTTGATAACGTTCAAAACGATAACTATCCAAAGCTCAGTCTTGTGCGATATGTGGTGATGAGAATCGATCGGATATCTGGGTGATGATGTCCCGTTCCCTTGATGCAATACGCGAGTGCTCTGAAAGGTCGAAATGAATCGATCGCTATCTAATGCTAACGCCACATTCCATTGTTAGGAGCCTTTGTGCGAAATAAGCATGCTTGGAGCAGCCTTTAACATCCTAACGGCACTATGCAAAAATGCGTTGCCCACTAACTTTCTGAAGGTTGAGCACTGCACGCGGCTTATGCCGTTAACAAGCTTCCGATCCGCTTGAGTCGACTTAATAATAGGTTGCATTGTCGAATGCGCAAACTTTGTTATGACAAGCTCTCTCTTGAATGGTTTCGGGTGCGAGAAACTGCCCACCATGATGCAGGGTGTAAAAACAATTGCCAACACCTCTGCTGCATCGTCGCTCATTCTTCTGGTTTCTTTATCGACTTGGAACGAACACGAGTCGATGGACAGGTCACCTGCACGTGAGCCAAGTACTTATTCTAAACTTATTCAGCCATTCTAGATTACTGGCTCGAAACGAGTGCTCTTGATAGCCCCATCTTCTTTACGATCTCCTCCACATCTTACGAATTGGCTTCTTTGGCTAGAGTTGGGCACTTCAAGTGACTGTTTACATTGAAGATTTCCTGCTTTGTAACCACCTGTGGTCGCCTGCCATGTAATTCGCAATTCTTCGAATTGGGAGCATGTCGCCTTCGAGTTGCTTTTTCCTTCACAATCCTGACTTGTCTATGTCGGAGAGCAAGTGCTGCATGCAATCAAGCTATGTCAGTGCAATGAACTAGACGCTGAAAGCGTCGGTTGGCTTTTTACCATCAAAAGAACTTACAGTGCCCATTATCGGCATGCTTATACGGGAAAGAAATGAAGTGATGGAAACCTGGAACTGTCGAACTGAAGAATTCATAACCGATGCATATAACAATCGCACGAAAAATCCATTCATGAAGAGCCACAGGGAGTTTAATGCAACTTAAGAACGATTGGGTCATTTCATTAAACTGACGAGGGCATTTCATGAATTCAGTTCACCAATAAGAACACAGTGTCACGAATGCACGAGAATAACGCATAAGATAACGCATGACGCGACAGTGAAATTTATGGCAATTGCACGTCGCATAAGAAATTGATCTTATAGAAAAGTTCTTGTTTTTGTCTCAGCTTATTAACGATTCTGATAGAGTTTTTAATGCTCTTTAAGATGTGCCTAGTCATTCTTTCCAAATCTTGTTCCTTTATACACTTAAAGGCCCTGATATGTCGGTGACCGTGCAATTTTTGTCAATTGCGCGTCATATAACAAATTGATCTTATAGAAAGGTTCTTGTTTTTGTCTCAGCCTATTAACGATTCTGATAGAGGATTCAATGCTCTTTAAAATGTGCTGAAACTCGTCTTTCGAATTTTGTTTCCATACGGTATATTTTCATATTTACTGCGACATTTCTATTGCCGAGTGATCACTACCGCGCCGCTTTCCGAGGACGCGCGCGGTCTCTCTCCGTCTCTCCTGTGCGCGTGCGCTTGTGGCTAATGTTACCCACACCATCCTAGTGACCTGCGGGTGAAAACATTCGGCAGTGACTGGAGCACTGAGACCTAATGTTATTGTGTAAAAGTTACGCGTTTCGAAGTGTGAATCTGTAGGTGTCTTGAATATAAACCGCTTCGAGGAAATATCTCTTGCTGAAAAGCTGACACGCGCTTCTTTCATTTTGACTCTCTAGTAGGGGAGAAAAGGCTTTTATTCGAAGGTTGCTGATAATAAAAAGGAATGAAGAAGACTCTGTAATAAAGAGGAATGAAGAAGACTCTGATAATAAAAAGGAATGAAGAAGACTAAGTGTGGCAAACAGGGCGAGTCATTTCCTCAAAAACGCATCACTCAATGCGAAGGAGTAGCATATGATTGAAAAGGAGTAGATTATTGCAAAAATTGGATCCTTTTGCCCAGTGGATTTTCGTATTGAACTCGTGTTTAATGATCTGGTCATTCCGTTATTTACCTCACTTGTGATCATCTGGACAGTACCGTCTTCGCCAACAATCTGGTTTCTGCGACCCCATGATCCCTGGCGTTATGGCGTCTGCAATTGCTCTTCGATGATAAAATAACTCAATTTTCAGTGGATGGAGGGTGATTAAATGAAACCTCCTTATTGAGAAAACTTTTGTGCAGCGAGCTGAATGAACGGATTCGCATGCAAGCAAGCATGGGACGATGAGATTTTGTGCTAATCTGTTCATCCAGTTAGCAAGTTCTGGACACTTAAAAACAGTAAAGCATTGTGAGTGCCATCAGCTCAGAAAGATGTGAGCTCACGAAACACTTCCACTCGGACAATTGCATTTCGACCTCAACATAGCTTAAATTATCAGCCGATGTCTGCTATCGGCACATTTTTTACGCCAACTCCTTCTAAGAAAAGACCGATTCTAACTGCTATTGGAGCTATTTTACATGTTCAAGTGCAAACTGAGCGTTGAATCATTCTATAACAGAGCCTTTAAGGGAAACTCCATTCAGACTGGATTTTTTCCCGAAAAAAGTCAAACTTATTCGGCTCCATGGAAAGCAAGCGAAATTCCGCTTATTTGGCAACCGTCAGCATCCGATTAAAAGCGAGGATATTCGAAGAAAGCCTATCGATTGACTGCTGAAGTTATTCTGTTGAAACTGAAGCAAACTCTTTCAAAATATCGGTCGGTTGAGCTAACTACGACTGCAGGGGAAAGTGAAAGTCGACCGACATTTCGGTTTGTGTCTGAAGCTCGATTTGAAATGAAAAACTTTATGACGACGAGTGAGAGGTTTTGTAACAGCGAGCGGCAAAATGTCTAGTTCGCTCAGTCATAAGCTAGTGAGGATCTGGCTGAATCAAGCAAGATGCTACTGTCAATTAACGGAATAATTTGTGGCCCAAATGTGGGTCTTCTCAACGGAAACCGACCTCCAAATGAAAATCTGCTGAAGACATTCACATTTGATCGTCAAAAAAGACACCGGATGTAGAAGGAAGTTTCATAAAAAGAAGGAAGGATGGGAAACGCTGTCCTATGCAACGGTGCTAGAGGTGGAATTAGAGGTGATCTGGAAAGCCTCCTGTGAAGAAATGAAGCGCGGCGCTAGAACTTTAGTGATCAAGTTCGAGCAAAACGACACCGTCACATATCTTGACAACAATGAAATGCAAGTCCGTCTGCGGTTCACCGCTGGCCGGCTGGAAGATTCGACAGCGCTTCACTATCAGTTCTGTCGTGCAAGGAGCATTCGCGGTCAAGGCAAGAAATGTCCTCAAAGGAACGTAGTGTCGAAACAGCCAGGAATGGCACATCTCAACGACAATCAGCAACGAATTCGATATGGCGCCGATGGACGATTAGCATCCGTCACATCAAAACAAGCCTTTATGCAACCAGAATGAAACAAACAGTGAGATCGCCGCCTTATGCAAATGGGGTTTGGAAAACATCTAATTCCAGTCGAACTTTGATTAAAACGGAAGATTTATGCTCGTTTAATATTCCGATTTCCTTACTGAGACACAATGCAACTTTTGCTAATTGCTGAGATATAAATGCACTAAGGTTATGCAAAGATTAGTGCACTTATATTGTCCGCCCATAGCGAAAACATTCCCGTGGGAACGTCGCAAGAATTTAAAAATTCCTGCGACGTTGTTCCCAGTGTCGGCCGATTTTTTGAGATCGGCTGACATTGGGATCGAACTCCACTGTCGGCTGGAGCTGCACATTAGCAGCCCCAGCTGACTAGTGGGAGAATCGAAAGAGTCGGTCTTGCTCCTTGAAACGACTGCGGCCCAATTACGACTTCGTCTTGCTCTCTGATGAGTCCCTAGATCTAATCGTTTTCTTCTACAAGTGACAAAAACGCCTTAGCGATCACATGCATGTGCACAACACGGCAATCGCCGCGCCACAAAATGCTGTTGCAAAACTTCAAAGTCTCTTATTTAGAATAAAGCGCTTCATATGCAAACTCTGTCCACTTTGAGTAAGTTGAAGGCGATGCAGGTTCACATCGAAGTGGACGCAGGTGATTGCCTAGTGTGAGCTCTTGCTGTGCGGTATGATTCCGACCCGCTTCTTCATTTTGTCTTCTTTTATTGGTGTGACGATTCGGTTTATCTTGAAGAGGTGAGTCATTCACACTCTCAAGTTTCTTGCAAACGGAAACACATGTCAGCATGGCTGGCGTGGAAATAACTTTTACACTTTCGGCACACGACGCTAGCCGGCTGCTCAGACAACGCGTAGCAATCCGTCCCGTTGTCCTCAAAAGAAAAGCTCTCAGTGAAAAACAGTCGGCCGAACTATTTTCAAAGAACGCACATGCTGCAATTTTTGCAAAGGGGCACTATGGTGATGTTGCACCTGTGCATATGAAAATACAACATTGTGCATAGAGTTTTTTCGAACATAGTAACTGAAAAGTTTGTTTTCCTGAGATCAAAGTTGAAAATATAATTGAACATAGAGGAGAGTAGCTGTTACGGGAGTTCCGATGATAACTCTCCCAGACACACACAAGGAAGAACGAATGAGAATGAGCAAGGTGATATGCAAATGTTGGGCATGTTGATGTTTCGTCATTAACATGGGCATCTGTCATGGGTGGGCCATTACCGGAATGATAAGTGTGGTCAGTGGAAATTCGATCCATTTCAAATGAAGAAAAGACCGTAAAGGAGAAGGATTGCAAACAACCCAGAATACACTATGAACTGAGGGGAGAAAGAGAATAAAGAGGGAAAACAGCTCAAAATATCCTAGTACTGACAAGACATATAAGCGGGGCGGTGAAGTGATTAGTGAGCAAATGAGCCTAGTAACATAAATAAAGCACTAAAATGTAGCGTCATTACAGCAAAAGTAATGGCAATCTTGATGTTGCTCACGTTTGCGTTTCCATTTCTTTATTTGTGACCGAAGTGCTTCTGGAGAACTCTTCACATCGACTGCTTTTCGTTATGGTCTGACCTTTGCTGGTATCTTGCTAAGTCATACATCCAATGTTCCTTCTGGTTTCGGCAAAAAGCAGAGGGATCTCAAAAGTGTTCGCCATATCAAAATATTATGACAAATCACAAGCCCTTAAATTTTGAAAATTTAGATCATAGGCTGACCGTACTAAATTTTGCTTTGACCTGTCAGTTTCGAGAGCGCACAGAAAGATGAAATTCCAATTTTTTGGGGGGCGGGGCATTTTAAAGCATTTACAAGGGCAGCTGATTAAAATATAACAGCACTCTTCACTGTGTTTCGCTCCATGTTGGTAGCACACGAAATTGAACGTCCTGCGAGCGGAAAGCCGCGCTATCTCGATTAGCAAGCTACTGCGATAATCGCATCTCTCCTAGTGGTAGTTGGAACGAATAAGGACCGTTCTTGTGGCATCATAATAAATTCTGACAGCTTGGACCGTGGCCATGTATAGTCCTTATAACAGTGTTTGCAATACAACACAAATATTATTCAAATTTTTCTGCAAATATACGCATGTATGCATGCAACGAAACGAACACCTGGGTTGCAGCAAAAATAAAATCCCTCATAAAAAACCTAAGAGGACGCAAAATAATTCAGTGGTAGTGATAGATTGCGCAATGTGTGACAGAAGAATCAAAATGCAAAGCAATCAGAAATTACTCCTATTCTAAATGATTTCCATGAATTTGGAGAGATGCATTTAAGAGAATTTCACGAGTGTTAAATGAAATTTTTGCTGCAAGCGTATCGAATCCTCGAAATGTTTTTTTCTTTTTTGAAAAAGTGTTTGTCTTCCCAGTCATTGAGGGTTGAGGGGGTTTATTTCGCCTCTTTTTATTTTAACTTCGAGTAATTTTTATAAACTGCATGTGCACAGGTAACACATGTAAGGAATTCTTCAGATCCCTTTAGACTGTGATAAAATACTCTTAAAGCACCAATTGCTGCACTGCTTCCAGCGTCGTGTCGCGTAAGTCGGCAGTGTGCCTACCGCTGGTGTCTTAATGCACCGACTCCTTCAGCTTCTAAGCTGCTACTGAGTCGTTTCGATGCACAAAATATTGCTCCTCTTACCTATCAAATCCCCATTCGCCCGAACTGTAAATTTACGAAAGTTTTACCTGCTCATGAACACACTTTTGTAGGCTTACTTCTTCATTCCATTCCATTCATTCTATTCATTTCATTCGTCTATTCATTCCATTCCATTCATTCTATCCATTCATTCCATTCACCTCATTCATTCTATTTCATTTCATGCATTCCATCCATTGCATTCATTGGACTCATTACGTTTCATTCCATTCTTCATTCATTCCATTCCATCCCACTGTATTCGATTCCATTCTATTGATTCCAGATTGGTTACGCTTTTCTCATAGCAACCAATTGCTTCTGACAAACTTCATCCTGTCAAAGGATATCGTTTGCTAAGGGATATTGGAGGCTTTCACATATATGTTGGTTCAGCAACAATGAAAAGGCTCCGAGACATTAGGAAAAGGCAAAAAGTTGCGTTCCAATGATGGCCTCACACTGAGAAATGGGTCCGACAAATATTGAGTGATGAGTCAAAACAGATAGTTAAAAAATTCCTCGCATCGTAGAGACGAGTATTGCTTTGTCAGGTTGCTGCTATTTTCTTAAGGACTGCAGCTACAACATATTCTCTGTGTGTTTTTGTTAGCTCACTGCACTGAAGCATATGAGACCATTAGTAAGAAGTAATGGAGAGTTCAGTGGGACAGCAGCGAGCATATTATCAGGACTAAGAGCTGGATCAGCGTTGGATGTGGAAACGGTTGAACCGAATACCAAACTCGTTATCACATTGTTTGGTGCCAATCTTTGGCCTCATGGATTCGATAAAATTTGGTTAACAAGCGCCGAAGATTGCGAAGTACGTTCTCAGTTTTGCCTTACTCAACAATGAAAAAGGTACCATGGATATGTGATGTTTATGGTAACAAACGTTTTACCCGCACTCCGACGTTGCAAATCGGTGCGTTCTCGGTGTAGTTGCTGGGAGCTTTCTCTCGCTGCGATTCCTTCTCGTGTGCTATCCATCCACTTACTACTTTTAACAGCACTACTTTATTTCATTCTGCACCTTGATCCCCAACCAACTGCGATCAACCTTGCTGTTCTGAACAAACTTGCGATGTTTTCAGCACTAAATTTTTTTGCTGTGAACTTGCGAGCAAGCATAGGATAAGTCGGGGCTATCGGGAGGGAAATGAGCAGGTGCACAACACTCCTCATGCAAAACACACCAAGTTAACAACTAAAACTTCACCGCAAACATCTATGCGAAAGTTTGATTCCCGGGAAACGTGACCCTCATCCTATGGCAATGAAAAAGACTGCGGCAGTTGCTTTGGGCATCGTAGCCCTTAAATTTTCACTGAAATGGAAGGAATGCAAGGGATTTCAGAGTCCAAACCTAGATGCCCTGAAGCGTAAAACTGCATCTTTATGGCTGTAAACCTCTCTTCCCTTTCCCTTCCCCACCACCACATTCCTTTGGTAATATGCGAGGGGCGAACGCCTCTTTCTGGTCAGCTGGGGCACTGATGTGTCTTACTCAATCGCTGAAGCATTTCTCTCAACATATTAAGTTTTTGCTGCGGATTATTCGCCATGAGAACTGGAGTACTTGACCAAAAATCATTAAGTAAAGTTGCTGCTGAAGCATTTCATTGAGATGAAGGATACAAGCTGGAGATAGTCATCCAAAGGCTTTTCTACCATAAGGTATATTCCAGAAGATCTTTTTGTCCGAATCTGAGAAAGATTTTTCATTGCTCAGACTGGACCGTTTCCTTCGCGACGATTTTGGCGTCATTCATTATTTCCTTCCCTTATTTTGTATAAATGTGATCATTTGTGAAGTGTGCCTACTTAGTAACTTTCTCGCCTGCGCAGGTTGCGCTACCCCCGTTCATGACTTGAAGGTAGAGGCTGAGCCCTGCCCGAATTTCTCTCATAATTCCCTACATGGCAAACTATTAACCAACGGAGCTTTGCTTCTATGTATTTTTGCAGATTTCCCTAACAGCACTCCACTATGGCGACGTCGTACTTATGCTTTTACCTATGCTTCTTTGTGGCTGCTTGTGTGCTAGTTTCAACTGGTAATCCCTGAGTTGGCTATAATGTACGGTGTACACTATAAGTGTGCCTCCTACACCATATTTTACACTGATCTGCGAGCCCCGAAAGCAGCCACCGACATTTGAATGTGCCAGAAGACCAAATACAGGATGGATTTCCATTTTACACCGAACAGGCCGCATAGAAACGAATTTCATTCGCAAGAGTTGTGTAGATAGTGACTTCTATTCAAGCATTAAGGCAACCACTGCACTGCATATTTTGCTTCCTGCTTGCGTCTTGTGGAGCTGATCAAATTGAGAAACGCATATCTTGCCAAGTGTTCAGGGATGCCTTTTCAGTTGTTTATTATGAGCGAGGAGAGTTTATATCTCTGTAGCTTCCAATTCACCCTAGCTCATGATGATAGGCCAAAAAAGTGTTGCCAGCTGCTGCAGATGCAAACTCGCACTCAAACAACCGAACGCAAAAAGATACCGCTGCAATGCAAATATGCAAAATCGCGTATGCACCACAGACGTCCAGCGTCTGGACAATGTTTCTCCAGAGGATCATCATTAAAGTACAAATTTTTTAATTCGCTGGTCATTAAGTACCTAGTAACTATCACAGTGCCGTCGGTCACTCGGTATTCGACCATTATCACAACGATTCAGAGCCATCGGAACTCCTGCTCCATTGTCATTCACCCCCTCTGAAGTGTTAGCGAATGGTGAGCTGTTTTCTTGCAGAAGTCATACAGTGTGCAAAAAACAAGATTTTATCTCAGAACTGTCCAAGAATATTCTACGGCAAGCGCTCTCGTGTTGGAACTCTCTTCAGGATTGCCAGAGTATACGAACGGTCTTTACCTCCTATGCACTCATCCGCCTTCAATGCCCGATGATGTCGCCAGCGGTGTGAGTAGAAATTTTTTTGCATATCTGATCCCATTGGCGAAGTTCACTCCCATTATAACCGCCTTAATTTTCAAAGCACTTTAAGGGCCTAGCCAAAGCATATATGCAGATGCGATCGTAGCAGTGTGTTACTAGCTGGTGAAGAGAAACATATGCGATTTTCGTTGCGGTTTTTACTGCGGACTGAAAAGGCAGTTCGTTGGAGACTTCCCGCTCCTCCAACCCTCCTCGTCTTGCTCGTTCGCACCATTCACCTTTTTGACGCCACCAGCTCACCTCATCTCACAACATCTACCCTAAGTAGCAAAAGTTTTTCGAATGGAAATACATGATTATAACATAGCTTCCCGAAAACTTAAAATCACATGTGCATTTATGCACCTGAAAGAAGAATTTCTGGTTGAGAGTGCTTTTTGCCCGTGTTGGGATAAAATCGTTCAAGAAAAGCGCTTCAGCATTTCTGGGGTGACTCCAATACTTTTATGAATGCCCCTTTTAGATATTTTCTATTCTACAATGCGATTACGGCACAATGCTATCGTACTTCAAATCAACAGCCGTCCACAACTGCTTCTGCCGTCTGCAAAACGCCAAGAAAATGGCAATACTGAAGCATTTCTTATTTCTTTTTATCTCGGTTTTATAAACGTACAGAAATGATAGGGAGTGAGTGAGGTTCGCTGGAGTTTTTTGCATACTTCAAATCATTCGCCGAGTCTTCCCAGCATACTATAGAAATTGTGTGTAAGAACTGTCCTGATCCCAGTCATGACGAGCCAACAACAGCTGATGGAGGTTGTAATAACAGCAGCCGACATCAAGATCGCTCCTGTTTGGTGCAACTGGGGACCACTTAATGCACTTCATCGTGAACGGACCGTTCCTGCAGTTCGTTTGCGGTTGCATCGTAATCCACCACCTTCATCCGGCCAGTATACCTTTTCGAAATTTAATATCCCGGCCTGTTCACCGTAGATGTGATCCGCCTCGAACCTTTCGTAACATTACTTGTTCCTATTGTTCTGAGTATAGCATCAATAATCTATCATCGAGTACTGCACGAACACGTTCGCAACTTGTAAAATATTATTTAGCTGGGCAAGTTGGCAGCACGCGAATTATATGTACTATGGATTCCACTCTGGGCGATGATAATCGTGCTGGTATTGTTGGTGATGATGAGCGCTCTCTTCTCGGGTCTCAACTTATCTTTCACATCCGTTGCACTTAACGAACTCGACATACTACAAAGGATGGGGGACGCTTATGTTAGAACTTTTTTTAAACATTTCAGAGCTGTTCGGCCTTTATTCCAAAACAGCGTGAACCGTGTTCAGTTACCGTATGGCAGAACGACACTAGTATATGGCGAGAAAAAGGATAAAATATTGTAACGGTGGTCAGAAAGCGTTATGTGAATTTTAAGATCATCCATGAAAGTCTATGCGGACCTACAGTTTACCAGACATGGTCTATGTAGGCAATGAATAAAACGGTCCTAGGCCGCTCCCCTTCAGTCCGCGGACGATGAATTCGCGAACTTCAGAAATGTTGTCATCACTTGAACTTCGACAACGCAATCATTAAAGAAGTCCTCAGCCATGCTGGCTCTCCTCATTGGATGCCGCAAACATTAGCTTTGCAAATTCGTTTGTTGTTTCTTATGACCGGCTGTGCTAAATGCTTTGTTAGAGTCCACTTATCTATTGTAGTCTGATATCCCACATTTAAACCATCAAAAGTAGTTATGTGTTAAATGCTTATACAAACCAACAAAAGTTGTAGACTATAGAAGTAGTTATTCCGAATTTAGCTATTCCATTCCTTTAGAACAATCTCATATATTCTGTACATCACGACATAAAAACAATGATGTTATGGAGTACAGATGACAGACTTGGCAAACAAAACATTTTTCAGTCCGTAAAAAGCGAGGCATTAGCCAGTCGAGGGAATTCCAACATGGCTTTTATTTGAGTAGCAGATAACAACACAGGTAAATGGGTTGTGAAATGTAGACAGTAACATAAGTAAGACAGTCCCCTAAGTGAGGCCTCATCACTGGGCAATGAAGTAAGCACTTGTACTGCAATATTCATAATAACTTGACCTATAAGGTATATACAGCTTGGTAACACTGGCGATGCCGAGCAGTTGCAAATGAAAAATATTTCTAAGTACACATTGTTCTGATAAATACTCGTTGTTTTTGTTCATCCTTTGATAAGGAAAACCAATTATTCTTCTTAATTGTGGAAGAGGTTGCGATCTCCGGCGGAATGTTCCCGGAAGGACAGTTATTTCACCTAATAACTCAGCTACGTTTTCCCTGATCCCAGATTTCATCAAGACCCCATGCCTCCTATTGTTGTCCGGAGTGTCTTTAGAACAATAATTCCCTGCTGTGATACTCGAACTACCAAATTTTGAGTCAAGCAGAGAAACGGATAGCAAAAAACACTCCTGTAGCTTTCGGCATATTCAATTATACTTTGTGCTTCGTTCAGTAATAAGGCGAGAGAGAGATTTTTCAGCAAAGTCGCCTAGCGAGGTCGATAGTCCCAGTACGTCGTCATCTAAACTGGATTATATGTACATTCGCAACGGCAAACGCTGTGACGAATTGCCTTATTTCACTGCTATTCGAGTTGCTCATCAACCACGTCTGTTGCTTTTCTCTTCTGTTTTCTCAATATAGTGAAAAGCGCTTCTGGCTATTTCTAATCGACGGTCGTTGGTATGTCGGATCTCAGTAGTACGCATGTATTTACATACGGTTGACATCTTTTGTGTTGGGACGGTTCAAGGTTCACTCAAACGTGGATGATAACATGGTTTTAGACGATGGGGCTTTATCCTCAGAGCTAGACTGAACCCGCGATTTTGTGCTTATCGCATAGATACCTTCCCATTGAGTACAGCGGGCAACTTCAGTCACTATTGCATTTCACTTCTAATCTGAATGTCAACAATCTATACTCATCAGGTTCTTGCATGCAGAGTAGAACTATCAAGAACTAAGCAACATATATAAGGTGCCTGAATTGTGCATTTCCTTAACATTTTAAGGTTTCTTCAGCCTTCAAACTTCCATACGATTCTTAATTGAAGGTTGTCTAGTCTTTCTGATTTGTATTAAATGTGCATTTCTGTTGCCTCGACTGGCCTGAAATTTGGGTGGCGACCGTTTGGCAGAAACTTTATCGAACAGTCAAGTTTATCTGATGGGGCAAAAAGACGAACAGCTTCGCTGATTGAAAGCCGACATAACACTGAAAATGTTTGCCGCAAGCGCACACAGAAATACACCAGCGACGTTTATTAGCGCTACTTAGCAACAGAACATCGAGAACATTGAAAATCGTCAACAAATCGCTTTCACTGATTTATTGACAATTAAGCAATCGAGGGTCTCCAGACTGTATCTATGATTGAATTTGCATGAGAGTTCGCATTCACTAGCAATTTCGCGAGTGTTAGATGGACACATCTCCATTTGTACTCAGTTGTATTGATTACAAATCTAATATGGACTCGAAGCAGGTGATAAGCAATCTGGCAGACGCATTCATCACTGTACGCCGAAGCAGCGAGCCAATAAGTGGAAATTTTTTTTGGCAAGATATCATTCTCCTGAAATTTAATAGCCAGCGATGAGGATTGTCAGGGCGGATTTTTCGCAACACTCACTGAATCAGTCAGCGCCCATACTCCTTCCATCCGACCGTTGAAGGGTAAAAGAGGCATTCCAAATGCTCCACTCAGTACTGAAACTTTATGCCTGGGCCGTGTTTGTTAAAAAGTTTGTGCTAAAAACTTTGCTTGTATAAGTTGCTTCGACCTTTCTTTTTTGTTGCGTGAGCTAATTCCTTCTTAGGCTTCAGTTAACGCAAGGGAAGATGCCGTTTATTCTGGTCAGCATAATTCCAACTTTGTTCATCGTGGTTTTTGCTGAGATTCTGCCATTGGTAAGCGTTTTTGAACCCGGCTTTGTTTTGAATTTACTTTCCAAAATCGACCATCCGAAAGTCGTCTCTGATCTCTCAAGTTACTATTTTCACTGTTCTTATGGAGAGAACTGAAACAGCATAGTCAGCAACTAGTAGTGTCTTCTGCAAAGATAGCGCATGAAAAAATGTATTTCTATAAACCGCATACTTTCACTAATACACCAATCATTGAGGAGAGGGATATTTCTAACAGATGAAAGGCTTAAAATAAACAGGATAGCCTTTGTTAGCAAAGATAAATAGAAAATGCTTAATCAAGTAATCATTTCGTAGTAACTTTGTGAATTCGCAAACGGTAACTATACCGCCTCTTTAATTTCACAACCATTCCCAATGTGTGACGCGTCACAGAAAACTTCTATTCGTTTATTTATTACTTCGGTTTGATAAAGTCAACCTTGGTTCCGCAACATTTACCAGCGATGTGGTTGATAGCACGAACTAAGAGAAGGGTGTCGTGGAGAAAACGATGTTGCGGTTCGTATGTTGACGACAGAAAAGGAAACAGTTAGATCGCCGGTTTATTAGAATGAAGGATAACAGAATTAAGAACCACGATGCACGTGGAGTAAAACTTATAAGCAATGCAGGCCTGTCGAAACAACAACAATATGAAAACAGCAAGTAAAACAAAGAAAATCATCTAAAAACTGGCGAGAACTTGGGGGGCAGGTTGTGCGACGAGAATGATAGGATACACACTGTGGGCGCAATAAGGCAGCTTTATGAATGCAATTCTTATAACAATTGCGGAGGTGTAAAAATGCGAAGTTCGATACACTTATTTCACGCGAAACAAGGTGACGGACGATTGCGCTTACGCCGATCACCAGGTTATCTGAAGACTGAAAAATCGTCACTGCCTAATGCGTGCGGATTCAGAGTTTTTTACTGCAGATTGCTTTTCTTGCGCCGTCGACTATTCTGTCGCTATGCTTGTCACTTCTCTACTGGACTCGAAACCGTTCGAGATCTTCAGCGATCAACGTGATATAAAGGTAAACTGGCCTGAATTGAAGAGGGCTCGTCCACTTGCGCCCTTCCTTTTGCCAAATGAGTCTGCGCCAACCCCCTAGTTGGCTCGCCCCAAGTCTGTTCACAAGGTTCGGGGAACACTTCTCAAATCTGCGATCGCCCGACACCTCAAACTTGGGTAATTAAACCCTTTAATATACTCTTGACAACATCAAGACGCGACGTAACTGATAAACGAATACGAAAACGTCATAAGACGTGATCTGATATAGGCGAGGTGGCTTTTTATTGAAACGTCAACTGACGAGATGCAGATACATAATGAAGAGATCAGCAAGAGTCACTGCTATCGAGAATTAACAATGAAAGCAAATTGAGAAAGGAAGCTTAACAATAAAACATGAAAAAATGAAAAAGGAAGACTGACAACGCAAAAGACGTTTGCGTCTGCACACGAACCGCACCGCTACTTAAGTGAAACGATATAGTCGCTGCGGCGAGAGGTCAAGTGGACAATATCGCGAGTTGTTGGTTTGAGACATATTTCAATTCTCATGTCTCTAGCAGCTGTATAACTCACTCGCGTGTCTTCGCGACAAAGGGAACGACAGATTGTTAGGGAAATGCGTGTTTTTACCTACTCAGCCACGACTCAGAAGTGTTCTATGATATTTTCTTATGTGGATTCAAATACCGCAATTGGTGAGTTCGACTGGGACAGGCTGAGGTGACGATTCGTAAGCAAATATGTTTGCAAGCTGGTATAACTTTTAAGGCTGTGTGCAACCGACGTGGGCTCATCATAGCCAGCAAGACGCGATTCATTACTTGGACCCTAATGATTATATTATGTCCTTTCGCATGGCCGCTGTCGAAACTGCTCGATCGCGTTATCGGATATCAAGGTGTGCCGTCTGAAATATTTGTTTTCAAAAGGTGTCGGTAGGTGTACGTAAGCGAATGATTATTGCGCTTGAGTGATATCTCGAGAGGCTGCAGGCGTATCCTTCAGCTGACCTCTTTGAGTTGAATGTTTCCGGTGTGAAACGGAACTGCTGACTGATTATCGCCGAACTTGGCGTAGAATATGAAGCGTAAAGCTATGAGAAACCAAATTATTTGTTTTCGCATCCGTATTTTATGCGTTCGCGCACAACTTGCTTGTGAATTTTAAAAATTCGAGCTGCGTTGAGGCGGAGCATTCTGAGGGTAAGTGGAAAGTAGAGGAGAGATTGCACGCCACTTGTAATACCAGAGAATTTTTATGATTGCAGGATGCGAGGTATACGACAGAAGTAAAATAGAATTTCTGATCTTGCAAGCAGCGAGAACGAGCACTGCGCTATTCTCAGGTCTGCAACAATTGCTTTCTTATTTGCTTTGAGCCCTCAGAATTTCTGAGTGACATAACAAATCGGTGCGGCGATTACGTTCACGAACTTGATTCTAGCATTCAAATACTAATGCTATTTGAGAATCGTATATCGTATCTTACGTTCGTTTTTTAACCAAAATATCAACGACAATACTAGAGAAAAAAAATCGAAAAATCCACTCATAAAGTGGATATCATTGTCGCTTTTACATACGCAATTTTGATGAACTTGGCATTTGTATTTAACGGTTGATGGAGATGTTGAAAATTCGCACTTTGCCAGAGAGAGATCGACATACATTTCGAAAAAGCTTCAGTTATTCAAGGGCTTTCAAATGGTCCATAGCACCACAAACGTTAATCAACATTTTCCTAGAAGGTTCTAAACGCTCATATCAAACAGTATAAAACTTGGGAGGAAAGACTGGTGCGTAAGAAAAAGGAGCAAAGGGTGATGAAGAGAGTGAGAGAGGATACCTACATATACAAAAGATGCTTCATTACTTTCCGATTTCCGACATGAAGTGTTTTCTACCACTTTCCCGGGGAATGTTTGTATGCAAAAATTGTCGTATTTTATATTCCACACTCCTCACGAAACCTCATTAAAAATTAGGCAGACGCATTTTTTAATAAAATCGATTATTCGTGAAAAATATTTTCGAGCGATTTTTCTACTTACAAGGTGCAAAACTTTTAATGTGCCGCTTCTGTGCACATCAGTCCGCATATTCACAAAACAAAACGGTTTAATCAGTAGGAAGGTGCTGCCAACTGCAATGAATTGCAAAGTGAACAACTTTCTCTCTAAATGGAATTTCAGAAATTCTACAAAATGCCATAACGCTGCCGAGTGTAAGAGTTGGCAACGTAATGACCAATATTGAAGAGGCGTTCCTCTTGTCAACAACGGATGTTCTTGACAATAATGTGAGCTCTTTTAAACGAGTTTGCTCTCATGCACAGTTTGTTAGGCATTCGAATTGCGGTCACTGATATTCTTTCGTTTTGCGAATCTTCGCAGCAGCGATATCACGTGCTTTACAGCCACGGATGCAGCCTACGTGCGAGGATAAATTCAAGGGAAGAAAAAGCAGAAAGAAATGTGAACTTGGAGGGCTTATAGAGAGCAGGAGTGGGGTGGAGGAATTGAAAATGCTGCGGGACCATAACAAATCAATTCTGAAAAGATTTTAGGTCACAAGGGATTGTAACTGTGAGAGATGGTGTTTATGTGCTACGGTGATATCCATGCGTGTAATGTTTTTGCAAGCACGTACTCATACTTCTTGATTGATATGTGTATTCTCAGTCGACTTTTCAACTTTCGATGAAACTGTGGATCTGATGAGGTGGAATCAGAATCCATGAAGTAAAACAGCTGTGGACCAAAGACGTGACTCACGTGATTCAAACACTCATAAAGCTTCCGGCTCTGCCAAAAAAATTCAGCTAAATTTGCCCACCTTCAAGCTTATCTATTACTGACTAATTTTATCTGTCTCGGTATGGTAGCTGCACCGTCGTTTGCACAAGGAATAAGCATTCAAGCTGCCAAACAATTCCTTTTTTTGCTACGCCAATCGGTTTTCATCGGATACGATCTTGTATGCAGATTGATTTTGCACGCTTCCTCAAGTGTCCTTTGCTAGTCTCCCACATAACAAGTCCAGCCGATTAACGCCAAGCACGTCCATTGTAACGTTCTCCCCACAATTTGGTTTCTCTTATCGATCTTCGTGGCGCCTCATTTCTTTTATGCAAACACTTTGAGCAAGAGAACGGCGATTTGAACGATTTTCCATCCGGCAGTTTCTGCAGAGAATTCTATCGATTGTTGAGAAGGGATATACGCGAATTCCGATTTACGAGGGTGGCAGGAAAGGTAGAGTGGTCGCAGTGCTTAATGTCAAAGATTTAATTGCCACCGATTTCACCAAGGATGTGATCGTCATTGATGTGCTGCAAAAACTTAACTATCTGAAGCAGGTCAGATTGAATTCCTTTGTTCACGCTCATTTGAGACGACGGCAGTCACTGATTACATAGTAGCATAAAAGACTTCGAGATGCCTTTAGTGTTGAGCACGAGTTTATTAGCATAGTCAGGTCCAAACTCTAGAAGGCTTCCGTCCAACTGCTTCTTCAGGTCCGAGGATGTTTTGTATGAACAGTGACTGCAGGCATAACGACGGTTTGGTGTGCTGTCGGGTGAATTCTACAGGTGATCTGTCTCCAAGGAAAACATTTGGCAAGCGCGTGTTTCTGCCCCTTCCTTCCCTCAACCTCGTCCACTACTGCAGTTTACAGGCTATTTCCCTAGGAGATACCCAAGAAGGATTTGCTGTGAAAGCGACCGTGGCGAGATTTGGGTGTATCGGCCATCAGCTTGTGCTTGAAGATCGCTCCCGAGCCAGGTAAATAAAATCAATGAGGTTCACCCTTGCATGGTCAGTTCTCCAAATGCCCAGCAGAACAGCTTCGGAAGGGACAGAATGCGTTTCGTATCAAAATTTAGAATGGTTTTTTGAGCTTTGGTAGAGATTCTTATGAATTAGAATACATAAAGCTCATTTTATCATATGCAAGGTTTGTTCATATTTTTATTAGGGCGTCGAATGTTAATCAAAAATTACGCTACGGTCCACCTACAAGAAAGCTATTTGACCTCGCAAATGAAGGCGTTATGGACCTTGTCCCGTGAGAGTTTCATAACTACATATGCACTCAGGCACAAATAATGAGGGTCTAAAAGCTTTGGCATCCAAAAATGAAATTCTTGCTTGGATCCCTGAATGAAAGCATATTTGCTCGCCGTCAAACCGGATTTGATTACCGCTGGTGTATTACATCTAAAAATCGTTATATACTGAATTGCTTTCAAGGAGGTAATTTCAAGCTGTCTGTGGTATTGCAGCAAGGATTTATGAAGCTCTTACATTCCTGATAGCATTCTCAGATGGGAGTTCCGCCTTGTGAACGAAAGCGTTTCCTTAATTACTTCAAGAAATATGTTCGTTGACAACTACTTTACTGCAAAAGGAACTACCAAATTTTGATTTTTTTCAAAGCATCAGAGCTGAGAGATGCCATCTAACGTTATGAACAAAGGCACTTTCTAGCTTGCATTCTATTAGCGGCTTCATCGCATTTACAACGTCGCAACAAAAGCTGTAAGGCTTGAAAATTTCTGATAACGTTCCAAGTTCCACTTCATGATCAGAATCCTGCAACGGACTTTCCAGTTATTTGCAGCGCTCATGCGATATGCAAATTAATTTTTCAGATGAGTCTCAGTTATGTTTATTAGAGTGTTTTTGAGGTACGAAATAAAACGCCTTAAGGATTCGTCAGGCGCTTTCAGTCCACCCCAGATGAGCAGTAATGAGTGAGATGAATTCAATGACCGTAAAGCTTGACGTCAGGGAGTGATTTATGAAATGGCTACGAGTACCGACACTGCAGCTTTCGTTGAATCGTTAGAGGAGATTTCGGATTGAAATATGTGGAAAAGTAGGCATTCAGCTGTGTGATACTATATAAAGCAAACCTAACATGCTGATCCGTTTATCTATTTCAGATTCGATTTGTATGCGAAGGAATGCAGGTGAAGCCTTTGATGGTGGAAATGGAGGGACAAAACTTTGCATTGGAGCCGAAAGGTACACAGAAACCACTGAAGAATAATGGCATTAACATATCTGTAGCAGATTCTCCAGTTGATCGATTTCACACGGCTATAAGCTGACCGATTTGTTTTTGATGCGGCATCTTTCACCACAGAATATGAATTAAACGCTTACTAAGGAGAATGACGACGCCCCGACTTTTCAGTAGGAATTTACTGTCATTTCGACATGTTACGCCTTTAGTCTCAGTGATATGATTTTCAGTATACCGAATCTGTTATGTTTGTTTCGTTTTTTAAATGCGGCATTCAGTTCCAATGACTTAAATACGTTGAAAGTCACTTCTGAAGGTTATATATCACATATGGCAATGGTGGTTCGCTACGACAGCAAGAACTATACTCTTGTTGGATTGATAACGCTCGACGATATCATTGAAGAAATTTTCGGCGAGATGAAGGTTTTCCCTTATTTCCTTATTTCGTGGAAAATTTATTCATTTATTCACTGAAACGAGATATGACAAAAGTTGAGTGGAATGAAAATTTTCGCTATGAACTTGTACGAAAGCAATTTGATATGACATGAGATATGACAAGTATGGCAAAGATATGACAAAAGAACTTGTACGATTTGATAGAGCACTCAATGTAGAACGCAGAAAGTTCGCAGAAATCGCTATTAACACAGCTCTTTTGTTTTGCTCTTTATTATTATAATAATTGATTCATTAGTTCATTAATAATAATAGTAATAAAAGCTGCTTCCTTTATCGTCACATTGAAAAATGGCCTTAACGTTTCCTGTGTGCGTTGCGGGGTTTTCGTTTGCTTGAACCGGTTATAGTTGGCAGATTTTGAAGGATGAAGCATTCCAATGGACAAACAGAAGAATTGGTGTGCATCGAGATCAGGCAACGTTCGATTGGCTACGAACGAAACCCGATCCAATAAGACCGGTGGATGAAATGCTACGCATCCAGGAAACACTTGACAGATTTCCTGTCTTCAAGGTACCGTGCTGATTTCTCTTCTACTAGCATTTCCGTAGCACCTCAAGTTTTCAGTCTCCTGCCGATATACGCCAAAAGTTCCATTTATAGCGTTGATTTTGCATAATGCGAAACGCTGAAAAGGATGCGTGGTCATTCTCGCTGAGCAAGTTGTCACAGTTGTTAACCGAAAGCTATAGCTGAAAACGCAACTTTTGAATGAATCATGGCGACACAGCAACAACGCCATTACTTCGTTTTTAGTGAGTTTTTGCAAACTGTTCATTCGGCAATAGATTTCATGCGCTGTGCGAATATGAGTCACTGCTGATCTTATAACTTATTCTGTTGAGCGATTTCGAATTTGCCGATAACAATGTGTGCAAAATTCAGAATGATTGGAATTCCTTTGTTTTTCCCAGCAAGCAGGGACTCTCTGAAATTTATCGATGTAGCAAAAGTTATCGAATGGGGTTTGGGTTCACCCTACACCACTCCTTGGGTATATTGCCATCTTTTTCAAAAACTTCTGTCATTCTCGCCAACAAAACCCAAAGAATTTCCAACCTTTCATGATTTTGTTCCGTCCAGCTAATTTAATTATCCAATTAAGGCCGTCCACATGGTCGAAGGTTGTAGTCAATCGATTGCATGCCGAATTCTTGAGCAATGTTCTAAAATTATTCGATACGGTTGAATTTAAGCTTTGTGTGACGCTCAGATCTCTGCTTTGCAACTTCCCCACTGAAGTCAAAGCGAGAACGACATATCGGGAGTCCAGTTTCTCCCTCCTCGTTTTTGCACTATTTCCGCGAAGATCATTCCTCTCCAAGCCTGGTTAGAAGTTTGCAACAGATTTCGGCATTTTCTGCAGATATCTCACTTCGTGACTGAACTCCATTTTAATGCTTGTTGGTAAGCTAAATAATAAAGTGGACGGAAAAGCCTGAATTTACAGGTTCACCGCTACAAACACGCGTTGCGCAGATGTTGTTTGCAAAAGCCATTGCAGTGGTGCAAGGCAAGAGAGGGATGTTATCACACGTGCTCGAGGGCGAACCTCATGATATCTATCTTTGTCTCATGAATATAGACTGCGCATTTTGATATTTTTAAAAAATATTTGAACCCACTTTATCCATATTTCTCCCCTCTGGTTTTCCTCTACGTCAACGTTATTTTTTCCAACAGGTCTCTGCCTTTTTTCCTCTTGATTGGAGCCTAGGCAGAAAATTTCCCTTGAATAATTGTCATGTTATTGAAGGACATGTCGCTGAATATTTATTCAATGCGCCACGTGTTCAGTATGTGCAGAGTACAGGTCGCCAACTCTACCAGAGAATTTCGATTATACAAGAAAGGAAAGCTGTCAAGGTGAGGCTCTCTGGACTACTGCACAGCATTAACGCAATTGCAAATTTACTTCTCACGGCAATATTTATACAGTCGATTCCCACTGTTCTCCCAATTCTCACCCTTTATTCATTCTTTTCCTTTTCTACTCCCTTGAGTTTGGATTAAGCTAATGTCTCAGAGCTTTTAGGACCGCCAACCGTCTAAAGCATTTCAGTCTCAAAGAAAAAATCCACGAATTTGCGTTTCGCAGACATCCGCTGTGACCACCGTTATCGAATTCTTTGTTTCTTCTGCTGTTATCGAATTCTTTGTTTCTTCTTGTATAATGAGCTTTCTTCATTTTGCTTAGGAAACATAAACTACGCAACAACAAAACCAACGTCACAGGTGGCAGCATCTTTGACGCATCGAAGTATCGCGTCCACTGAGAGTGTTTTCATCCAGCCGTGTTACCCTCCTTGCGTGTCATCGCTGACACTTTTCTCATTCCGTAATGGTGATGATCTCATCGCTGAAAAGTAGTCACCTCTACGCGCTGCAAAGTCTCGTTTAGTAGCCTGTCCGCTAACTTAACTTTTCCTGCTGATAGCTTACATCTCTCAGCCATACACAAGGGCCAGCAAAAGGCTAAAACGCTGCTGAGAGCTATCCGCAATACACGTCGTCTTAAGTTCTCGTGCGGAGGGCATGTTGTGTGTTCACTCCTGATCCAAGAACAATAACTCTCCATTTCTTCAAGAACATTCATCCAACTGCACAGTCGAACTAACTGTCTTGTTTTTTCCAACACATGCGCTGTTTTTGCCGTGTAAATCTATGAGAAAATCTCCCTTTTTTTCAGATTAGAGCGGGCTGCGAGCATTCTCTAACAGTCCCTTCATAATCGTGACTCTCTTTACTAATTCCGCTTTGAATGCAACGAATATTAGTAGTGTGCCGAAATCAGCTGAATAACTGTGACTTAGTGAATCACAGGAAGCAGCATTACGGAACAGAGGTGTTCAGAATTTCCCTTTCTAAAGCAGCAGAAACGAAAATTAAGGTAATACTGGGCGAAAGTAAAAGCGAAAGCTCTGCGGCACGTTCATTATATATATATATATATATATATATATATATATATATATATATATATATATATATATATATATATATATATATATATATATATATATATATATATATATATATATATATATATATATATATATATATATATATATATATATATATATATATAGTGTCAGACTGGAAAGTAGCATTCTTTCATTGAAAACTCCCAAGGATCGGCGATATCGATATCACTACAAGTCACGCACATTTTCCTTGGCAGCGTTCGATACCCTAGCCAATTTCGAAACGATTTTGGCGGCGGAAAAAAACCTACTGCATGCAACGTGGATTGTTTCAGAAGCATAGCAGTGGTATTAGTAGGAGAAGCGTACTGCTACGACAAGCGTGGTCGTCGATGCACGCCTGGCTCAACTGATATGGGTGCCGAGCTCGCTGATGCAATGTTCAAACGATTTGTAGAGGAAGGTGTTCACGCAGATCTCAACCAGCTTTACTTCAATCCGCCCCGGAATGTCTACTTGGATGCTGGCGGCCGCTTCATAAAGGTTTTTTAGCTGGTGCAGTAAACAGTGGAACGTTGTTTGGATCATAGGGGCTTCGAATGAGGAATATTCTTATTGTTCTCCCATAATAACTGGTGTTATCATCATGGAGCCAACTCCTCCTTCCCAATTCTGGACTATGATAGCAACGAGTCTACCGTATCATATAAATAATATCGCAAACAGACACCATTTACTGATTGTTGACAAAAGTTTGGGCGCCGTGGTTAACAACAAGGTTTGATTGTTTATGTTTTCTTTTCTGAACAGTACCACTCATTCGATTTGCCTTCCTCCTGCGATCTCAGCAGTGAAACACAAAAGTGAGATTTTTATAGATAACTGTAAAAGCAGTACGTGATGCGTTGATGGCGATCACCACTGACCGTTCGAAACGCGAGATAACCAGTCGCGACGATCCGAACGGCTCAGCGGAATACGTGCTGAACAGCACGCAGTCGCATACGACTGGATCGTCTGTCTCGAGAGCATTCCACACTTTTTCATTGACGTTTGTTTTCGACATAACGCATTTGTTCTTATACCAACACCTACACTAGTAGATATTTAAACTATGTTCGCATAGCTCTTTCATAGTTCCATTCAAGTGGCCATTCAAGCGTGGAGGCCTGCACACTTCTTTTTCATGGTATTTTGCTGTGAGTCAATTGCTTATGCACATCATTCCGATTTTTCATTAACTTCTTTCGCGTCTCTGACTGAATGCAGATCATGGATTCTACCATTGAAACATCATCTTTCGAGGTATGCGGGGATAATGCCTCTATAAAAAAGTTATTTCAAATTTCGTTCAATGCATGCGTGAGAAAGAATATCCCTTTTACTGCTTTGTATTTGTCTGCTCATTCAGCGCATCAATAAACAGCATCATATTTAGTTGCAGTCGAAGTGTCTGATAGTCGAAGTGCCCAAAAAATAACACTGAAGACACCAGCTTTTTTCATCCGAAGGGTTTTGACTAGGTGGTGTATACAAATCCGCGTTCAGTACCGCCACAAAATATAGGCGATTTCTCAGGTGGATGCCAACTGTGAATGAAATGTGTGGCACGATGTGCTTTTCACAGTCTTATCATGTGAGCTTTGAGGCGTCCTTTTCAGTTAGGGTGAGGATCCTGACGACGCTTTCGCTCAGTGACGAGAATGTTATCAGTTAGAGGAAGCGAAAGGCACTTTCATAATTCCGAAATGTTCGACAGGAAAAATCGTCAATGACGTCTGAAAGTAGGATCTAAAGAACTTGTAAGGAGCAGTGGGCAAAGCTTAGCAAGTCGTCCTAAAAGAAAGGGCGCAGTGTCGCTTCTTAGGTGCACTAATGTGTGCTATATTTCGCTGCTGAGCGCTGTTAAACAAAGTGCTAATGTGAGAAGTGGTCGTTTCTCATTGTGCAAAACTAAAATAACCCAGAACTCATTATTGGTATCACTTATCAGCGCCATTGCTTTCTCGACAGGCAGTTTTTATTGGGATTTGCAGAGGGGATGAGCATTTGCAGCGGACACCGGATGCGACAAAAAGCGCTACACGAATGACCGACTCTACGCAAAGCACAACAACGAGCACCGATCGTTCCCTGCCAACGCGCTGAAATAGGCGTGAAGCTAGCAAAGCAAATAACCCATTCGCTCCATTCATATTGACTCTCTCGCATAGTTTGCAAGCTCATGCCAGCGTTCCTTATTGCTGCATATTTACGAAGCTACGACATTTTGAATAATCTGAAGCGTACTTAGTCTTGTCCGTATACTTAGAAGTTCCGAGCGCAAAAACTAGTAGAAAATCTTAAAGAACATTGTCCATCGATTTCCGTTCTGTCTTGAACATAGATTATTTTCTATGCCTCAAGGAATTAGCTGCATGAAGCCAAAATAAAATCAGAAATGTATCGTGAAGGCATCAATTGAATTCCTATTTCTTTAGTATTTCAACAAGCCAAGACTGAGGCTTTTCAAGCTCAATCGGAGCCTCGATATTTTTGCTCTTAATCTATTTTCAAACGTTATTTCGTCCAAGCCATTGTGTGCTTAATGCCATTGTGTTTGCCACATTTTTACTATTGTTTCCTACGAACTCTTGTCGTAGAGGCACTTTGATGTTGTATAGTGCTTTCACTGTGCCATCATAGAAAACGACTCGTCCCTGGAATATATATGTTTGATGCCTGACTTGTATTCAAGTACAGATTTTGCGGGACGGCGCATAAGATCTCTTCAGGTCGAGAGTGAGGGAGAAGTTTTTGGGTTTTTTTTTTTGACATCAGGCGCTTGTTTCACTAGCAAAAGCCTGTCGAACTCGTCTGTCTATATATGAAAACAAATCACATTGACATTTACACATCATGCATCATTTTTATAGTGGAAAGAGGTGTGGGAAATGTGGGGACGGTTCTTATAAGGAAGGATATGCAACGTCACATTCCATCAAATTCCTCTTTGCGTTCTTCATTTTGTGGAAGCGTCCGAGGCACAAATGCTATTCTCACAGACGCCACAATATCTGACAGGAAACACCAGTTAGCAAGCCGCGTAGTGATTGCCGTTTAATACAGTACGTGTAGAATGCAATATCAGAGTCAAAAAAGCATATTTCGATGAGGCAAACATTCTTTTTCTTTCATTCCTTTCATGCCTTGTACTCATCATCACACCGCATTCTAGGGTTCAGCCGAGCGGCGGATCACCTTTAGATTATAACTTCTGACATTCCATTATGCATCCTTATGGCCTCCGGCTGGTACTTTCTTGTTATCTTTCAAAATGGTACAACTCGATGTTTTCATCATTCGCTGCTGCACCGTCACTTCGCGAGCAGCAGCATCCCCTTCGTTGGTGGCTGTGGAAGTGGCTGCACTCGCGCCTCCATAGTTGCCTTCCTTTTCCATCGCCTCCAATTCTTTTTTCATTTTCATTGCATGCGCAAACATATTTGCATAATGCTGAAATTAACCCATCGATAATTAACAAAGTCCCACAAGCGGTAGTTGTAAAATTATTCATGTCTACGGTGCAAGTGAAACCTGTAATCGATGAAATATCACTCAATATTGTTTTTAATTGCCACTTTAAACACTTTGGAGAGGCATAAGCTGGAGCTTGGATGGGAGTATGTGGTCTGGAACGAAATATATGACAAGTCGATGGGCAGCGTATATTCAGAACTCCGAAATGTATTCTAATATTCAAAATTCTCAAATCTCTTTAATTTACTAGCTAAAGTGAAACTTAGTTGCTTACTGTGGAGGAATTTCCTGTGCGGAAGTTTTGGGTGCAAGTGTACATACCTCTGCATGAAAAGATAGAATACCTTGCCCTACGTGCCGGTATTCCTGTCAGCGAGAAAACATTCACCCCATCCTTCATTATTTACTTTGTTACTCCGTAAGGAGTGGTCTGTGAAAACGAAACGGCTTTCAAATGACACACGAATAAGTGGATGTTTACTCACGAAATGGGTTGATTGTAACGTGATGGGTCGGCGCTTCCGCTGGCATTGCTGGTCGATGCAGGGTGCGACAAAGCGCTTCTAACCATGTCCTACCTCAAAAAATGCTTAGATAAGGTCGCCACGTCCCCATTCACATTCTCAGTCTTACGTTCACTACTTTGTTGCTGTTTCCTTTGTTCTTTTATGAATTATGCATTAAAGAATATTTTTAAAACCGCGTTTTAACTTTTGCAAGGAATCAGAACGAAGATATTATGGGAATCACCTCGAACATTAATGAAAAATTCGAATAAAAGCTGATAAATGATGGAACTAACCATAAAATCTCTCATAAAAATTCTTCCACCAGCTCATTCTGGATCTCAGCACGTTTTACTGTCGCAAAATGAGTTTAGAATTTATCCGTTGCTCGCCACGTTATTAGCAGAGTATCCCGCGGTCGATCTGCGCAGTCTTTATATTACCACGGAGAGAATCAAACGTCGCGAGGTGGAACTGGATTGCATGTTTCGAAAGAATGAAGGGCTAAGATAAAAATATTTTCTCCTCACTCTCGCAGAATTGCGCAAGTCAAGATTACTACCAGTAGGAAAAGAGGCATGCGGCTAATCCAAACGTGCGCCCCATGCAGCGGCCGAACTAATGAAGAATGTACCGGATTTCTGGATGACCCGCAATTAAAGAAGAACGTCCTATCTTCAGCCTTAAAAACGGCGATCTCAACGATATAGTAGGAGCACGAGTATCAAGAGAGCAGTCAGCAGGAAATTTTGGATCAGGAAGGCGTAATTTAGCGAACATTAAGTGGTTGATTCAAATCGATGTGAGAGTTCGTAGCATGGCGGCGTTGCGCTCACGAGAGTTGGTAGCTGCTGTCGTTGGTACTCGAGTCGAAATCACAGCCTACAGACATAGACTGGCGAGGCAGCTATGCCACCCAACCAAATTACCAGGCCAACTATATTAGCCAACTAAATCACCGAGTACTATGTTTCTTGGTATTTTTTCTTTTCTTGCTACGTACTACTTTATTATCCAAAGCTTTGAAAATTTCGTATTTTGTGCCTGTTGGCTTCGTAATTAAATTATCAGCAGCAAGCATGAATTGTCGTATTGTCTTCCAAACGCAAATTTGTAAAAGCCGTGAGGAGGTTCACTGAATTCGGTGAGTCCATGACGACACTTCCTCGCATATTTTTTAATTTCTGCTACTTCAGTATGAAGCGAACAGTAATTCGGTTGCAGATGGGTTACTTCATTGGGAATGTCTCTAATTGTTGGATATCATGCAGGCGTCACTGCTGAATAGGCTTGCATAAATTTGAGAGTAGACAGGCGTTGCACTAACTATTACATGATACAGCAGCTAGGTTACAATATACAATTAGAAAGCTATAATGTAACAAAAAAATTACAATGTGGCAGTTCAAAGCTCATAAAAATAATCACTACACAATATGGTTACATCTTCTACTTTATAGCTAGTCACCTGCTTTGTGTGTTTCAATTTACCCGCAGATTTGTACTGAAGTGGTATGATAATCATATCGAAGAGAGGTTATTATCGAATGAGGTTACTGAATTCAAAGAATAGATCCATTGTGGAATGAGATTAGTTGGTCGTCACTTTATTTGCTAAATTCTTTATACTATGGCTGGAAATATGGAAATTTAGCTACGATTATCATTGCAAATCAGCACGTTCATTTGAAACACGTTCGGTAATGTGGTCGTATGCTTCTTTCTATGTTTCTTTGACTTTCATTCTTTGTTAAAGTGCAAAAGTTGGCGGGATGGGACACGGATCTCTGCACATATAAGCCATCATTACATTGCGTAACATGTAGAAAGGAAAAGTAAAAGGTCCTAGTTCAAGAGAAGTGTCGAGGGAGGAGTTACTATAGGTTTGTTGCATTTATAGATCACCGTCAATTGGTGGGTGTTTACGACTATAGTAAACAGAACGCTCGCTTGGATCATCGTCGTCTCTGCAACGGCACGGCCATCCGGGAGTGAATGCCATCGAAAGAAGCACATTTGGCAACAATATGAACGCAACGCATAGTCCTATGTTGATTAAGAATAGCGCATTGTGTACCATCGCTTCATCTCCTTCCTCATCGCTCACACACAACGGAATCTGTCAATAACTTTTGAAATAACGACTGCTAAACGATGTCAATCCTCAATCTATTGTGCAGCGTTCGCTTAACACTTCCTAACTTCATTTTACGTAGAGAACAGTTCGAACTGTATAATAGTAGTGCTGTGATGTTAGAGTAACAGAGAACAAACCGGACATCGGCGTCATTTTAATAGCACAATGCCGAATGTTCCTTTGCCGTTGTAGACAAAGCACACTATCGTTACAGGCATACCTTAATAGAACTGCCTTACGCTGTTCCTCAACGCAAGCTCCTCGTAGATGCTGAGTATATTCAAGTGTAAATAATTACATCGGATAAATAAACCACTGTGTTGATGCAATCGAGATTGCCCTCTTCATCTATCCACTTCACAATTCTTAAATTCGAAGAACTTTTCATAGAAATCTCTCGTTGGCAAACTTCGTTGGCCTTCGGTTGATTTTATTTAATTTGCCTTTTTTTAATAAAATCGAGGTGAATTATTGCTACCCTTATAGAAATCTTTATTTCGGACCATTTGCGCCGCGCGTTTCTACCCCAGTGGATTTATTGCGAAGTTGCTGCAACTCGTTGCTTAATGTTAGGAGATACAGACTATCGCTGCCTTAGCCGATATTGGCGAATACAACAATCCTCTCCCTCTTCTCAAGATATGCGTTATTGAAGTGAAGAAATCGCGAAATTGCTGATCGTGGTGCAGATGACTCGGCATCGGAAATTTCAACCTTTCTGTTCTGGTGATAAGGCGAGCGAGTGCAGCAATTTACGTACTTCATCTGCACACAACTTGAATTGAGCAATCGGCTGGCAAGTTGCAACGCTGTCATTCAAACTTGAATGGCAATCTCGAATCCCATTCGACTCACACCTCCATATGCGCCATCGCTTCGCAAAAATGGCCGATTCGCCCTTGCCGAGACAAGTCACCGTGCATGGTGACCATTCGCTCCAACACGTGGCAACCTCAACATCACTTGCAGTTCCTAGTGTTTATGGTTGATGAACTCATTTTTCATTCTTTGCAAGAAGGCACCTGCGTCAATACCGCTTTATTGAGCGAATGATAAATTTGCTATAGGAGGGATGAGAAATGCCACAAAACTTCAGTTAATTGTTTCGCGGCTTACAAATTTCCCAAACTAAAAAAAGCAGATTCAAGGAGGAAGATGTTCAATTCGGAACTTGTGCTGTGCTGAAGTACTACTGAAACTCTTAGTTACATATTTCAGTTTTACGTATGGTATTTACATCAGAACTGACGCAAAATCTCTGTGTCATCTGAGCTGAAGATATATACAACGCAGAAAATCTACAAAGGTAGAGCTCAATAAAACGACAAGATTCGAAATGTGGCATGTCTGACGCAGAAGATATAAAGTGGGGGTTCTTCAACTATTTTCGGCTCAGTCCATAACAAGTAGAGAAACACGCCAGGGGAGCTGAAATGATATATGCCTTTGCAATCCCGTTCATTGAATCAACCAGGCCGTTAATCCGACAAAAAATAAGCCATTAGCGATTATGCGCTCATATTTCAACCAAACCATCTGTTCCCGCGAATCGTATGCAAGAAGTCCGTTCTCTCGACATATTTCAACCAAATCAATATTTATCCTTGTTTTCTTCCGCTTCTTCTCATGGATCACACAGTTTGCTTCTCTTTTAATTTCTGCGCGGAACGTCGAAAGGTTCCAATGCATGTTTCTCTCCCACTTGAGTGGCAGAAAAGGGCAGCGGGAAAAGTTGCGCGTCTATAGTACGGAGCACTTCGCATTTTGGGTCGTAGTATGTAGGCTTGCTAATGCTTTCGATGATTCCACGTTGAAACCAGCCGACTGGTGGATAAACACAAGTACAGTTTCGCAAATGCAGGTAAATGATGTGTTTCGTGAATGCGAACTCGCAGAAGGGGAGTGCAAAATCTCACCGCAACTCGCAAACGAACAATCATGTAGAGTTGAAGCAGAACAATAGAAACGCAACCGTACATCACTAGCTGTAATGGTCGAATGATTTGTTTTACAAAAGAGTTCTTCATCCCATGCAAGGCTTGCATAGCGCATTGATGAAACACTCATTAGCTAGCACGGTGAGTCAAGTTTGATCCCGTCAATTGAACCTTTCTGAAATTTCGGCAACTCAAAGGATTCGTTGGAAGACAATGAGCGTTGGCAGCAATGAATGATATCGAGGCTACTAGAGCTACCCAGCAATCAACCTCCATGTCAGCGTCTCCTCCGATTCTTCTTAAAAACTGCGTTTTAGAAACAGTGTCGAAGTTTGTTTCAGTTGAAAATAGCACTGATGAAACTCACTTTGCGAAGGTGACTTTGGGAAAGACCACTATGAAATCCATCATCGTTCCCAGCATTGGAGAACTGCTTTCTGCAAATCCGAAGAACACTCCACTTCAGACTCCAAAAATCAGCAGTCCAATACCTCTATGTTGCTTTGCATTTCTTTCACATCCTGTACAATATGATTTGAAAACGGATGGCGTAAGACCCCAACTTCTTAACAAGAAGTGAAGTAATCCGGAATTCTCGACCAGGTACCAGTGATAGGATTTTTTTTTGCGCTGATATTCGGATTCTGCGACTTGTGAATGCGCACGCTTAGGCTGTTTAAACACATGAATGGTAGCAGACTGATACGCCGCGACTGTCTTTGATCGCAACCACAGAACATGCATAAGCATGAAGCAACATTTCAACTTCCACTCTATATCGCTGCGTAAGTGATTCTTTTTCTCGATTTTTATGAGGAGTGAAAGATCGAAAAAACGGCGCTCTATTTAAGAGCAATAATACTTCATCAAGTCGTATTGTATAAGTTCACGCTTATCACTACATCAATAAAAAAGTGCAAATATCCTCAAAATGGCAACCTTCAAATGAACTTACAAAACCCGCAAATGTACAAGAGAGCTCTGAAAGAGGATTTCTTGAAACAAAAGTAAAGCGAGCTCATTGGAAATTTTAACGTCTTTTCATAAATTTAGTGATAAAGATGAAAAATATAAACGCAAACAAAATCTCTATTTAACCAACAATGAATATCGGATGGTATTATGGAGTGGTGAATTACGCATATTTAGACAACATAGCACTATGAGCAACGACACGACCTTTTGACTAAGAACGGACATTAAAAAGTTCAATAATAAGAGGGCAGTTTTCCAATGAAAAGCATCTTCTGTACAAGAGGCAAGCATGAGAAGCACCAATTTCCGCTACCTCTCCCTTCTCACGCCAGTAAGGCAGGGCTGGGATCAATGACTACCGTCCAGTGAAGGAGGGGTATGAATATTACCGCTGCCGCAACAGAACTGCTATAACGCAGCAACATACTTTCCGCTTCATTTGACTCGATAAAGCATCAGAGCATGAAACCTATGAAGCCCTCTAGTATTTTCACTAAATGAGAGTTTTTCTAGGAGCACTCGGAACGTAAGCAACGTTCGTTCGCTTTACAGCGAACACAACAAGCCTCTTCGCAAATCCAAAATGCATCTTTAACAGTCACACACTATATGACTATGGGATGTCTCAAATTTTCAAGCTTGGTCGGGCTATTCGGACTCCTCATTCCTACTGGCTGTAAACTGGGACATTCTATTGCCTCTTTCATCAAAAATATGGCACTTTCTAGATGAGCGTCGAACAATTCAATTTCTCCGATTGCAGCCTAAAAATCTTCAACGTTGAACTGCTGTGATACGGTTGAGCCAAGGAAAATAGCCTGAACGGTGTGTAACAACGGCTGCATTGGAAGGTAAAGAAGCATGAAGCATTAAATTACTGCCGCAGGAAGTCTGAATACGAGCCATATATGATCAGTTCGTAATAGTAACAAAAACCGAATGAATTAGATCCAATGACGCACAAACTCTATTCCACTTGCGCAATATTGTGTAATTGAGCAATTCATATGATACGTTAGCTTTTAATCGAGAGGATTATTTACTTTCTGTTTCAATACGCTGGATAATAAAAATGCCCCGTAGTTATATGCGCAATACCAACAAAACATTGATAACTCCGATTATAAAGGTCGCACATGAAGTAATAATGGTGAATACTGATTCGAAGCGTAACACTGCCAGCGAGTACCCCTCGGGTGACAGTTTCCGGCTGTAAATCTCTGAGGACGTCGCTGCCGATCGAGAATAAAGTCTTCATGATATTAGACTTCAATGATAGTGCTCTAAAAGTCGATTGATAACGTCATTGTCCCGGAACTTACTAAAAGAGAGTAATGTTTCGGAAAGCCAGAGACATTATCACTTGCGTTAAGAAAAGTGCAAACGTTGTCATTGCAAATCTGAGGATTTCAAGGATTAAACGCCTCCTCTTGCAAAATAGGCGTAATTCAGGAAACTAAGAAGGACAAAAAAGGAAGGCTTAAGAGAGCCACAAGATTTAATGACGCTATCAGTTGTAAGCAGTTTTATCGATTTCATGAGCAGAGAGTTTAAGAGGGCCATTGAAATGTGTTTTGCTGAATTATAGCTACAAAGAGACTGATGAACATATCTTGTCTTGAAATATCTAAATTCATCATGTTTAATTCTACGTTTTCTCAGTTTCGCACAAATTCCTTTCGCCATTCACGAGTTCTTTACGTTCGTATCGTCTTCTATTAACTCTCAATCCTTTTTCTCAATCGTCTAGTGATTGTTCAGGCTCTGTCCTCGAAGCTTTTCCCTCTTTTATTTTTTTATTTTCCTGAATGTTTCGACAGTCACTTTGCATAGTTTATAAATTTGATGTATATGCATAATATGAAAGAGTTCCTACTAGCCATTTTTTGCTTGGCACAATTTGAACGCAGTGACACGGATATTGAAGGGAGAACAACAGTCATAAAAGCAAGCTTTGCTCATTTGCATTTGTTGCAGTATTGAGAATTTGCTGTAATATTGGTGCAAATGATGAGATATCTTTATACGGGAAAAGTTCAAGCTGAAAGGCGTATAAGCAAGCTCGCTTTGTCATCCGGTGTGCTAGAGGATCCTTATCGCAAAGACTGCCATCTTAACCCGTCTACCTTGTTCGTACCTCGAGGCTAATATCGAAAGTGCTCCGTCGAGTATGTACGCGTGTAAAATGAAGGCTTGCATTTCCATCTGCTGTGTATTGAGTAGTTGGTCAGTCGATTGAAAAAGGCAAGTCAGCTGTTGAAACACGTTTCTGCATGTCCCTTCCTTCATTTATTGTCGTAGAGTGGTTGACGGTGGTCGAGTGGCGCGGGTTGGCGGTTCGCTTGTCTACGATCGGGAGTCGAGGTTAGTTTTAACATAGCAAACTATAAGAAGGCTAATTAACTGAAGCCTCAGCAATGGCTTTAAGGAATTAATAAATGGTGACCAGCGCCTCTTTTTAGGGAGGAGAATTTTAAGTGCAACTACCAAAGATTCATCCAGCAACTGGTAGATGAGGATGGGTTTTGAACCAGGGGCAGGACGTAGCTTCATGCAGATTTCCAGTTTGCATAGTTCCTTTGAGTTCTGGGCTGAAAATAGCTGTTCAATATTTACAAAATGTAGACCGGTTTCACATTGAAGGCTGCGGCCATTCAGCCAGTCGGACGCAACGATACAAGCGCTATCATACGAACGAGTTACACAAAGCGCTTACGTGCACGATGTGAGAACTGGCGTCTCAAGTAATTTAATACTTGCCTTACAGGAGATGAACCTGGCAGAAATTTATGACTCTCTTGTTTTTTTCTGGGTCACTTTGCGCCATCACAGTGACCACGAGTATATGGTCATACGTTTCTGTGGGGTGTGCTTTTTGAAAGATGCATTGGAATTTGGGCATAGAGGTCGCATGTAGCCAGGCATTCCAGCAATTTTCCGCATTGCTCGCTTTCTGGGAACACGCTGCTAACTGACCAACTTTGCGAATGTGTACCGTTAACGACTATCTTCACAGTAAATTCTTTCGTGCATACTCGACACTCTTCACTCAACAGCATGTTACTTCATCTTTTATTTAAATCTTCGAGAAATGTTTTATCAATAGATTCGTGGGTTGTTGTTGTCGCAACATTAGCAAGGGTTTTGATACGGAATTTCTGGAGAACGGCGCTTCCGGAAAAGTCACTGATCAGTGATGTAAAAAGCTGGCTGCAGATGAGAAACAGACCGCGGCTTCCGCTTACGAAGCATAGGTTGGTCGGCTGCGCCAATGCGCTTGCCGTTAACACCTATATTTTGTTGCTTTAGTCCTATCAGCTCTACTGTGCACGTAATGTAACAGACCTGTTGAGTGTACACGAAACGTGGGTTTTTATGGCTGAACTGAACTCAACGTAGGCAATGTACATTAACGCAATGGTTGTCAGTAAAATCTATGCAAGTTTAGGATTGGCATCGTCATGGAGCTTCAGCCACTCGCTACTGTATTGTGAATGTTGTCAGCAGATATCATTCCTAGGATCTTCCACTTGTGCAGTTCAGAGTGCGCTCCAGAAAACACTGCAGCCATGAAGGGTAGTGGTAGGCAAACAAAAATACATTTCTGAGCGAATCGTGTGCCCATGGAATGTATTTTCCTATAGGATGCCTCGATCAGATTGATAATCCGTATGTGCGCATGTGTCGGTATTTGCATTGTATCTATTATTTCATCTCTGTATGCGCTTCAAATATTTACCATTGTCTTGATGAGTTCCTGTTTTTATACGTATTCTTACATCTGTTTTGTAAGGCAAAATCTTCAGCTCTTCAGGAAGAAAATGGCAGAGGAGAAATTCGCATCAATAAAGATTTCGGACACTCGTGAAAAGGCCGCTAAGAGTAACGAAGCAAAGAAGGAGTTCAAAGATGACAAAAAGGATGAAATGGTAATTCAATGTCTTTGGAAGGCAAACGTTGGGTAATTGCTATGTTGTTGAACTGCTGATCCAGAACCGCGAACGAAGGGTGGGAGGAAGAAGAGTCTTGCAAATCACGCAAACATAATGTCTTTAAGTTCCATCGCAGAATTCTATTCTGATGCTCGCTTACGAGCCGTCATCACATAAAATTGCAGATATCAAGCGTTCTCTGTGGTAAATCACCGTGAGCTGCAGATAAGCGAAAGAGCATAACAGAGCAGCCAGGGCGAATCTTCCTTTCTAATTTTCCCTCACCGACTGACCACTGTCAGCAAATTATAAATGTAGCGCAGTCTATTCCCATCTCAGCCGAACGAACCGCTCATAGATTCTCTTAATGAAAATCCTTTTCTCCGATCCAGTTTGTTGCAAACTGTCTCAAAGGGCTAAGCGGGACGTTTAAATTTTTGGCCACACCGCATGTCGATAACCTTGCAGAAATGACTGATTAACCTCAAGGTTGAGATAAGAAATCGTCGCAGTACAGCGAAGGTTGTAATGATCCAAGTCGTTTAGCTCTAATTTCAACTTGAAGGAATATTGGCATAAATAAGGTTGTTGCAAGCATATGTAGCTCTAGTCGCACAGACGAGGAGACACATATATTTGCGCAGATTTGACATCATCATAATGCGTTTTGCAGTTAGAAATTTGTGGAGCACGTGGAACAGAGCTCTTATAGGGAGTAACATGAGAATTTTGGTGCTTAATCAAGACAGCAGTGATTATTTGAAGTCACAATAATCCACTCTTAACATTCCTACAGGCTAAGTATGCGAATGAAAACAACTCGCGTGGAATACAGTTTTGCTTAGTGAAACCGAATTGTGGAAGGTTCGTGCAATGAAAGCGCACTTCTGCACTCTTGCCCATCTGGATTGGTACATTTGGTGGTAAACGGCAGAGTTGGGTACTATTATCTGCAGGATTGATGTACGCTTAGATTTATGCGATAAAACAGAACGTTATTTTAACATGCACAGAACAAAGTGGACAATTGTGTTCTCGTCTTTGCATTTCGCAAGAATCGAACTATTTCTAAATTTCTAATAATAAACTGAATAAGTCGGTCCGAACAGGATCTTAAGCCACGAGGTTTTCATATTTCTGTGTCGGGATTTTCGATCGTTCAAATTGTTTTATACCCGATTTTCTTTATCATTTATTCACTCTCTTTGCACAGTCGTTGTCATTGCCTTAGGCGGTTATAATTGTTGTGCTCGATTTCTGAATTATAGGGTGAAGAAGATCGCAAGCTGCAAGAGGATTTAGAAATGTTAGTGCAACGCTTAAGCGTAAGTTAAAGCAATCGTTTATCTAAGCACGCGAAAGTCACCTTTGTCGTATATTGCTAGGTGGTCGACTTATTATTGTGACAGAAGCTTTAAGAAGACTTCACTTTAGGGGAGCTTCTTCGATTGGCGTATTACAAGTGGTAGTGAAAGTCTGTGGAATTTGAACGAAGACAAAGGCCGAACAGTTTTTTCTTTGCAAAGCCTTCATCAATAGTCGAAAAGTTGTTTCAGTGCTTCAGTGTTTCTGTTGTCAGCATGCCAGTCTCTACGTTATTCAATTTTGTGACCGTTAACTACCACTAAGATCATTCCCTCAACATTGGGATTGGTGCTTGCAAAGTGCCACTTTAGAGGTACATTATACGCAAGAATCCGAAAGCCATTATATTTGTTATGAGGGTGCGTTTAAAGGCAACGCATGTCCGAAGCAAGTGTTCGCTGTGCCTCATTTGCTAAAGCCACCATTTGTCACTTATACATGGAATCGCAAAAAGCATTGGAACACGGTTGCTCCCGGACACCTCACTCTGCGTTGACCCATGTTTGACAATATAAACCGATAAAAACACAAAAATTTCACAGTAAAATCTGTTCGCAAATGAGTTGTAAAACTGCAGAGTGAAGTCAGGTTGTGATGTGTGCAACTCCCCGTAATTAATGTACTATAACACAGCAGACGACGTAAATTGTAAAGTGGAGAAAAGGTATGCACAGTTAGGGATCATTAGCGAGGTAAGTAACAGCAGATTTCACTAGAGAGGAGATAGGAGAAATCGAGACGGCAGATAAACGAAAAATTTCGCGAGGAACTGTTGGCGATGGGAAATTCAATAATGGAAAAAGTCTAAACTAGAAATCATGAAGTACGGCGCTCAATTTGCGATTATTGCGAATGGAGACCTTGTTTTCGAGGAGGAGCCAATTTGAGCATTTTTCTAAGCGAATGGCAGAAAAACGTTTTAAAGTTTTGTAACAGAGAGCAAGATCCATTTGAATTCGACGGTATTCCAACAGCTGAAATTTGAGTATTTGGAGGCAGACTGTATACATGGGTGTCTAAGACAAAGGAAACATCTCGAGAATACGAATATTCTGCTGCATGGTGTTGGTGTGGATAATTACCGAAAGGTGAACTGCATTTAACGCATCCCTGACCTAAACCGCAATCCTTCTCAGCCTTCCCTCTAAACACCACAATAACGGCCAGAGATAAACATTGCAGCAGGTAGGAAAGAACCTTATCTGCTGTGTTATATCTAAGACATATTAGGACAGGCGAGACCCCTCCTACTCCTTCACGCCCGGTGTGATATCGGATGTTGCAAAAGCAGGCAGAATGGATCGCGCTTAAACCCAGAGTCAGACAAGGCTGGGACCGGGATCTGATTCAAGCGAGGCGCTATACGGATGTCTTATTTCCACTACGGGATGTCTTTTTCATTTACATACATATAGGAAGCAGATGTATCGTTGTATCATCCTTCCTTGGAGACGATGCGCACTTTAATACGAGCATCAACAACGTCGATGACTTCTGTGCCGAAACCACTGAAGTTTATGCGTCCGCATTATGCCAAGATGAAGCAAATATACATGAAAATGGCCGATGGGCCCGATAAAGTAAGTCTGCAGATCGCTGAGATATTTAACGATTTTGTTTTGATATAAGATGATGAATATATTTTTTTATGATATGATCATATAAGATGATATATATGATATAAAATGAGAACGATTTTGATATAATATATATTTACGATTTGATATGAGTTGGTGTAATGATATATTTTTATTAGTCTTGGCCAAGTAGCGGAACTTTTGTTGGCACAGGAAATGCTGCCAAAGAAGGAGCTTTTTGATGTTTCTTTTACGGTTGTGTTGTGACATCTACCCGAAGGGTCACACATGCTAAGCTTGATGCTGGTGCACGACATTGCAGAAGCTGTGCGCTGATGTGATATCGGTTTTGGCAATGACGTCCGATGATAAAAATGACTGCATAAACTACCGTTTGAAAGGAATGCTCGAGCCAATTGGAGATTGGGGACATGAATATGTTCGGTAAGCCTATGCACATTTTAAACTGCTACGTGTGGGCATCATTGTCTTCGTTTAGTTAACATACTTAGAGTTTATATATAGAGCAGTTGTGTCTTTGATAGGTGAATGTGGGTGGATTAAAAGGCAGTAGGCCACTACTTGGCAGGGTCAGTCAATCATAAGGATGATCATCCGACTGGAGTGATGCACCTTTTCCTTGAAAGAAAGGATATAGGCAGTGTCACTTAAGTGAATTATCGATTGATAGGCAGGCGCTTGCTAATCGTATGACGGACAAAACAGGTTGAAAGGGACGATCGAGCGTTTAATTGAACCAAAACGAAAGGATGTGACATAAAGTAACAAAGAAGTGTTTTCATCGAAACTTCAAAGTAAGAAACACTAAACGCAGTGAAAATATTGAAGAAGACAGCAAGCAATTTAATCATAGGGAAACCTCTCCTCCAAGTATGGGTATAGCTGATGTTCGTTAGGAAACTACGATAGAGCTGCAGTCAAAAATGAGCAAAGAAGTACTCCCGGAGAATGATGCTTGGAACCAGTAGAAGTACATTTGACTTCGCTTCGCACCCATAAATTCCAAGGTTCTTTATTTTCTGCCGTTAAATCGAAGCCCGATAAAATCGGAATTGCTGACGATGTGAGCGAAAACGTTTTGATGTTACTTTTGCTTTTCAACAATTATTTCCTGGAAAGAATCCTGTTCCGTCAATCTCCTAGTCATATTATGTTATGTGAACATATGCTGGGTACGTCACGTCGCACATATTTTCCCGTTTGAAAGCCACTTCCTCTCGCCGATCACATTGCGTATTATCTAAAAGACAAGCTTTCTGTGTTGCCTTCTCTCCAATGTAAGTTTAAGTCCCGAGTTTGAAAGCATTGTTATAGGCGTAAATAGGTGTAGATTAGTAAGAATTGCAAGCAGATTTGCAATTTACAAGCAAGATAAATTTACGTGGTAGATGTAAATTTGTTTCTGAAAATCGTGGATAAATTCTAATTCCAAGTCTCTCACCTCTTCCTCAGCGCAAATTCATTTCTCTACTATTCATTGATTTTGAAAGGCCGGAAAGGCTATAAGTGTTGGCCTGATTAGCAAGAAAATACGATAAGCATGTGGTAAGGAAATGATGAGTGAAGAGTTTTTCGAAGTTAGAGTGCACAAAAATTGCAGTCACTTGTCAATGCAAATGGCAGAGGAGTGGCGTGCATGTTCTGGTTCAACAGATCTGGATAAGGCACGTAGAGACGAGCTGTTGACGCTGGCAAGAGATGTCGTCAGTCACAACATGAAACACAACGCAGAGGTCGAGGCGTGCGACCTGCTTATCGAAATTGAACGTCTCGACTTGCTTTTAGATTTTGTTGAGGAAATCGACCACGCACGTGTCTGTCTTTACCTGTTGAGGTGAGTTTTCCGGTAGTTACTTCAAAAAGTTCCTCCCAAAAGTCTCTTTATTTGTGAAGGGGATGCACTCTTATTGAAATCAAGAAGTATTTTTAGATCTGAGTTTCTTTCAGCGCATTGCCCTAAAACATTATTTAATATCTTAGCGTACTTCCTATCCTCGTTTGTGAAGAGCGATGCATCAGTCGACAGCAATGCTGTGATAAATCGTGTTGAACATCAGTTTTGTGATGTGCAAGAGATTGCATGCCACATATAAAAAGATCCAATATTTGCTTTCCTTCCCAAGGTGATTTAAAAAACATTTCTCAAATGATCTATCGACTCATTTGATTTAAAAATAGCATTATTTCGCGAGGTTGACACTCACAAGAACCCAGTGAACGGTCTCATCCATTTGTGATAAAGCAAGTGAAATCAGCAATAAATATAATGTGATAGATTCTGGGTGTTTCTTGAGAAGTAAACACGATCAACGTCAAAGATATGAAAGCGGTGGCTGGTACGCTCATTCTTATTAGTGGTTTCTTTTCTTTAAATTGCAGGAGAATTTTTTGGTTATAAGAGCTGAATCTCACTCTTCTTCCTCACCTTTTTTTCTTCGTTAATGTTCTCAGTGACTTGTGGCTGCTTTAAATTCATTTAACTAATTTTCTTGGTTTATAACTATTATTGCGTTTCCATTCTTTTTTGTTTTCAAAAGCGACGTTCATATCACTGCTGGATTCGTACCAATTTTAAAGCATTACAGTCTGCGAATAATTTGTGCAAATATTGTTCAAATCCTTGGTTACTTTTGTTATGACTGTTGTTTAAAATGAAGGTAATAAATGTTTAAAAGGTAATGCAGAAATTCTTAACTTATGATATTTACCCTTTTTAGTTGTTCTCCACTCACTCCTGACCCTGACAATCGGATTTTGATAAAAACGTCGAAGGATATTTTTCTGAAATTTTCGAGGAAATTCGAGGCATTGCGATGCGCTATTATGCTCAATGATGTCGCAATGATTCGCGAAATATTCGTTTCTACTGAAGATACGTATGTTTAACTATCATATAATTCTCCACCGAGTTGCAAGTTTTGAAATAACTTTCAAGAGTGTGACATATCTGTTCGCTAACGGGTCTCTCACCTTCCCGGCACCTCTTCATCAATTCTACACAACACTAACACGCTTTCTAATTAGAGCCACTCACGTGCCCTGATCGCCTTCACTGCCTCATTCATTTCACTGTGAATGCTGTATAGGCCGGCCTCGAATTGCAAAATTTCGGAAGTTATCATCGAGCATTAAAAATCGAGGGCTTTGTAAATTTAAAAAAGACACAAAAAGCCATAATTCTCGATGCCTTTCCTAATCGAATGAAGTCCGGTTTTTTGCTGAACACCCGCTGACGAGCATTTCTAGCATATTTGCCAATATTTTAAAAATTATCTCTCACAGTTCACTGATTGCGCAGCGTAAACTGTGGATAGAGATAGCAGCAAAATTTTGCGGAAAAAGGAGGAGATGTGCTTATCCATGCTGTGAACTTCCGATTGAAATGCAGGAGCTCTCCAAGTCGAATGCATTCGAATCACTTGACATTCTTATCTTGATTTTCATCAGTCTTGAATTTCACGAATCACGAAAGCAAGCCTCTTCCCTCTTCCATTTAGGCTCCCGTACCTTTCCAAGAATATAATTGATTTTAAGGACTAATGGACGTGTAGGTCTAAGGAGTTGAGATATATACCTGCACGCTACTTTCACTCCATGATTAAAGAGCGATGGTGTCGAAGCAATCTTCGATGCACAATTTCACGAAAGCTTCAAGTCAAAACAACGTGACTAAGACTTCGAGCACTCTCACACCACACTTCACAAAGCGCTAACCAACAAAATCCCCATCAAAATTAAGGGCAAGTGTGGGTGGGAACGACGAATTTGAGCGACACTATAAAAGCGTGGCGACCATTCAATCGAGAGGGGAGGAATAGGAGATGGCCACACGCGTGCTTCCACGGTCAACTCTCGTACGACACAACAGATGGGATCCTGGGATAGGACCGTTAGAATGATGGGCCAAAGTAATTCTAAAATTTCTACCAATTTTGAACGAAATACAGGCAGAGTAATTTAGAAGTGATGTTGAGGATAAGTATCACATGAATTATAAAGCAACCTTATGGTGGCGTTGCTGCATAGTGTCATACTTATGGTTGTATAAGGCAACCTTCATGCATAATTGAGATCTGCCCTATTTGCTTTATTTTTTGATCATTTCCAAGTGGATGTTTTTGTCTGCATTTGCAATTTTTAATAAACTCATGTTATGAATCTGTCTCCTTTGCGTATGTACGTATGTATGCGTCTGTTTGTCTCTAAGAAATCTGTGACCGCTGAAATTAAACCGTGGATTCTGAGAGATACAACTTTCCGTACACCTCTCGTGTTCGGTGAGTTGAAAGTGACATCGAAAACGAATGCGCTGATTTATCAGCCCACCATCCGACGCTTTCTGAGGAGAATCCCCGGTCAGATCATATGTGCTGGATCTATGCACAACACGGACAGTATAGCTTCAACTAGTCCAAAAATACAAAGCTGCTGTAAAACTGTTGCAGCCACCGAAGTGGTTGAGCGTAAAAGTTGTAAGAATAGAACATGCATAAAACAAATGATTTTGCATTTAGCAGTTTAAATAAAGGCCGGACGTTCGTAGAGATCAATAACGAGCGGTCAGCCAAGTTGCTTGGGATTTTTTGAGTGGGGGAGGGGACTTCGATGAAAGCGCTGTTGAGACGAAATTTATTTCTCTCTTGCTCCTCCCAGAATTTTGGCAGTGAGAGATGAACGATGCAGCCTTAGTGAAGAAAATGAGGGATTTTTATACCTCCTGAAATCTGGAGGAGGTTTATCAAGAGTCGCGAATGAATGGAAGAAAAGAGCGGGTGGTCACAAAGGAGGACGGTCCAGTACGTATATTCGATGATGTTCACATAAGCAGCAATTTGAGATTAATGAAGAAACAGATGGCTCTCCTGCTTGGACGACATCAGATATTCCTCGACATGAGCGGTGTCGAAAAAGGCGACAAACTAGCTGAGCTGAATTCGAACAGCGACCTTCACTCTTATTTCCATTCGTTGGTTACCGAACTGGATATTCTAGAAGCAAAAACGCCTGATGCTATCTACAAGAGCCATCTTGAGCAAGCACGTTCGTCCAATTTCATTCTTGGTTTCCTCCTATTTCACTGAGGATCCCAGTGAGTATGTGGGCCAGATACGAAGTTTGTGTTGGTGGCTATCCGTCTTTTCATCCTGATTTATGATTGGTACTGGATATGCTGACTATATAGTGATGGTAGCCAAACGAGATTCAGTTCGGTCGCCATCACTAGCAATCGACAAGTTTTTGGTATCGAGTGCAAGCATGGGCTTGCAACTAGTTTTCGATACTACCAAGCTTTTTTTTCGAAATTTTCAATCGGTTGCAAACCGATGGCGCTTCATTGAAATCAGTTTTATCGAAACGGTGAAAACCGAAAACTGCTGATAAAACGACTGCAATTTCAGCTTCCACCCGGAGCTAGTTTGTCAAACTACCATATCTACCATTAACAGATAGTGCAGTTGGTAGCAAATTCCCTTTTGTGTTTCTGAGACGAGATGCCATTACAGTTCAACTCATGACGCTTTCGGCTCATACGATCGAGAAACGTTCCCTTTTATGGGATTTCTTAAAACTCATTTCTGTTGTTTCCTTTTGGAGACTGGCTAAAACGTACTCGATTTTCACGAAGGTTGTAGCGACATTAGAGAAAAATAAACTTAACTTATATCTCCGCACATTAGGAAATGACGAAATGAGCACTAGAAATTAGCACCTGTAATTGCTAGAACAGCACGCCCTTCGTTCCTTTGATACGTTGTTTTATTTATCTCTCCGAATCTATATGTAAAGAGGATACTTACCGATTTCTCACGGTAAGGATTTGCATCCTTGTTTTCCAGTTCTGTAGGAAGGCTCTTATGACGCATTCTCCAGATCTCTGTATTCGAGAAAATGCCTCAAATTTTCGGCTCCTGGGAAAAGCTATGCGCGAAAGGATATCATCACTTCCTTTAAATCTATGCGACGTTTCACAACTCATGCCTGTAATCAGGCAAATAACTAATTCCTCACCACTTGCTGTGGATGAATTCCTCACTCACTTGGTTTCAAACTTCACCACTTTACTTCGAAACTGCAGAAGGGCTGTGTTTGAGCTCTGACAGGTTATTATTCTGCCTCGCTTAAGATCGCTGTGCATATATTTTAGGTCCATTTGCATCAGCATCAGCTCCAGATTGTGCTCGAATGAACTTAGCGGCTGTTTTCGTGAACGGATTTGTCAACTGCGCTTTTGGCACCGACAAAATGATGTCAGATGCGGACTCTGCAAATCGTTGGTTTTATAAGAACAAGGATTTTGGTACGTTTTTTCGTTAGTAGCATGCGTTTCTGGCTGGTCTATATTTATAAATTCATAGATACATATATATATCATAGGATATCATATTTCATATATATATATATATATATATATATATATATATATATATATATATATATATATATATATATATATATATATATATATATATATATATATATATATATATATATATATATAGCCTGTCATAAAGGGTGGAGGATAGAGTTTTCCTCATCCTCTGTCACTCCAAACATTTCCATGAAGTTTTCTCCCCTACTCCCTCATTTGAAACCTGTATGAAACATATAAATTATTGTAAAAAGTCCTTCTGCTGGCACGCCAAGAAAGAAACCTCAGGCAATTTCACTCTAGAGAGATGCATTGATTAAGTCTCAGACTGATAATTGATCTCTGCCATCTCGTCGTGCACGTAAACAATTCAAAGTGCGAGGCACACAGCCTAGATATTGCACAAAGTGTAGAACATTATTGTAGAAAATTAAGTATTGTATAGATAAGCGTTTGATAAAATGCTATTAGGGGGGGGGGGGGGGGGGGGGGGGGGGGGGAGGGACGGGCCGTTTTGGAGAGAACGACGAATACAGTATTGCACAAAAAATTTCCGTGCAAGGATATCGCTGCTCATGAATGACTGACCGGTGCTTGAACTTTCTTATTGCAGGTATTCTGTAAGATTATTCTAAAGCGTTTTGTTGGCTGCACAGTCAACTGAAAAACAAACTTTTAACGTTGTGCACGTTAGCCATGCAAATGTCGTTATGCATCCAGCGACAAGCCTATTGAGGTATTTCTCATGTCACAAAGGTATATAAAAGAGCGCTGCTCAATGATTACACTATTGTCCTGGTATTCAGCAACGAATCCAGGAGTTAATGTGATGAGCTTTATGCTTCCCTTCTTCTCCTCTCTCACCTCCTCTAATAGATCTTAGGACCGACTGAAAGCGCTTGCGACAGTTCGTAATCTCACTTTCCATCTCTGTCTCCTTACGATGGATCTCAAAAGATCCATCGTAAGACAGGTGCCCGATCATGCCACATCAGTATTTACTCTTTCAATCCTGATTGACTGTTAAGGAATGCTATCGGCGGCTGCCAGTCAGGGATTGGTTTGGCGGTGGAATGTTGATGCTGGTCTCGCACAATGTGACAATTTCTTATACGTCAATGAGGATCACATTAAGGTTCTTTTTGCTTTATTTAATAAGTTTCTCTTTTATTCTTTCATCCTATTCTGGTGGCATCCAGCTCTTCATGATCTCTCCCTTCGGACAATTTTCATGTACGCTATTCCTTCCTATTTTTTCATACCTTATCCGCTGGTCTCCTTATCTGCTGGCGACGCAACAGACCACTGAAATCATCAATTACTATTACGCTGAAGATGGAATATGAGCCTTGTGCATATCCATTCGTTTCAAGCCTTCTTTCAATTCCTTATCATAGTCTTGCATAAACTCTTCATGATGTTTCAGTTGCAACTCTCGAGAAGAATTGAATGTGTAGTTGCAGAATATTAAGCTTTGTTGTACCACTGAGGTAACATCCTTCCCGAATGGGATTTTCTGTTTCAGGTTCCAAAATAAGTGGCGAACTTGTGCGATGAATTTAAAATTCGTAACTACAAGAATTATTTCCATCTTATGTGATATGCAAATTTTTAATATAAGCCGGTGAATTCCAGAACTTGATGGTGGATAGTTTCTGAAAATCACCGGTCTTAATGTGGAAAGTGATGCTGAAATCTCCTTTATAAACTTGTATAAGCAGATTGCTTTGTTCGTTTTCTGCCCGTTTCTCTTTTTTTTATATGTAAGTGAGGACCACTTCGTATACGCACTTTATCCTTACAACCAGCAGAGAGTTCAATTTTCCTTGTTTCGCTTTGCTGTTGCCGTTTAGTTTCATAGTGACAGGATTAGGTTCTTCATTGCGTTCGTCTCTTGATCACAACCTAAAAGGAGGTGATCGCTAACGAAGACGCCGACCGGCACATCGACCATATCGCCTTCATGAAATGGCACATTATGCGCTTTGGAGTGCTGAATAATGGTTGAGCTATTCTCAATTGGTAGATGATAGGAAGATGAGTTGTGTCAACGATGGCTGTCATGTATAAAGCAAATCAAAGCGCAGATAAGAGCGAAAGACAAAACTGTTCAGCGCACCCTTCCCTAAAGATACAACGATGAACTTTCTGATGGGCACTTTTGTTGTGACTTCTAAAAAAGCCATCCAGTCCATTTCATGACATATCCGAGTCAGGTAGTGCATTCTTCACTGTTATCGCAATACGTCGTTGAGGCTGGTCGGCTATTGCAGATGTCATCACTTGCTTCAGGCTATCGTTCTAATTTGACGTTTTTTGAGGAGATCAGAGCTTAAGCGTTTTGCTGAAAGGAGTAAGCGTTTCTAGGCAGGGACCCTACTGGCGATTGGAATAATCACCTCGGGCGTGCAAGATCCTTGCGACCCTGCGTCCGCACTGCTAATGGATCACGTGCACAGCGATCGAGCCACTATGCGTATCGGCGCCATTTTCGGTATCGGATTGGCATACGCAAATTCGAAGCGAGAAACTGTCGTAAAGAACGAGGATGGCGGCGTGGTATTCGAACTGAAAAAAGTGCTCAGTGATAATAAGCCGTCAGCCACTTCCGAGGTCACTTTCTTTTATGTTTTTCTGGCAAATTTCGGAAGAATTCGAGGATTATAATTGAGGGGGGGGGGGGGTTGTACGATGTTTGTGATAAGTGCAGGCTGCGCGACTCCAAGCTAGCGCAAGCCTGTCTAATCTTCCTCCCTTGTTACGACACCCGACGACATCGTGCACTCTATATTCCTTCTCCTGCTGAAATCGCAGCATGGAATAAAAGTTTCCTCTATTTTCTTTCTATACTTTTCGAAAATTTCGGCAGGTTAATGAGGCGACTGGAGTTTCACTCGATATCTCCCAATGCCGTATGTTCCTTCTTGTGATTCTACTTTAGGTCATTTTTTGGGAACATAATGTTTCATGTGAACATTTGGAAGAGATTATTTCGTTTCGACACTGTTTACGAGCAGTCGCTTCGAAAGACGTTGATAGTATCGTAGCATGTTGAATGCATGGTTTTTTGAATTTCTTCCTCACTGTGAGCAAACTGCTGCTGGAAGCGATGGTGGAGTGTAACTCCATCAAAATTTGGAGAAAAACACTGCAGTCCACTTATTTTGCTTGCTTGCTTATTTCCTTATAGGTGGAAAGAGTTTGGACTCTTTTTAAATGGAATTGTGTTTAGGTGAAAGGAGTAGCGGGCCTGGCGCTCGGTTTCATTCTTGTGGGTACCGCAAATCATGAAGCCGCTACAGAAATGCTTCACTTTCTAATGGAGAAGACTGCAACCGAACTGCAGGAACCAAATATGCGCTTCGTGGCACTTGGGATTGGTCTTATTTTCTTAGGTAATTACTTGATTCTTCACGCTCAGTTAGTGAACATCCTTGCCTTTTGATTAGAAGTTATCATGCAAATTTTTTATCACAACAAAAAAGGTTTGCACAATATTAAGGGATTGATTAGACAGTAGAAATTAACGAAATGTGGAGTGTGGAGCCTTAGTGGGAATGAATCCTTTCGCAGGCTGTGGAGCCTTAGTCAGACTCGAACATAATCAACAAGATTTGCAATGATCGACGAAGACTGTAAATTGTCTCATCCACCAAACATCCTCTTCGCCACAGAGCGATGGTGATCGCAAGTCGCAGTCGGATGTGACAAAAAAAACAGTATCGAAGTGGAGAAAAAAGAGATGAGAAAAAACTCAACTGTAGATTGTGTTAAAATACTGTGACCAGTCCAAATGGAGCCAGGCCGTCATCTGCGATCGCGGGCGCATCTAGAGATACTAAGGGAGATAAGCTCTTCCATACTGAGGTTCGAGCCTTCTTGCTGTTTCCTTTCTTTGTCATTTCCTAAGTCTCAGTATCTTTTATGAAACTAATTGGTGCAGACGCTACTATTTTTTAGTACTGCTTTTCTCCATTAGCCGATGGCGATGTTAAAAACTGTTCAAATCTGCTCATTTCGCAATAGCAAAGGCGCTCTTCTGCTGTTGTTTTCTGTTTGCGCTTGTATAAATTATGCTTATAAGCTCAGAGGTTCCTTTTAATTTTCAAAGGAAGTTATTGTAATGGAACTCCATACATGAAGTCAAAAGCATAGGTTAAATTTCCCAATATCCTTTCGTCTTGTGCAATCTTGGGATGTCATATATGGGAAACGAGAAGGAAGGAAAAATACGGGTCCATGAAATTTGTTTCGACTCTTGATTTCTTGCACAAGTGCCGTTCTGGAGCGGGCAACTGGCAGTTTTTTAATCGATTGATTACTCTTTATGGGTCTGAATTCGCTTGAAATAATTGATGAAATATTAGCTTATGAATAGAGCTATATAACTGAGGAACAAAATGTTTTAAAAGCTTTCATGTGGTGCTATTCTACTTGCTAAGAAGTGATGGAGGGTGACAAAAGCCTGTTAAGCTGAAGCTGAATTTTCAAGCCGAGGTTAAGCTTAAGCTCAGTTTGAATCTTTTATGCTTTTGGTTGGATCTTTTAACTTTGAGTCTTGAAATGTAATATTTGAAGCTCAGTTAAGCTTTCAAATCTTTCGAGCCTTAGGCAGTTCACTGCGTGAAATGGATCACCAGCGTATGTTTCATAAATCAGTTCCTATCAAAATCGTTATCTAATGTAAATTCGATCCGGCGAAATATTATTTCTCTGCCAAATATTCAGTCACTGAACATTGATAGACGCTGCTCACAAGGAAGTGTTCGAGTGGTCATATGAAAAGTTGATATATAGCTGTGTTTTATCTGTGGATATTGTACACTTATATAAATAGTTCTAGCAGAGGTGCGTTTCGCTTTTCACCGCTTACAAGACAGTGAGTGCTGATACAGCTTGGGTGATCGATGTAAAGCAGTGAATGCTTTATTCATTCAATCATTCATTGGGCCTATATGCTTGAGTACAACTTGTGGGACTGCTAATTATTCACTGAAGGGACACAAGAGAAGAGCGAGGTATTTGTTGAGAGCGTTCGTGCACTACCAGAACCGTTCGGAAGTATGGTTTCGACTTTGGTGGAGGTCTGCGCCTATGCAGGTACAGGAAATGTGCTCAAGATTCAAAAACTTCTGCACATCTGCTCGGAACATTATGAGACAAGCGATTCCAAGAAGAAGGTATTGCGCCGATGCTTTCGTTAACGTTGCTTGTGCTGGGGCATATCCAGAGCATCTTTGTACTGAGCTTTCCTTCTTCTTTTCTCCTAAAGAGTGAGTGAGTCCTCTTCTATGCCGTAAAGACCCAGATACGAAAGTTCTGAAATGTTCTATTGCTGTAACCTGCAAAAGGGCTCAGAAATACTAGCAAATTTGCGCGAAAAAGCGAATATATAAGAGGTAATGACTGGCAGGTGTTACGAGGAGAAGAAAATGAATAGTAGAGAATGATTGTAATATTGCATTATGTGTAGCGAACACACAGATATCGAACATGAGACGATGATTGGAACTGACTAAAGAAATATGACGATGACGCATGATTTTGTGGCGATATGCAGGATATCTCGGAAATAAGCGGGAGTAGCTTGTTGAACATCCATTGGTGCTATGGTACAATATTCGGTGCTGACGTTATTTTGCGTGAAACGAGAATCGAAACTTGTTATACGACTTTTAGTGATGGTCGAGTAAACTTTCCGACTTTTTTCTTAAGTATTAAGAGTATTTGCTGCCCCGATGGCTTCCAGAGACGGAGTATTTGAGTAAAGCAACGAGAGAGTGCATAAGCCATTCGACGCTGGAGCTTTCCTCTGCGAACTTTGTGTGCGTGAAAGGGCAGCAGTTCTATCCGTGCTCGTTGATAGCTTCAAAAAGTGTACAGTTTTTGAAAGTGGTTTAAGCGCACATTTTTTGAGCTATGACCCTTCACTTGAAAGGAAGCCACAAGTATAGATCTGAATACTTTATTCTCTAGCATGCTGCATGACATGTTCTTTGACCCGGCTGACTTGGTTTTAACTTAGGCGTTTTCGCCCGCACACACAAACGTGTCGCGGTCACATGGCCACTGTTTATTTGAGTTTCACATAAAATGAATCGTTAATAGACGATAGTCTGTTTGCCAGATCAGATGAAGGATAGACAGAATGCAGTCTTTTCGTTTATCGTCACCTGTTTTATTGTTTTTGCACGGACTGGATTGCAGTCGTTTATGGCACTAGGGAAGAATTTCCGCGTTTATTCAGTGGCATGTGTATTTGCACTGAAACATGTTTTAATGCTAGCTTGAGGCTTATATGGAATTACTGTATATTCGGCCATTTTAAATATGTACCCTGTTTGAAGTAGTTGTGCATAGTGAAAGAAATGCAGAGGTCGTTTCAAGTTTTGAGGATGAATTTGATGCCACCGTTTGATGAATGCAATTGCATGCTGCTGTACTCGCACCGGAATTTGCATTCTAGGGCAGTCACGCTATTTCAGACTTGTTGTGTCGAGAATGTTCTGACGCGCTCTACCAAATCAATACCATCGAATACCTGCGTAGCTTCAAAATGACAAAACCTTGTTGGGATCTAGCTGTCTCGACACTGCGAATACTTTTACACACATACTGGTGTCAATTAATGTGCCGTTTAGGTGAGGTGGTGTAATGTCTCAGACTCGGCCAACTTTCAGCCCAACGGAGTAGTTCATGATATCGCTTCAGTACAACTTGTCTAGATGATGATCAGTTTGCAGTAGTCGATTAATCGCAACACAGCCACACGCACATATTTAGGCGTTGCTAAGCCAGCTTCAATCAGGGGCCGCTGCAGTATCATTGCTATTCCAGAACAAAATCGGGGTCACAGTTGCACAGTAATAAAATCACTACGAATTCATGAACTCTTATTTTCGATGAGCTATAGTGATAACCTAATATAATGAATGAAAAAAAAAAACCAGACATTGAGAGAAATCAAAAAAGCCGGAAGAAGTTCGAACGAGGGCGATGCGAGCGGCGCGAAGAAGGATGATAAGAAGGAGGGGTACAAACTCGACTTATCTGCACAACAAGCTGTCGCCGTGCTTGGCATAGCACTTATCGCAATGGGTGAAGATATAGGTTCACAAATGTGTCTCCGAATGTTCGGCCACCTAGTGAGTTACTTTCTTTCTTTTTCCTTTTTATGAGGGTATTCTTCCAAGCAGTTCGTCAAGTAGTGTTGCCTTTTTGAAAGCAATATTTCTTCAGGCTGTGTAAATAATACTTTAAAAATCAAAGACGTTATTCACGCAGGGTTATCCCTCATTTAGCTTCTCCAACAGCATCTTTAGTCGCGTCCTCACCGTCGACGGTACAATCATTTACTAACCAACCAAACTTGCACGGATAATTAGCGTTCACTAAATCGATAGCCTCAAAATTCGTTGATCTGATTGCGATTCGATCACTGGTTTAATTAAGAAGAGCTACTAGAAGGGGAGTGAATAGTTTCCATTGTTCCATTGTTAGAATTGAGGCGTGAATTTATTGGTGCAATAGGGTAATTATGCATCCCTCGCTTGACCCGCCATTTGTAACGAGTCGCATTGATGGGAAGTGTTTGTAGAAATTATTTGACCTGCGCGACCTGTTCGACTTTTGTTGTGTTATTCGTTCACGGGGTCATGGTGAGAGGGAAAGCCTGAAGTGGTCTGAATTGCAGTTTTAACGTCGAACATTCTAAGTTGTAGGTTGTTTAAAGAGTAGTTGCTGGCGACAGTATCAGTTCGGAGTTTTTTTAAGTTAGTGTTGTGATATTTGGCGTCAACCAAATCGAGCACTACATTGCAGAATCAATGAGAAGCACATCCGTTCTAATGAGAGGTAGGAATGAGCAGGAAAGAGAGCTGCGTACAAAATTCCGTAGTAGTAAACATGAAGAGAAACATGTTGCTTTAGATGTTAGTTAGTATTCTGCTTTAGATGAAATATGAAGACAACGATGTTTCGTCACAAAGTGTCTTATTTTCATTTGTCGTGGCGAGTTGCTTTAGGAACGTGTCTCTTTGCATCACTGCTTCTGTTCTTGTTATATCTTTAACCATAACATATACCTGCTTTGTTGAAGGTGTTTTTCGTTGAGAAATATTGAATTTAACATGCAACAATTTTGGCGGTTACCGAATGTTCGATATTCTGGAGCGCAACATAACTATATAAGGCTTATCGTTAGATTCAGAAGATTATTCTTGCGAAAGCTTTTCGCTAAAATGAGCACCGACAGACAACATTGCACGTTATTATTGTTAATCCTTTCTTGTAACTCACCGAACGTTGTTCGTTCTGTCTAGGGATTCCGCCCTTCTTCCAGGACCATTCAGTTATTTTGCAAAAGAATATACCAAAAATGAATTAAGGTTCGTTATGGAGAACCCGTGATTCGACGTGCCGTGCCTTTGGCATTGGCAATTATCAGCGTTTCAAATCCACAGCTGCCGATTCTTGAGTCTCTATCCAAATTCTCACATGATGCAGACGCTGATACGGCACATAACGCCGTTTTTGCGATGGGTCTTGTAGGTGCAGGCACGAATAACGCAAAGCTCGTCTCTATGCTCAGACAGCTGGCCAGCTACCATCACAGAGATCAGGTTCAGTTTGAAATGATAGATGCAGCTCTCGCAAACTTCTTAACTAAATTGTAGCGGTTTATGGCACTCATGCCATCTCCAATCTTGGGTGGTTCATGCAAGGCTATATTGAAAACGGTTACGAGATAGGAGCACTGCAGAGTGACACTGCCACAAGAGTAATCCTTATTTTCAAAAGGTTTTTTTTCGCGTATTGGGGAAAAAAAGAGGTGGTCCGGAGTGAAGATGGGCGTATTGGAATGAGGAACGCATCAAATCCTGCAAGCAACTAAGAGATCAGGCTACAACAAGAATTAGAGGAGTGGAAAATACGAAGGTTGCAACAGTTTCACTTCCCACAACATGAAAGAAATGAAATGTAATGATCGTAGTTTTATAACAACAAATTAAAATCAGTGAGGTAAAAGGCATACATTATTATATATATATATATATATATATATATATATATATATATATATATATATATATATATATATTCATTTTACCCCTTCATGTTCAGTCAGAACTTCCCTTAAATATATTAATTTTGGCATACATTATACATCAGACATGCTGTACACTAGAGAGCGGCTGCTTTAGCTCCTGTTGAAGGATCACTGCCCGCTAGTAATCGAGCAGAGAGGTGGCATTGCTACTGCTGAGAATGGTTTTCGGAGGGAGGGAATTCTACCCAAGAGGAACTCAATGTAGATATATTCGACACCCTATATAGGTAAACATAGGCCAAGCGGAATTGAATGCTGACCCGATTGTGAATCGCAGAGCCAATTTTTCAACGTTGCGGAGATAAAAACACTAAGCTTTGCACGTAAGAAGGCATCGCTGCTGGACGACGTAGCGGCCCAAATGTGTTTTGAGGCTGAGCATATATATGCTTTATATTAGACATCGATGGAAGATATGAACGCTGGATATTTTGATATTAAACCAATAACTTCTGAGCACAACAAAACATCAATTTTCCTGCATCGATAACGGTGTTCGGCGTTAACATTATTAAGCATTGTCCCTCATCGTTATTCATAGGTGAGCGTGATGTTGGTGCGGCTGGCGCAAGGAATGACGCATATGGGCAAAGGTACTATGACGCTGAACCCATTCCACTCGGATCGCCAACTGATGTGTCCCGTTGCTGTAGCCGGTCTATTTGCTGTTTGTTTCGCATTCCTCGATGCCAACAATAGTATGTTAATTTTATCTTTGAAGTTTCTTCTGGTGTCAGATGACTTTTTTTGACTAATATGCGGCTTAGCTGTGCAAATTCCGTTTTCAAGGTGCAAGATAATCTTAAGACAGGTAAAAGCAGATTAAGACCAAAATGGTACTTTCATTAAGCAGAAAATTTCACAGAGTTTTCAGCGGATGGAATGAGTTGAGATCTGCCTTCCTTATTTTGGATATTGGAAATGGCATTATTTTATCAGCTTTTGAGATTGACTGCTTTCGGAAGATTAGTCTAGCATTAGTCTTGTCGTCGTTATAACCGAAAGAGAGCCTTTGAAATGCAAATTTTTTCTCTGCACACATGAAGAAACGAGTTCCCACAGAACCAAGAAGAGGTTTACTTTCTCAGTTTGCTACTACTCCTCGTGAGTAATTACTTATAGAACGGTGGTCTGTTTGAACTTTTTTGAATTTTTGGCTGTTAGCTGAGGGTGCAGCTGAATCCGGATATTAAAAAAGTAAGGTAATCCGTGTCCACAAAGTAAGGTTTGAAATATTGCTTGCAGGTGTGCTCAATGATCGTCAACATTACCTGCTGTTTGCGTTGGCGTTGGCAATGCAGCCACGTCTTCTGATCACGCTAATACAAGATGACAGCAATCCAGATAATCTAAAACAGGTGAACGTTAGCGTGCGCGTCGGTCAGGCGGTCGATGTGGTAGCACAAGCTGGAAAACCGAAAGCTATCACTGGGTTCCAGACGCACACCACTCCTGTTTTATTGTCCCACGGTGAACGTGCCGAACTAGCAAACGATGAATGTAAGTGAAGGAGCTACTCGCTTCCCATGAAACAATGTTATCTTGTACTGTTACAGTCAAGAACAAACATTGTTCTTAGATGCATAGTGCTTTAGTTTTTGGTTTCTATAATAGCGCTCTCATTCACTTATTCTGATTTCCCCTCTTCTGCGTTTACTTTTTTTGGTACGCATAGTAAGGGTAGAGAATTCAAGTGATTTTAGTTTATTTAATTTTTTGGATCTTTTTATATGGCTAGAACCTTTCGTTTAATTTAAATCATGGGCACAATTTTATTTGTTTATCGCGAAAGGACCCGCTTTAATATCTGAACGATAGTTCGCGTGAAGGTTATTGATGGAAGCTTCATTGGATGCTGAAGTGAGAAGACGTTAAAAGGTTTCCCAGTGATATGTACTCAGGGCTATGAAATTCACAACGGCAAGAATCCAATCTGAAACAGTTTTTCTGTGAGATGAGAGCTGTTATTATCGGTTAAGTACCAAAAGGCATTTCAATTCGGATTGATGAGCGGAATTTCAGATATACCACTAACACCCTACTTGGAGGGTTTGGTTATTGTGAGGAAGAATACCGAGTATGTGCCACCTACGGCCGATTCAAAGAGGAAGTAAAATTATGAAAATGGTGCTATGATTATGTTTACACTAACGTCTGATTATGAGCGGCCACAGAAGTGGAATGCTAACTCTCGGGATTATCATGCGAACGAAGGGAATTGCAAACAGAAAAGTGGCAATGAGTATTGAAATTCAATTATTGCAGTTAGCACTTCGTTGTACTTTTAAACTTTCAAATATGCACGTAATCACGAACTGATGTGCGACTTTAGTGACAACAGCGATATTCGTTCGATGTTTCGTAATGGAACTAAAATTTGCGTGATTGAACGGTTGAGAACGTCTTTGTCGAATTCTCACTGTGGACTCTGATTCCAGTATATAATGCGTATTTGCTTTGTTTGTATGTAGGTTTGCTCTGCATACTGATCGAATAAATCTTATACGCTTCAATAGCGAATAAAAATGCATAACCTTGGAAGATGCTCACATTGCAACATCTGCTTGAACATCATCGGCACCTTGGCATAGTTCCCCTCTGTCATTTTCGTTCGAGCAGAGAAGGACAGGTGATTCAGCAGGTAGTTCGCATATCTCGTCGTACCTCAATCTCATGCAAATGGAAGGCTGACCAGCTAAGATAAGACTCACATGCATCTCCAACGAGGATGTACGAGGTGATAACAGTTTATGCAAACATGGTAAACGTCGTTCAGCTGAGGAGATCAGTTTTGAGACGCACTGCATTGCTGCATCCTGTAAGCGTAACTATGGGCTGCTTACAAAATAAGGCGATATGCATTGCTACAATCGCTGCGTATTGTTCCTCAGTGCCAGTTTGTGTGCCAGTTTATATCTTCAGAAACTGGCAGTTTCCGTTGAGGAACGAAACATTTCCACATAAGGACGAAACTTTTCGGGAAGGTAAAGAAAACTTGCCCTCTCAAAGTGGGGATAACCTGGATGGCTAGTTTCGATAACGAAGCGAGCGAAACAAGAGACGAAAGGCTGCGGAAGAAGATTACTCCCAAATGTTCTGGCCGGCAATCCGATAAAATTTTTCCGCACCTTAACGCCCAGGATTCGGAGAGATCTTGAGAACTGAAGTTTAGGAGTGCTGCGGTCACCCTCACATATCGCATCTTGCCAGCTCTCTTCTCTGGGCACCTACGCGTATAAATGTGAGAATGAACATATTTTTCCACACTCTTTCATTACATTAAAACAAATAGGGCATTTCAGTCAATAATATTTATATTTCATTTCCTCTTGAACACATAGACCTGACCTCATGCTATCAGTCTCCAACTTAGATTGTCTTAAACAGTGCTCATGATCCGCTAATGCCGATGTTGGCATCGACGATAATGCTGTCAGGAGCGCAAGGTTCCCTTTGTTTCCATTTTACGGTGGAACGGAGGCTTTAATGGCTACAAGTGAAAGAGGAACGGATTTCAGAGGAGTTCTAACTGGGTTAGTTAACGAGGAGCTTCCATTATAGCAACAGTTTTGCTTTTCGTAGGGTTGACGGATGTGACAACCTCTGCCAATTTGTGCGGATGCGCATTTAATCGGTGCATGTGGTCAGCACAATGCTTTTAGGCGAGTGGGATGAAGGGGCAGGTAAACAGTGAGCATAACAAAATCATTTATTTATATGCATCAACTTTCTTAGCCACATAAAGATAAAGGCAATACCAAACGTCGTACAATCGTATTCTGATTATGTAAAGTAAAGCGACAAGAGGAAAGTGCCGTTGTAGGTCATATTTCACAGCTCGCCGTGTCTAGCAAACGAGGCTCACTTATCTTTTCTGAGGACTGTACTTTGAATAAAACAGTTGTAACAGCCTATATTATTCACATAATTAGACCAGGGCAATATGCATTCACGAGTATTAGCGTCATAGAACAGCTATGGAATCTACATCCCCCACCTTCCCTCCCAGAAGCAACCATCGATTTTCCTCTGATTTGACATGACATATCTTTTTACTCGACTTTTCCACTCGTTCATTAAATTCGGTGCGTTTATAAATTTCGTTCGGGCATATGAGGAAAATGATTAATTAAGTCGTACGAAGCCACCCCTATGGTTAGGCATATATGCAACGCGACTGACATATGGCAGCGAGAGTTACAGTTGGGTGATTCTAGTTTTTTGTTGCAGGTCGCTTGATTTCATCGTAAAGGTCAAGAACAAAATGCGCGCGATCACTGATCTCCGTTTCGCGAATCTTCTTCTTGCTCAGCGCCTTCACATCGAGTAGTTCATGTCTTGTTTTTCCTCAATACATATATAATCGCTCTTTCAGTAATTGAGTCTACGATTTGCCTCGATTAGTTTACGACATACTCTGAGGCCTTTTAGAAAAATCTACCTGGCATGTTCGTTTATAGAAACCGAAAGGAAGAGCCGTCTTTATATTTCAAGGGAGGTAAAAGTTTGTTGCCTCTCAGGCTGCTTTATCTACCCGCTTACAGCGGCAATAGCTAACAATAGTCAATCGCTGCAAGGTGCTTCAATGCAATGGGTGAAAAGACGCACTTTCCTTCTATTTTCTAAGCATTGACGTTTAACTGTCCCTGTCATACGTTTGTCAATAATGCTTAACATATTTCTTCGTCTAGACAAGTCGACCAACTAGCTAGTCATCCTTGATCAGATATTGCGTGGGTACATAGCGCATGGGATTCCAGCTTCTTCACTTATGGAAAGACTGTTGCTTATGCAGCCTCTTAGATCTGCGCTGCATCTCCATCGGTGTACGTGACCCCCCTTCCAACTCAGCAGACATGTGGGTCTCAGTGGCGAACGTCTCAATCTAATCGCTGAGGAAGCGGATAGTCCATCGGTAGACTTAACGCTGTATTCCCCGTAACACAGCAATTAATGATAGTAGCATCTCAAGTCCACCTAACGAACTGTTCGTACTACTAAAATCTTTTCCTATACTCAGCTTGCAAGTACCGGTCTGCCACCATCTTTGAGAGACTTACCGTTGACATTTGTTTTCATGAAGACACCGATGTTGTAGGCCGTACGTGTTTTCTTGAGACCTTGCACCTGTATCATCGCAGTGACCATATCCAACACTGTACACGCTATTGGGAATTTTATCTGCCTTGTTGAGACGTCTGAGTGATACACCGAACAGTACAGTATGTATTCATCTTTGCCCTGAAACCCGTGCTTTCTCTTCTGTGGCTAGCAGATTTGGGTGAGACTGGCTGTGAAGTAATGTGGCCTTGAAAGACAATCGTTTCGCATGAATCTCTCCGACTTAGACTTAGCAGAATTTAGCGAACAGCGGAAAGTTCGAGCTCAAATTGAGTTCCCTATAGTTGGGAATGATTTTGTTTGTTTTTTTGGCCACCCTTCTCCCCTCGTCACTTGTGGCCTTCGATTTCAAGTGTAGTTAATGTGGAATTTTTGTGCCTGCAAAAGTAATTTTTTGGTTGCTGGCTTTTATCGCTAGGAGGTAAGACTCAAGTGATATATCCGTTGGAGCGGCCTTAAATCGATTTTACCTGCTATAATGCAAGAGTTTTATGTGTGGAATGCTGCGAAAGTGTTTCCTGTGAAATCCAAATATTTTCACTCAATTTTTTCTGCTTTTATTCACCTCGGTCCTTCTTTTCTGATGATCGCGTCACAGTGTTCGACACTACTGCGGCTGCATTTATTTGCATTTTAGTGTCCATAAAGGATAAATGTTATACCTTTGGTCATTAGTTCATTTCCTAATGCTCTCCTATGTCCGATGTTATACTTCACAGTTACGAGTAAACAGATACAAATATTTGGAAATATGAGTGCGTTCTAACCGGCGGTTCCTCTGGTGCATCTTCAGGCATCATCTTAAGTAAATCGGTACAAATTTTCTGCATATGTGGTGCACGTTCGCCAACTTTCTTTACTTCACTCTTTGCCAGTCGATTTGCGCAACGAAACACCGGACAATAGGGCAATTCATCTGCAAGCATTACCCATATGCAAAATGATGCTCTTCGTTCTCAGCGAGAGCTAGCCTGGAGAATTGCGTATCACCGCACAAACGAGCGTTTTGTGGGCTCTAGATCTGTGCTGGTGTGCTTATTTTGGAATGCCTGTGCTTGGATAAGCCATATCTTGCAAACTGATTGGTCCATGCGGAAAAAAGCGCGTCAGAGTCATTTTACTTCAGTTGACTTTGATTCCATTCATAGGTATCACATCCCCATTTTGCTGCCTTTTTAGTTCAAAAATATTTTTAGGCGTGTGCAACGGCTGTGCCGAAATTGCCATTCCTTAACTTTTGGAATTCAAGTTCGACAGATATGTCATGAGTGCATTGAGATTCCCATTTTTTCGCGTCATTTTGTCGAACCTTTTTAAGCGGAGCCCTCATGCACAGAGTGCGCGGTCGTAAATTGTAGTCTAGAGACGTCAACATGAAAGATTTCATTTGAACATTGAGTGACACTATCCAACATAGATAAACCTCAAACACACCTTGCTGCACGTTTTCATTTCCAAGGAAAGCGTAACCGTCAAAAAATCTGCTAAATTTTTTCGCGCATATTTGATACTGGCAGTATCTTGATCTCTTCGTAATATCCGTGCTGCCAATTTCGGCCAAGTATGTTGCGGCGGTTTTCTCTTGAAGTTTCATGTTTATGCTGTCCGATAGCCCAACCTACAATAGAAGAAGCGGTAATGGCGATATTTTATGGGTGTCGGCACAGACCGATTGCGTAAGCCTAGCGCCTTTCCATTAGATTAGGCTGGGATTTGAGTGGATGCGCTGAAGTATAAAAAGTACATATTGCGTCAATCATCCTGGTCCGTTTTCACCATTAAATTAGGTACTTCGGGTCACTGTCAAAGCAGCTCGACTGAGTACAAGTGAATGACGAACGCGATGCAGCAGCGTCACCGATCCTAGAGCTGAGACAGTCGAAGCAAGCACGATGGCGGCAGCGTAACGTCATCCTTGCTGGTCTCCTGCACGCCAAAAAGCCTGCAACAGACAGACATTGCCGACGTATGAGGTGCTCTGGTTTGCGAACTGTGAAAGGAGTAACTGAGCGAGGAAAAAATATAATAATAATATGCTTAAGTCATGAGTTATTGACGAGTGCTGCAAGCAAGAAAAAGCAGTCGCAGTTTGCTGCACTAGATAAAAACCTTTGGAAAGCATGTGAGCGTTATGCGTTAGTCAAAGGGCGAGGGGGAGGTAGAAAGAGATTTCAGGTTTGATTTTGTGCCCCCAATTGGTATTTCAAAAAACAGTACAGAGAAAGGAAAATTGCTGGCGAATGTTAGTTTTCGCGGAACGAGAAATGTGACCCACTCGTGTGAAGTAAAAGCTGATCGAGGAGATATCCCAGCTGTCAGGTTGCAAGATTTTAAGCGCATAATACTTCGATGTGACGTTGTTGCTCTCGCATACCAAGTAATGGGTGGCTTGAGTTGAAGAAGTAGAAAAGCAAACCAAGATGCGCCTTTGCATCCCAGCCCATCAGGCCAAAAAGGTGCAGAAATATGCGAAAGGTAACGATAAAACTCATAATAATGCGTTCCCTATTTATAGAAGTCTTGAGTCACAATTTCTTCTGGATCGCTGCCGAAAAGTTTTCGAATAGATCTGATTCTACAACCATTTACCAGCTGTTCTTACCAGAGAGAAAGAATTAGAAACACTGTTTTCACTTGTTCTAGAAAATACTATGGTGGCACCTTTGCGTCCATCGCATCGTCGGCGTCCTGCGAGCTGAAGCATTAAAGGTATGTCAGAGCACTGCGCATCCTGGCCCTCCTCTTCACTAGACTGCAAGAAGTCGTAATTATATGGGCATCCTATAGAATCATGAATGGACATCCCATTACAAAAAACATGTTTCAATCAATCTGAATTGCAGTATGCCATCAGCACTGCAACAATTTTTCATCCCTTTTGAACTCACTGAAAGTGTACGTCCTCTCATTTACGACTCGACGGCATAGCCTTACCCGTAAAAGATACCTGTGGATACTTGTTCTACTCCATCTTCCACCTGCAGCACATTTGAGGTGAACACTGAAGGCAAAGAGGAAAAAAAGGATAGTCCCCGTCGAAAGAGTTGTCCCCTTCAAAAGCGCTGATTTACTTCACAGAACTGTTTGTCCATCGGGAACGAGGATTATTCTCTGAACGTTCATCGGTCGACAATGAGCTCATCTAATATGTTTATGCTCTATAGCTCAGATATGTTACTGTTTCGTCTCTATGCACTTTTCATCGATGCCTAAATGCGTTACACTCAACAAAATCCAACACAAAATTACAAAAGCTGCCTCATAATAGATGTGTTTTTTTTGTCGAATGTGTTTTTGTATATTTTTTTTCCAATGTGCATGTCGAGCGAACTTTCATCACTTTCGCCACATGTCTTAGCTCGAGCTCAGGTTCCAACTTTTTCGTGAAGGAACCTGTTTCATCTCTACTTTGTTCACTCCAAAACTTTATAATTGAGAGGTTTTTCGACTGCATGATGCTTACATTTGGATGTGTGGTTACGAACCTCATCAGCCTCGTCGATAACAACCTTGACACGACGCATATAGGTACACGAAGGTGCCGGACATACGAGCGAAAACACAGACTGCTCGATGCACGTCTTGCAGAACGAGTGTCCACATGGCAGCACTTGCATGTTCGCATCTTCTCTAACCTCCAGACATATCGTACAAACCGTCATCCTCTGAAACCTTCCGCAACAATGACCCCTTCCATCTTTCCCAACTCTCGGGAATGCACTAGTTTATAAATTAGCTGAAATAAGACAGTTTCTTCTCTACTTCTTTTTGAATAATAGCTAAAACGTTTATTTCTAAGACGGTAAATCTATCGTTTGGCACGCAAAGGTCGCACTAAAATATGACCATTCTGATAAACGAGAAGATGGATGCTGGGGCAACAACTTTTGCATGAGCTTGTTCAGATAGAAAAAGAGACTGCAGTTAACAAAATCACTATAAAGTAATATTTCCTGAGGTTTGTTATGAACATATAAAGATATAAACGATCGATTACTGGAAAGCTCTAATGCAGTGTAAGTTTCCGATCTTTTATGACTGTCTTCGGAATAAACCTATAATTTGAACATGCCTGTGCACATCACTAACGTGATATCACCATTAACGTGACATTCGTGCTCCAGTATTCCACCAATGCCTCCATATATCTATTACTATAGTGCTTTATAGTAACCTTCTCAGCTCCAGTTTCTATCTGAAAAGGTTTAGTGACTAACACTATGCGCCCATTGCGTTACCAGGACTTCAGAGAGGACGAAAGTTAAACAACACAGTATGCCTCACCTCTTCCCTCTTTTCTTCGAAATAAAGACTTGTGCCTGAAACGGAAGAGAGGCGAACTCCTTACTGATACTTGTCCGAAAGAGTCTCTCGAAATTAGAGAATTAGAGCCTTTGCAGAATCTCTTTCACATGTGTTGATGATCGTTCTTCTTTCCCGGACTTTTTCAACATCAGTGAAGAGAATCGGTCCGACGTTGCTCGCAGTAGTGCTATTTATCTACATCTTAAGCTTGATATACACTTCATGGCGATCAAGGAAGTCGGTGCCCATTAATTTTTGGAGCACTACAGTGATTCTTAATGTTCTTTACTAAATTTCTGTGACGCTGGAGTATATATAATATAACTGATGAAAGTTTCAATTCCGCAAAGTATATCACAGAAGAGTTTATGAAACTTTCAGCGGAATATAGTATAATATAGCTTATGAAGCTTTCATGGTTGTAAAGTACGATAGAAGATAGCTTCCGAGGTTTCAGAGGAAAAAAAGCCATGGTATATTGGCAGCATTGATTTGCGACGTTCTCGTTCACTGCTCTTTCTTATAATGATCAAACGTTGCTTCTGTTGTTATCTCTTTTCCTAACTCTTGGAATTCCTCTCTTCTCTTCTCTCTTTCTTCTCTCCCTCTTTTGCGTCATGAAGTAGAGTTCTTACCTCTCTTTTATGACAAAAATACTGGAGCATTTGCGAGAAAGGAGTGCAGGACATGCAATCCGCAATTTGAACTCAAAGAACGCAGTGTACTTCTTGCAATGAAAACGAGCAAGCAGTGGCAAGGCAAACAGCTTCATTCATGAGTGAGCACCCAGTGTTCGCTTCCAGCGAATGCTGGATGACTGAGACTTAAGATTAGTTAGCTTTTTTGCGGAGGCGTCTGTAATTTGCGTAGGATGTTTCATTCGTGGCATTTTTTCGAACGATATTTGCGTAAGACGTCTTGCGATCACTTACTTCATTCGAGTAGTGTTGACGTCGGAAGTTATTAAAATCGTCGCCTCTCCAACGCACAAATTTCGCTTTTTCATTTTGTACTGTGATATTTTCATAGCTCTTGATGCATTGTTTGCTCGTAGCGATGTAGTCTTAGTAGCGCTTCGTTGTCAGCCAGCAGACGGTTGACAGCATTCATTATAGATTGCCGACACTGTTTTTCAACGTATATGTATAAAATCATCGGCTCGTGACTGTGGTTGTTGAAGAGGCACTACCAGAGAGTAGCGCATCCACCTACGAGAGCTGCCAGGTCGTCGATGAATTTAATGTGGCAGTCTTTTGCACTTGTTATCCCCAAAAAGCGCTATTTTAAGAGCCCGCTGTCTCGACTCCGATTCCATTTTAAATGTTGATTACCTCGGGCTTATTATCTACAATAATTTCGAAATGCTTCATCCGTTCGTTTGCATATGTTATGGAAAACCTTCGTCGGCTTTTCTTATTACCCTCCATTTAAGGATCTTTATTTTCAGAAGGTAACCAACGTCGATAATCCTTCTCTGCGGAATAGGATTCTCCGTGCTTTATCGTTCCTTAGGACAATGGGAAGAAAGAAGAAGAAAGCGACAAAACCGTGGTGCTGGTGAGATTTTTATATTGAAATTGAGAGTACTCTTTGCTAGTTATAATCACAATGATAACTGATAGTATTAGGAGTAAAGAGAGGCAAACGTGCGGTCAGTCCCACTAGTTTGCAAGCAGCTGAGCAAGACAACAGTTTGCACCGCGTAATAAAGCGGTCACGGGGTGGCCATCCGCGGCTTCCTACCGACTTATGCGTTAACCGTTGAAGTTTGCAACCTTGTAGGTTGTTGTCCTGTTACGGTTGAAATTGCTGCAGTTTGTTTGAGACATTCAGACAGACTGAATAGTGCGTTCTAGGGTTGTATGAATGCCTGGATGCGAACCTTTGCTCTGGATTCAGCAACCCTTTCAACGTCTTCCAACATAACAGCCCAGGTTGTACACATATGCGACAGTGGTACTATTAAGGAATAATAGTAATTTTAATAGTTCTATAATAGCTGCAATAATAGTAATGATGGCAGCACCCACAGTGGTGTGGTAGTGGTGGTGGTAATAATAATAATGGTATTAATATTAATAACAGTTTTTTAAAGTCTGTATGGGTGATAGCCATTTCACTGGAGGGAAGGGAGGAAGAAGGTTGGTCAGAGTTCGCGTGACTTGTTCGCTGAATCTCTGAAAATGAGGTTGCGAGCTATCCGTCGCGGAATCGTCCCTTTTTCCTTGCATTTCAGAGCGTTTGTCGGGCCACCTATCTCACCAATGTCACCATCAATTCATATATGAAATGACTCACAGATAACACAGCGATATACAGTGCAATCGTGTTTACTGAAATACGTTCACAGAGGGAATACCGGTAATACGGAATAAAGACACGCTTTGAACTGTGATTAGCACCATTTGGTTTCTTGCTGCTCACTTCCACGAAGGAACCTCTCTCAAAAAGGTTATGTGGGAAAAGCATTTTCATAAAACAGTGAAGCAGATTTGCACTCACAAAATGCGTTATGATGACATCGTGATGTATCTATGTTTGTCTGCCTAGCTGAATGCTGTTTTCAATTCACCGAACGCTGAAGCTGAAAATGCGAGGTTTGGTGCTTGGTGCACAATGCCAGTTGATCTCGTCGACCAATTTCCGCACTCATCCATCAACTTCCACTGCATTTTTATTACCCAAAAAAGCCAAAAATTTGCACGTATTTTGCGGCCGATCGGATTGCATTAACACCGCGGTTTTGTTGAAGGCTTCTATTTAAAATATGAACAGATCACGCAAAACTTAGAATTCTTTATCGATAGTTTATCAGACTGACTGATTTGGAGCACGGAATGCAAAAAGCACATATCGTGCTGGTGCTTCTGTGTTTCATTTATCGTCGTCGGTTTTTGTTGCGTTTTGGATATTTTTCTTCATTCGCAGCCTTTTTTATCTTCACTTTGCTTTGCGAATATTGCTGTCCGATTCTCATTCTCGTGGGTCGCACCTTCAGTTATTTGTCGCTCGTTTAGATAATAAATACTTTCCCTCAACATCCAATGTTTAAACTGCAACGTAATTTCGAGGACGGCATTGCTGTCAAATGTTTTGTAATCGCTAAATAAAGGGCACATTTTGCATTTATGATTCCTGGCACCCGTCTTTAATGATAGTTCCTGGCGTCAATCTGCAAAGTTGATTCCTGCCATCCCTCTCTGAAACTGATTATTTACATTTCTCTGTGATAGTGCATATATTCGGTGTTTTTAGGTACTGTCAACGGGAGTTTGAGGACGAGAAGATCCTCATTCAACACCAAAAAGCGAAACACTTCAAGTGCCACATATGCCGCAAGAAATTGTACACAGGACCAGGATTGGCGATACACTGTGTGCAGGTAATTATTAGGTGCGGATTGGAATGGAATGGGGAACATCTATTTTACATAGGATATTCATCTGTCTGCGATTACAGTCGCTTCTTTTTACGGCGGCCAGGGGTTCCAGCTGATTGCCTCTTAAAAGCTGAACCCTTGCACTAAATTTACTGCTTCATTTTCATAAAATTTTCAGCGAGTGATGCAGTGAAGTAATTTTTTCAGTTTGCTGCTTCGTTGTTGGGCAACTTCCCCAGATGTATGCATTACTGCTTCAAGTAGTCTAGCACAGCAACGGGGCAGCTGCGTAGGTTCTAACTGAGAGTCGCTCACTTGCTATTGCTATTGCAATAGTAATATTGATTATCTCTGTTACCGTGAGAGAGTGTCACGGGCATCCAGGATATTGTTGGGTGGGCTGGCATTTGCAAGGCCATTTCTTGAGTGGAAAACTGCTGCGCTCTGAACATTGCTTGAAGCAGTTTTTCATTAATCTGCTAGAACTGCAACAACAATAAGGGAATAAAACAACTGTAACAAACAACGAATTATTTCGCAACTGCCGACGAAATCAGCAGATTTCATTTTGGATTCACTAGTGGTTAATCAAAAACTCATGCACGTCCTTCGTAGAAAGGATGTATGTAGTGCACGTGCAGATATGCATCTGTTGATCCAACGCTACAGTTGTTCAACTAATCTAACGTTTATAGCATGTGATGGTTGTAAAGGGCAGGACTGTACTCAGGTAATGGAATAACGAAAATCTTGTAAGGCTTAACAAAATAGATGAAGTCTCGAAATGAAAACAACACAACGGAGCCTGTAAAGCTTAAGGCTGTCTTTATCTTATCTAAATAATGCTCACTTTACTTTTGTCTGCAATAATAAGCTCTTATCAACAATGAACTAGTTCGACAGTTTCGATTTGTAACCTCGGAATTGTGAATTCAAATATGTTCTACCTGTTCAACCTAAGAGGAGGCACTCTTTTTTGAACATCCGTTAACTCTTAAAAGACAGTTTGACATACCCAAATAAGTAAGAGGTGGATGACTTAAACAGCGAAGCTCAGCAGGCACATTTTGTTCGAGAGCAAGTGCGTCTGTTTTATCCATCGCAAGCGGTGGTTTTCCTGAAATGTGTTTCATGTTTTCTTTCTTTTTTCTCGTTTTCACTCACTCCTGACCTATAACGTTCCCGTTCTCTGCCAGACGTCGCAGTAGGCAAGTTTTGGGGCTCAATGCTTTTTTCTATTAATATGAGAAATTATTTCGTCGAAGTCACCTACGATAGGGATGGGGTGGGGCTGAAAAGCGATATTGTTTAATGGAGCACACCGTAATCTTATACCATCCAGGTTCATAAGGAAAGGATCGACAGAATCCCTGCGGCGCTGCCTGGAAGAGATTCGGTTGAAGTGGAAGTCTACGGCATGGAAGGCATTCCTGACAATCAAGCTTCTGGTATCTTATGACTGTTTAAAAAATAAGTTGTAGTTATTGTTGCTAAGACAAACAACAAATTTTGCGAAATGTTTTTAGAGCAGCGTTTCTGCTGCATGGGATATAGTACTTGATAGAGTGTGCCGCAGCTTAAACTACCTGATATATTGCAATGCATATATGTAATGCACTGTGGCACATTTACTCAAAAGAAAGCTGAAGATTCGAGTAGAAATCTTAGAAATAATGCTTTCTTGCACGTGTTTTTGTTGTAGATCTGGACTATTTGTAAACGAGAAGGTGCACTAGGAGAGAAACATGAAGTTGTTTTTATAAATGCCTTGAATTTTAGCGAAAAAAGCTGATTTATGATTTTTGACCGCATCATCACCCACATATTCAACGACTATACCGAAAGACGTGATGTTCTTGAGTTCTTTAGTCAAGTAAGTCTCGATAGGAGTTTTCCTACGTTGTATATCGTTATTGCTATGTCCAAATTAGTGGACATACCTCAAGTATGGAAAGAAATAAATAATAGTGCAGCAGTTAAATTCTCATTGCTGCTGTTAGGTTTCCTTGTTATCACATTAATTGATAGATGATATAATCGAAGTCGAGTAATCGACGATTAGATTAATTATCATTTTTACAGGCGAACCGCAAGCAAAAGCTTCCAATTCGAGCACCACAGCACCGGCCTCGTCGAATGGTGTTCTCCCTATTAGACCAGCCGGTTGGTTTGTTGAGCGTATATTAAGTCATTTCTCATTGAGGAACCCTTGTCCTGCTTCATGTGCGCACCTGTTTAGCAGGCAATTTTTTCCGCATCCCATGGATTTTGGATTTTGATTATTAGACAACAAACTTGCTTACTCAGATGGTGTGGATCTGGTCTAGGCCTAAACCTAAGCGCAAATATAAGCCGGGCTTAGTCTGAAAAGTGTTCCTGTAAATGCCAACCATCGGCTGATGTGTAGACCTGCTTTTACTTCAAGGGTATGTAAGGATACATATCTATATTCCAGTTGAATGCAGGATTTCGGCCGAAAAACTTCGAAATGCGAGATTTGTGACGTGAAAAATTAGTACAGTTGAGCTGTGTTGAATTGTTTTCGTCCAATCGCTTTCTCAACAAGGAGAAGCCGAAGTGTCACTGAAGGTTAACTAAGCATTTCAATCTAAAATAAGCATCTTTGTCACAGTTGCTGAATGTCGTCAGTTTCGCCGTTTAAAAGATTTCGCATTGCGGAAAATTTCCTCACTAAGATTCACAACTAAGTACCTCTCGCTTTGACCTTCGACAAAAGGGTGATGCAGCGGAAGGTGGAAAGGGGGAGCTGCCGCCCAATAATAACACTACGGAATCGCCTAAGACACGCACAGAGTGTTTAGATACATCATGAAAGAATTACAACAGTGGAAGGAGGCTTAGAGTCCTCTCACAACACTGTGGCGATTCTATGTTTTCTTTCCGCAAAGTCTCCTGCGAAAGCTTCCTCTTCGTTTCGTTGGAATTTTGTTTTGTCTATTTTTGCTTAGTGACGCGGCAGAACCTTCTCGATAACGGCAGTCTGTTTTGTCTTCTCAAACCGATCCTCAAAGAGGGATTTTTTTAATAATTGAAAAAAGCAGAAATTGGTCAATGTAGCTCCTCGCTCTATGCTTTATTTCCCTCCCGATGAAATAAAACATCGCTTCTTTAAGTGCTGCACCGAAATTTTGCAGACTGACTCCCCACCCAATTTACACTCAACAGAAATGTTTCTGAGACCATTTTGGGCCATAAGCGAACTTCATTTGTGCTAGTACAAAATATGCTCGGCTGACATCCCACAGAAATTTTAAAGCATATTCCGCTATGGGCGGACGTTTCCGGTCGGTGGTTGAATGACCAAGTGAGATTGCTTATTTCATTTATGGCATCGTCTGCTATGTTGCTTCGCTTACGTTTCGTTTAATAGCAGTTGGTTCATACCTTTGCCTTTTGCTTCTAAGGCAAAGGACTCCGCAATTACGTTAAGTAAGATAACCGAGACGGTATTAATCCAGTAATGTTGGGATAACCATTTTCGCTTTTTATCTGAGGCTGGTGCCGTCCTTATTTTCTAAGAAGTTAACAGGTTCAAGTGTTAAAGTGCTGTGAATGTTTTCAGGAACACCTACGATCATGTCACTTTTCCCACCTATGTTGCCTCCCGCGATGCCTCCCGTACCACCTCTCATGCCGGGGCATCCGATGATGTCGGTGTCATTCCCTCCGATTCCAATGCTTCCACCGATATCTGCCGGTGCTTCAGGTCCTGTTCTGCCGAGGTAAACTGCAAACAATCTGTGCGGCGTGATAACTGTGAGGACAGCACAATTTTAGAAAAATCGATCTGTAGGGAGAACCTTGAGAAGAGGTGGAGGGCGAGCTACTTAGTCCGAGTTCTGCAGCGATTAATAAGAATACGTTATAGCTCACTGTCGAAAGGCCGCGAACTTCACGACCTCGCCGAATCCCTCAAATACGGATACCCCTTTCGCATGTTCCCCGCTCTGCAATGCTACGCGTAATTTTCAAGCATAATATGAGAGCCTTCATAAAATTATTGCTTGAAGCATCCTTTAGGGTAAAATCCATTTGGGTTAATGCTTGACTGATCGGATACGTCGAGATCATCGCAATTACTGCGACTTTTTTCTACAATACGTTTCTTTGCGACTGAGTTCATCTATTTTTCTTGTTCTCTGACCGTTGACAGTTTTGCGTCGACGATATTCGCAAGTGGCGTTTATCTCTGTACCTCCCACTTTAGAAACCTCCGATCTGAAATCTCAGAAATACTTACGTCAGTGTCAGCTCAGCATGCGGTGCAAGCTAGTATAATTTATCTTTGAATAATTTTCACACAAACCTGCGTTCCTCGGCAACAGATAATTAGTGTGCATTTGTTTTTGCCTAGTTAAGAGGGAATCGTAGGGCGCCTCACACCGCCGGTAGTCGGGGCTCAGTGTTTTCGTCTCGAAAATTTTGTCGAAATTAAACTCGCACTTAGCATTAACCCCAAAGGTACTTAGTAATGCTTGATGGAAGCTTCTTATTGAACATTCCATTTCTTGTGTTTCGAGCACTGCAAAAATGTCGTTTCAATTCAGCGCTCACTTTAATAGTTGTCTTCATATCACTTGTACAGTTTCCTCAATGTTCCGCCCACACCACTGGCAAGCCATTTTCAAGCGGCGATTGCTGGGTTGAAACCACCAGTGGAACCGCTCTCACAGCCATCTGGTTCGAGCAAGACCGCCGCCATGCTCGCGTTTCCCGCATATAGTGGTGATGGCCACTGTGCGATTCCCGCGAACACCGCCGATGTCGAGCGAATTAACGAAGCGAAAGGCTTTAAAAACGTTGGATCGCGAACTAAAATGATGTACGCCGACAACGGTTTATCCGCGGTGAGAGTGCTTATGATCTTTAATCTGGTTATGCACGAGCATTTACCAGTCCCCTTCAAACTTTCGGCATCCATAGGTTGCATGAAAGGAGAGTAAAGTAGTAAGCTCTGATTGGAGCCGTCTTCTTTTATGTTTGTGATTCGGCTGGCTGTAGTGGTATCTTTAACTGTTCATTCGGGTAACTATAGCACTGTTCTGCAGCACATCACTCGTTGACTGTCTCAAGCTGTCAACTGCGCTTGAGGGTGGCATGAATGGAATCCTTGAAAAACTTGTGGCAAGGTGCAAGAAATCGCTGAGAAAAAAGCATCTAAACTTGTAATGAGAACAACTAGACGGGGAGGCAATTTTAGTGAAATTAATGAACACAGCTGAAAGGGCAGAAGTGGTTGTAGTTACTTTCTAATAGACTGGGAGATAGGGGATGTGAAATGACTGCGGTATATAAGCGAATATCTGTAACGCTTATAATGACAGTTTGTTACCTGTATTGCTCATCTGTACTCCTATAAGAGAGTCTAACTTCTCATAGCGTTGAAACCAGGCTCCATCTTCAGCTAACGACGGAAGAAATAGGTACAAATTGGTGAGAAGGAAAACCTTTCTGTTGCTTTTCTCTTTCTTTTCTGTCCTTTTTTGTGTTATTTTTCTGTTCTTTTGCGACCTTTGACTAAAACCGAGCTATGTTTGCCGACGAAATAATTGTGAACGCAGCTTAATTGCAGGAGGAATCGTATGCAAGGTTGCGAGGATTGTTAGACGAACGAATGGTCTTATTGTTGTAATTTGTATAGAAGTTAAATTAGTTCTTTTTTACTTGAATGGATACTTCGGAGGCTATTGGGCTGATCGCAACGCTACGGTATTGGGCCCTTTGGGAAGAAAGGTGCAGAACTGAGAGGCATCATGGTTGAACAAAGCGTGGTTAAGCAGCAAAGTGAGGCAGGGAGTGTCATTAATTTGTTGGTGCCTGCCATAAATTCGTTTAGGGTTCATCACGCCTTATACTCCTGCACTGTAATTCTATTCAGGTCAGAAATAAATCGTTATTACAAAATTCACTGACAGCATATCTAGACATCGCAGCTCAGCGTAATTCATTTTAAATGGTGCATTAATGCTCCGTCCTTGCACTATAAGCAACCATTATCATTTCAAATACACTCAACAGTTCACCGCATAGACATCAAATGAGTAGCACTCGGCGTTGCATCATTCCACGGGGATTTATGTCGATTTGTTTGCATGGACTTAAGTGTCTCTCGGATGTCTGCAGCAGACACTTTTAGTTATCATATTTTAGGAAATGTTCCACTTTTTGATCCATAAGGTGTCATAAAAGTTGTCCGAGAAAGAGGATCGGAGATGAGAGAAGGGTAACCGCCTTCAAACCAGATTCACCTTCTAGCCCTCCAATCGTCAGGTGTAATAAACCAGAGTTACGCGTTCGACAGCGACAAGATGGGGAAGGAGTAACACAAACGTAATGTAGTATAGCCCAAGAAGAGAGAAATAATCGTCCAACAAGCAAAAAACGAGAGGTGATGTTGGAGTAGTGGATGTTATCCGCACTTTTTGACCTGCTGTCCTCTCTCCATGTTCACTGTTGCAAACCTTGTCGTCGCTATTTCAATTTCAGGGTTTTAAAAACCGTCAAAAAGCCGGAACGGTGATGTTCACCAGATTCGCATCGAAAACGCCATCATTTTTCGTGCATGTGGCCATCATTCATATCCTAAGTGGTCAGCCCCTCTCCTCTTCCTCCCTCAGTTCTTGTTCGCCTTTTCCACATTACTGAACTAGACATTTAATCTTTTTCATGACATGAAACGAGACTCCTAGCAACTTACTTGTTAAAAACTCGCAAGTCTGTTGGAAACTCGTGAACCGCAAAGTTTCTCGACGACGATAGTGTGCCTCTCTGTGGTTTCAGTAAGCTGCCTTTGCCATCCGCTGCAAAATGTGCCTTTCATTTCTATGAGGAGCATTCAAGCACAACTGCCTCCCTTCCTTCCGTTTCTGTTTCCCCAGGTTTTTGTTGACGTCGCAACTGTTAACCTGTTAACTTTGCGATATATGCTTTTGTTCATTAACTCTTTTTCCCTTCCGTTGAATTGTCACATCGTGTTGTTGTTCGGTCAGTGATTCTTTGAAAGTCTTTTCATTTACAAATACCATCCTCTACCTCATCGTAGAGTTAGACCTTGCTATCGTTCGTTAACTGTTACATTTTGTTTGTGTTGTCTCGAACGAATGCATGACAATATAAGGGCAGAGCAAACCTGATTAAATACGCGCTTTTGCAGTCACTCAATTCGCATACGTAAGTTAGGAGTAAACAGTGCCTTCGTGTCTGAATTAACCCAACCTCTGATAAAAGCATTTCTTTGCGGTCGGAGCCGTGCTGAGTATACGATGTTTCTTGGATCAAGGTGAAATATGCTATAAGGGGTCACTTTATGGTTTACATATGTGCCCAGCCTGTCTAGAATTTTACCGAAATTAACAACTCTTAAGAAGAATAAGTAGTCGCCTTATCAGCCGTCACGTCCTTTTGCAGAATATACTGGGAATAAAAGTAACACTCTGCAAACTCCTTCGCAAGGTTCAATCTCGAACCTATTGCTCCGTTATTACGAAGCGAGCGGTGCATCACTACAAACATGTTGTTTAGTGCTAATCTATGTTTGCTACGAAAGGACATCGGTAAATTTTATTGTACACAGTCGTTGCGGGAGTCATCAAAGACAAACGATGAGTATGGGAGGGGGCAGTCATTTAGGATGTCAGTGAGCGTTGTCACAGGAGATAGGTTATTACGTGTCACATGTGGCATAACATGCTGTTAAAATTTAAGTAATAAAATCGTTGTTTGCAAAAACCACAACAATGGAGTAATAAAAAAGTGGGAAAGCATTGATTACATATATCGATGAACGAAATCAGATGTCTTAGAGAAGAGCAATTTTTCTAATCGGCTGCGGAAAACGAAAACAATATGCGCATTCATGAGCCTAGCGGAAACTGGTCTCACACACAGATGAACTGGCTGCTGAAAGTTGAAAGTAGGAAGCACATTTCATTCATAGCTGGGGACACGGTGACTTCTGAGTGGTGCAAAAGTCAACAGCTCTTCGAGAGACACATCTGAAAACGTCCCCGTAATGTTTGAGCATAGATTAAAATCAGCGCTCAATCTAGAATATTCTGGCGGTTCGAGATTAAAAATGGCAACCTTTACCTACCTCTGTTGTAGAGTGGATAGAGGCAGTTAAACTCTTGCAGATCCTGCGATGTCCTTCGAATAAGTTCTGAAAGTCCTTTGAAATAAACTAATCCAAGTCTGCAGTATTTTCGACACACTTATTTAGCCAATAAGGTAATCGAACTAGTGTGGAGCCTTGAAGTATTCGGTGACAATAGACCGAACAATAAGGTTAAAGGCATTGCTAATATTGAAATGATTCTCAAGCACATCCTCAAGTTTTGCAATGTTCTGTTAGCAATGTCTGAACAGTTTGCATTGCACTTAATATCTTCACTAATCAGTAACTTCATCAGTTGCATTCACTAGTGCTAAACTATCGATTTGCAATGGATATTCACTTCGAAAACGTTTGTGAAAAATGTGCCATTGTTCAATGCAAATTGCCTGGAGGGATGAGTTCGAGCATTTCGCAAATGCATTAAGGTCGCTTCACGGAAAAGAGGAACTGATAATAAGATCCGTGAGAGAACGGCATCCTACACCAGCTATATTCAAAATCACCAACAAAATATACAAACTGCCTAATTTTTCTGGCAAATCGCTTATGTAAATTATAAACAATAAAATCAAAACAGTTTTTTCTCATCAATTTTCTCACTGAATGAAGTGCAGTTAAGAGAGGTTCCAGTACGTTTCAGAAAAGAACCTGAAGTACCATATATATCTGGTTGAAAAAGTTACCTAATAAGGTGGGCTGTGTTACATGCATTTATTAACCGATACTTACAATTTCACTTTGAAGATTTCTTCTGAAAGTTGAGGTCCGGCAATTTATAGGCGACAATAAAGGTGATATGGTTGAATCCTCCAAACTGTGGAGATTACACTTTCATGAGGGCGCAGATGTTCCATTTATAGCAGCATTCAAGATATATTCAAAAACCATGCATCAACAAGGTTACACTAATAAGCCTATAATTTTCTGTCTCTTTTGACGGACCTCCCAAAAAAGTGCAGTATAGGCAATTTTCAATGGCAATGGAAGCGAAAAGCAGGAAAGCTTCGCCGAAAAATCATAACTAAGAGCTCAGTGTTTACGAAGTGAAGTGTGTTTCAAAGAAGCAGAGGGAACGTTCATTGGTATCAATGAGAGTCGCAGCTGCTGCAGTCGACTGGAATCCTCGCGCTAGATCGCACCATCATCGTCATCACTCGCGCACCAAAATTCCCGACCGAAATACGCAATCATTAAAAAAGAATGCTAGAATAAGAACGAATCACCTCCCGGAAACCAAAGCTCACTAATTCTAACAAACTTCACTACGTAGCATAAGTCAAGAAAGCATAGTGCTATTCATCTCGTTTTCTGTGCTTTCTGCACGAGGAAAGTGCCCCCAACTAGACTTCCTTGTTCCAACGCAGCATAACATTATCACAGTCCGCCGTCACTAAACGCCAAGCCAATGCCCTTTACTTGCAAGCAGATCCCAAAATTTTGTCACCGCGTGCATTTTGCAAAGCATACAACTGCGTTTGCCAAAAACCCGCAACTTGTGCTCCAGCCGCGTTTCTGTTTCAAACGAGCTGCCAAAGATACGCCAAAATGCAGCTTTTCGAAAATTGCTCCTATTGCAGCGTCTAATGAAAACGATACAACACAACTGCATGGGCGATGTGCAAAGTCTAGTAGTAGACCGTAGCGTTTTCTAGCTTTCCGTCCCCCAAAGGGCCCATGCGGGCCCGCCATCTCCGGACCTCCCCCGCCTGCGCGGGAGATTCTGTGAAATCAAATCCCCTGGGGACCCTCGCGAGGATAAAAAGCTCCCCAGCACCCGCGGAGATACGATACAGCATCTCACACGGCGGGGGCTCCAGTTCATTGGAGTCCTTACAAACAGTAGTGTGCAGTTTAGGAACAGTCGCAAACAGGCAATTGCAACACAAACGCTGCGGTGTGCTGAGCATTTATAAAACTTGCTATGGCTGTCAAATACGAATCTGCGGACTGCGTATATCACGTTTGCTCTTTTACTAGATTTGCTACTTGTTATGAGACCTTGCAATTCCTCATTTGCAAAGTGCATTATGGCCGTATCATGTGCCGTCTATGTATTATGGCCCCTACCCGTATGTGGTCGTCTGTCTATCCGTTAACTGCAAGTCGAGAGACAGCAAAACCAGAGTTGCAAATTTTAGTGGTTTTTATAGCATTGCGGAATGACCGCCTATGCCAGCTCCCTCGCGTCCCTCGAAGACTCACCAAGTTCGAATGGGGCTGTGGACATTTGAAATGCTTCACATCAGTTTGAACATCAAGTTGCAAAGGTGATATGCTGGAAGACTTCGCTCAGATTGTGCTTCTGTTTTCTCGCTGGTCAGACCAGTCAGTATAATTACCACCAGCGTCTAATAAAATTCTAAGCGAACCATTCTCTGGTGTCGAAGGGGTGACGAAATGTGTTCCGATAGGCATATCTACGTGTCTCGAATCTCTTTCATAGTAAGTGGACGAAATTGGAAATCCATTTAAGAGGTTTTTCCGCGGTAAGCGTAGTTCAGCACCCCTCAGACGTCATGACTTCGCAGCATCGCTGCCAACTCGTAGACCGGGATTGTCTGCATGCATACGTAGAGCACGACATCGCCATAATAGAGCTTTGTACCAGCATTTAAAAACTCTGCAACGAAATATTAAAATGCGCGCATCAAGACGGCTGCGTAAATGCAACAGTGTGCACTCATTTATAGCGTTTCAATTATGGAGGACGGTAGTACGAGGATCAGCAGTGCTGAGTCTGAACAACCGAGTCGGCCATGGCCACCTAGGTGCGTTTTTTCGAACTCATCCAAACGTCCAGATTTAATTAAGTGGTGATTTTCGCCCCCCGGTCCAATCCAGTGTTGGATTTGAGAGTGGGTGTGGTGGATACTTCAAATATAATAGACGTTGGCATCGCTTCCCTTGCTGAATCCACGTGCAGCTTTCATGATTGCAGTTGAAAGTAATAAAGGGCGTCTAAAAACAGCGCTGTGGAAAAGTCGTTCGCATGTGTCCCTTTGTATAAAGGTACTTCTTTGTTCCTTGTATGTTGCTGTATACCTCCTCATGGTTTCCAATCGTCCTCTCCACGTCTTAGGACAACCTTCATCCGGTGGCTGCCCATATTGGCACTCTCAACGAGTCTTTCACGAGTAAGTACAACATTTAATTACTCTGTGTGGAATCTAATGCAATGCAATGAGCAAAAAAAGCCTATGACGTACTGATGTCTTTCCTGGACAAGAGCACCAAAATCATCCTGGCAGCTTTTGGCCCCTTGTTTTTGTTCTGATGGCCCTTCAAACTTCTCTTACCATTAAAAGTCGTCACTCTCAGCCTGGGGCGATTCTTTACAGCCAACATTCATTGTAACAAGTCCAGCGAAATATAACAATGAGTTCGCAAGGTTCAAATAAAGGTCGAATCTGGAAGTCAGTCTCGACGCCACTGGTCTTGAGGGGTAACACTTTGAAAGGTGAAATGATGTGTTGTTCAGTTAGAAGAATTCCGGGGGTGGCCAAATTGATGCAAAACTGGATTCAGTGCAGTCGTAAGGTAATTGAAGTCTGTATATGATAGATGTTAGAGAACAGAGAATAATATCTTTTTCTAGCTCGGCGCTTTTTCAGGGTTAGGCGACTGCAATAATATTTATGCAAATGCATGAAATGGTTGCATAAAACGGAGTTGCATCTAAATAATGAGTGCTATACCAGTGCGTCCATAGTTGGTGCTAGGCAGTTAATGCATTCAGTCCACTTTAAACTGCCATTTAGAATTGCCTTCTGAGGACTTTAAGAGAGAAAATTCGAACAAATGCATCACTAATAAATTTCTTAAAATGATTCGGTGCGAGGTCTATTTTCCGAGGAAAAGTTATGCTATAAAAGGTATTCAAGTAAATCATTGGCTCGATTCAAATTGCTCGAGGCGTAACGGTCAGTACGCTGCCTTTTAATGCGATCACAGTTGTATATAAAATAATATCCCACAATGTTGTCGTCGATGCCTCTGATGTCCATTCATTTCATGATCCGAGTGAACAACTGGACGTGTTGAGAGAGAGAGTGGGCGTAGGCACCTAATGCCAGTCGCTCATTAGAAGTGATCAACAGTGTTGTGCGACCAATCACAAGCTATGCCTTCCAGATTACGCTATATGGTATGCCTGCTTTTGCTTGTGTCGATGGGTCTATTACAAATAAGCCTCACGTTAATGCACTTATCTTCTTCTCTATGTCTACGACTCTTTGCTAATTTCTGTACTATTTTCCTGTCGCTGTTCGCAGTACAGGTAAGCTCCTTATAAAATGCCGTTGATAGACATACGATTAATCTTTTGGCTTTTCTATGTCGTTATCCTTTATTATTGCATAAGGCATCGAATATTTCAGGTGACATACCTGCGGCGTCCACATCCAACGACATTTTAAAAAACAACCTCAGTAGTTCCGAGTCGCGCACAAATTCAGGCACTTTCGCTGATTCATGTTTGTCGTTCGCAGATATCTGTGTCTGTGTGTGCGGTAATTTCGTTACTGCAACTACTGAACGAAGAGTTATGGAATTTGATAAGTAGAGTGCGCATGATAAAATCATCTGCACCGTCCTTCATTTAGGCCTATTGTTCTCGTACAACTTCTGCACATCTAGAAACGGAAATTTTTACATGCATTTCACTCTGCTCGGGTCGCAAAAAAACAAAACAAATCGTTAGTACACTCGTGGAAATGGTCGAATCGGCTAAGGTATGAAAGCATTATTGTCATATGTGAGTATTCACGTGCCGCCCAGCACCTGATGAACGAAAATTAAAGTGCTTCTTGCTCAACAAAAACATACATATTCCTTCATTTTGGAACATTGTTTTCAAATCATATGTATCGGAGGGCAAAATGAACTATGATCTTGACTTATTGCTCTGTATTTTTGTCTTTGTGCAGCGTTTTTCCCAGCACTTCCCGCGAAACCTCGTTGTGTGAAACTGGACAGGCCTACTCTTGGTCTGAAAGAACGCATAAATCGGGCCTATCAAACTATTACTTGACAAGCCAAGGACCGCAATTTTAAGGTGTGAAACCCTGTTCTTATTTATAGCAATCGCTGTTACTTAGATCGTTAAATTATTCGTTGCCCGACGATAAGGCGTCAGTATTTGGAATCAGTGTTCGTGGTGCAAGTCCGCACACTCTGAAGCAATCTGCGGTGGTCCCGCCCACCTCGATCTCCGGCTGTGAGCATCACTTTGTGTTTTGTATTTTAAATGATATTTCAAGATTCGTCATTTGTGTCACCTCTTTCGTTTTCAGTGGTGCCAGCTCTACTCTTCAGGACTAACACGCACTAAACGCGCTTTTTTTGACGAGGTTAACGTGCTCGAGACTTACCAACCAAGAGCCAGAACTATGGGTCATTTGTTCATGGTGAGCTTTTTGAGACTGTCATTTTTTGTAACTTTAGCTGCGGTACTTAGCACAGTTTTCCTCCGTTTTGCCGATATTTCTGAAACGTATTATGGCAATGATATCCTGTATATGTTCGGTAAAATACTTCCAGGGCACGAGTGCAGGTAGCTGTAGCAATGGAATTTGGAAGGGTAACCCATATTTCACGGTTATATCCCAAACTCAATTCCGTCGCTACTGTCACCTCCTTTACGAGTTGTCGATACTTTTAGCAGTGCCATATTTGCAAGTGTATACATTGGGCTCTCAAATGCTGCCAAGAGGAAATCTTTATCAGCAAATTCGCAAACGCGGTTGGTTTTGCAGCACAACGCGCTGTTAGGCTTTGTGATTGTTGTGGGATACCTCCACACCATTCAGTCTCATTTGCGGATGTTCAAGAACGCATCGTATCAGTCTCCGAGGTGCCCTCATCGAGGCTTTGAGGGAGAGGGGGCTCGCCCCAAATTGCTCCAAGTTTTGCTGGGTGACGATCGAAGGCATGAGTCGTGCTTGTTCTTCAAAACGAATCGGTCTCCTCGCATTCGCCAGTACCGACTATAATGTCTGCAACCTTTGCTGATCAAGTTGCAACGTGTAACGGTCGTCTACTTCGTGCAGTGGTCACTACTTAACACGTACTAGGACCTCCTTTGGATGCAAAGAAAGTTGGAAGGGTTTTGGGGTGTCACCTTTGTCCACTCACATGCGAACACATTCACATATGTCGACAACATCCATTTTACACAAAGCCTAACCAACGCTAAAAAAGGTGCCTTTATTTTGCGAAAGATTTCCGTAGGTAACGTCGGAGCTACTGTTCCTGCATCAACTCGCAAGATGGTGCCGGCGAAACTTCATTATTCACATCCATGTGAGCGAGTTGGACCTGCACGGAGTGGTGATAAACCATAAACCACAATAATCGCAGCAGTCTTTCGTTATGGCCGCTTTTGAAACATTATCGTAATCGTGGCTATTTCCGTTCATCTTCGAGATTGTTACTGTCGTTCCAAGAGTTCATAGACCATCCTCCCGTTGTTTTAGTTCCCCACTCATCGCCGCACATGATTTTGATATTAGTACTTGTTTCGACCTACAAATGATCGAGTTTAAATTCATGTAAAATGATGTATAGTAAAACGCGTTTACCCTTGCCGGGAATATGAGCCTAAAAATAGGAAGGAAAAAGTGCAAGCGATGAGTTTTTTAATGATTAACAGCATTTGTAAGCGGAGCAATAAATTCTGCACAGCAAAGGATCGCAATTATTTTTGCTTCGATCAAATAGATGTTTTATGGAGGTGAGGATTATGCCTAGGGCACATGTGCCACGCTGGAGTCATCCCACGTCCTAAAGAGCCGTTCGAAATTTGTCTTTTCGAAAACTGTTATTAAATAAGTCTTTCGCAAGAAAGCCCTTTCAAATAAAAAACTTCATTGATGAAAGAAAACTCCTCAAGACAGTCCGCTGCTAGAATAGGGCAACCAAAGAGTGGCTCCTTAAACAAATCCACTCATACAATCGAGAGATGTGACTAGAATCATTTTTCAAGTAGACATCGGAGGAAATACTGAAGAAACAGAAATGTGGAATGATTCATAAGAAATAACGAAGCGGACTAACAGATTTAGGCAGACAGCTGTTTATTGATATCCAACGAAATGCAGTTCAGTTCTTGATCTCAATGACGTTATTGTGACGTTATTGAGTTAATGAATCTCTTTTAAAGCCTGAACCACCGACTCCCGCACCTGAACCGACCAACATGAACGGCGAAATGGCTGCATCGAGAAACGCATTTATACAACTCAGAGACGCGGTTTGAAGCCTCTTCCTTCCTTGTTCCCTAGATCACCGAAACGTCTCATAGATTCACCACATTAGTTCCACTTTACATCCTCGTTATACTGCTAGCTGGGTGCCACATTTTCACAGCAATACCAAGCACTGCATGTAATTCCAAGTTAACGACACACTACTTATCGGCAACACAATATGTTTAACAAAGAAAACTGAAATTAATGAGCGTCCTGCTTTACTCCGGTGGAGGCGTGACAGGGTCCCTAAGGGTATTGTGCGAATACCGACTGATAGGTGTTGGGCCATTTCCGTCACCATGCACTACTGTCAAGGGATCTGTGCTTCCAGATCACCTCCGCAGTAGCGCAGCCTACCCGCCCCCTTGTTTAATGCCGAGAAGTAAAACCAGTTGCGTCTTGAATTTCGATATTGAGACCGGAGACCGGATCGGGATTGACACCCACAGTGCAAAAGCAGTTCCTGTAAGCTACCTTCTTTATCCTGGAGAACTCCCAAAACCCGAGAATGACGCTGAAAAAGTCGAGCTTCAGAGGCAGCAAAAACAACCAGAAAGCATGATTTTATTGCTCTGTCTAATATTTCTTCATCACCTCATTCGAATTTAGGTTTGCTTTCTCATAGCGAAAGTCATCAGCAGTTGACCAGCAAACCCTTAAATGTTACGAATGCTTTGTGAATTTCCTGTCAAATGATGCGCGGGCATTGGTGTTAGTATTCCCAGGCCCAATTTTCGGTGCAGCAAAAGTTTTTAAGAAGCCTATGGAAATGACCGAAGTCCAAAGGCCACAAATAAAATTCCTTCAGTTCCAAAACTTTTTATAAAATTTGTCACCATCGGAGACCTTAGAAAGTAGGCGCCGTATCCGAAATTAGCGACCGCAAGGATGAGGAAACTTTTCCACTGGCTACCAACGGTGCACTTTTGGTGGCTCGGCAACCACTGAAATAGACGTTGGTGGAGATGGAACTTCCCCAGTTTCAAAATTTTTTAGTGAGGGGGCCACTTTCAAAGTGGAGCTAAGACTCTTCATATCCTATTAGGCAACTAGTTTGAGGGCTTCAGAAGCGCCAGTGGGGCGCTGAACGGCTCGCAGCAATCTTCGCTACGAGGAAGCTCACGGCTATCGACTGTGGCGTGACCATTTGGAAGAATAAGAGGATCATGGAAGTCTACCTGTGCCCTCTGAAATCTAATTTTTTGGCCGCTGCCACTAATGTTCAATTTTCCGGCCAAGGAAGTTTTCATATGGTGGCTTATGCTGATGAAAAGTTCGAGCGTTTATAAACCGTTCCAACATGAGCCGGTAGTTCAACTAGTTCTGAGCACTATCTCGTGGAGCCGCTCTGCTGGAAGGTAGCTTCTGTGGTGATTTATGGTGTAGGATTCAACGGGCAAAAGCTGAGTGCCGAGACTCTCTCTAACGGATATTTCATTATGTTATCTTATAATTTACAGGAAGGTTGTCAGAGATCAACAGGTTATGCGCCTACATACAAGCGCGATAGGTGATGCGTGCAGATCATTCAAAATGAGCGCGAATATTTGTTCACTTTGTTTCCTGCTTGGCGATTCAATAAACGTGGAATGATTTAAGCATTACGCGAACGAATATGAGCATGTGACGAAAGTGAATCGTGAGTTGGACGCTATCGACAGACAGAAACAAACAGATTTGGGAGAAGCGAACAGCGATCAGTCGTCAGGACCAGAAATCGAAGGACCCGTGCTGATCGAATTCCAGTCAGAACCTGAAGAGGAAGACGATGAAGAAAACAGTGATTTTCACATCTAAGCATATTTTCTGTTCTTTCAGATAAGAAAAGAAAAGTCAAAAAGTCAGTTACGATAGGAGAGCGGTGTCAGTGAATTCAATATTCTGAGATTGCATTTGGTGCTTTGTGTTCTATATTTTGCTGCATGACACTTGTCATTAAACGTTACGTAATCGCCGTGTTGTCTTTGCTGCGACGACACTTCGCACGATAATCTCCCATAACGATCTGCTCCTTGCTGTTCTTCTCCACGTCGATCCAACGTCTCTTGAGAAAATTTTCCCATGTGCTGGCAGTCTTTCTGCGGGTCTTTTGCGACATCTTCGGTGTCAGTGCAAGACTCCTGCGCTCCACCTATTGTCAATTGTTCGGATTGGCCCAGCGTAACTTGTTTGTCCGCTTTTCAGTCACTACATCTTTTAGCAATGATATTCGCCTTATATCTTTGCATTTTACATCATTGCGAAGCGATATTCGAGCATCGATCTCTCCATTGCGCAATGTGTTATTTGCAGTCGTTTTTCTTCTGCAGCTTTTAAGACTGTAGAATTGAACAACCTCGCTTTTGTTTCTTGCTTAAGTTAGATTTTAGGATATCAGATATTTTTTTGAATTCACCCCAAACGGCTCTCCGTCTTCTAGAAACTTCCTCCTTCAGGTCATTGTCCGTCCCAGTTAAAGATAGCTTTCCATTTCTTTTATAAATTCTCCATCTAGTTTTATTCTGTCCAAGGCAAGTCTTTTGTTTTCATAAATTTGTTTTAGTTTTGTTGACCTCCACACCTAGTGCCTTCTCTGTCCAACTCCATCAGCATTTTTTGAAGCTCCTGTGTTGTACTACCTATGAGGAAAGTGTGATCGGCGAACCTCAGGTAAGGTGGTTTAATTTTTCCCCATCAACTCTAACGACCTCTGTTAGTGATGCAAAGGTTGGGCTGGATAATATCATCGGCGAACAGCAGAGAACAGCTTAGAACATATTGTATCACCCTGCTTGATTTCTTTGCAGACTCAAATTTGCAATTCATTATTGAAGAGCCTAACAAGAGTGATACTACCCTCTAGCGCTGCTTGAAGTAATTTGACGTAATAGGAGTGGATTCATTGGTCCTTTAATCTGCCAAGTACTGTGTTGACCTCCACACTCTTGAAGGCCTTTTCGAAATTCACAAAAGCTACTGCAGGCGGAATATTGTGTTTGCGGCTCAATTTGAGTAGCTGAGTTAGGGCGAAAACATGACATCTCGTGCTATACCATCTTCGGAGGCGGGCCTGTTCGCATGGTTGTTGCTCATCTAACGCTGTGAACAAGCGGTTAGTGATGTCTTTCGCGAACAGTTTATAAAGGTTTGACAAAAGACACGTTGCTCTTTCTTAGGATCTTCCTTTTCGCACCTTTCCTGTCGTGTAGGACGATTTTTGATTTCCTCCAAAGTTAATGAATCACCGACCTTCGTGTGATTGCTGAATCGCTGCGTCAACGCCTTATAAAGGCACTGTCCATCTGCGTTCAACGCCTTCACCGAGATTCCTTCTAGATCGGAAGCTTTGCCGTCTCCGTTTTTGGTAAAGCATAACGCACTTCGCTCGCTTTTACCGGTGGAATAACCGAGTCTGCTTCATTGAGTAGCGGTGTCAGCACTTTGACCTGAGAAGCGAATGAATGAGTGTAAAATTCCTTCCAGATTTTTTTCCGTGCCTCCTCGATTTGTTGCGCTCTCCCCACCTTCGCCTTTCGGGACAACGAGGTTTTTCCTATGCATGGCCAGATTTCTTTCACACTTTTCCAGACTTTTATTTTCCTTCACGTTTTCGATTTAGCATATTTCACGGTATTTCCGGATATTTTCGGAGAACCGGGTTGTTATCTTTTTAATCATAATGGAGTATTCAAGGGTACGGACTTTGTCCCTTTTCATTTCCTTTCTTTTTTGAAGCAGCCTACGCGTGCCTTTGTTATTCTTCTTTCTGCTTTGTTTGGCTGCTTTGATTCTTCCTTCCTAACAGCTTCATTCCGTTGATTATTGAACGATTGGTAGTATTATAGAATTCCACTTATATGTTTTTCGAAAAATTGCTTCAGTCAAATGCTGATTGCTTGACCGACAGGGATCGTTCGAGTGCTGCATTGGATGGATAATCGACTAAACCCCAATGAATCCCCCTCCTGTCGGAATTCGGAACCACAGTTACTTCTAAACACTTTTTTTACCAGATATTTGCAAAAGAACACTCAAAATTGTGACTGTTCAGTCAGACTTCAACTCATTAACGCCTCCTATGACATTTTAATTGGAATTAAATGATGCAACATAAATCGTCATTGTATCATTTTCTTGTCAAAGCATCATTGAATTGCAGTTGATTTCATTGGTGAAACACAGTAAATGAGCACAACCTTCGAGACAATTACAAAAGGAGGAGGGGAAGAAGTCTGTCGACATTGCAATTTTTTGCGTTTAACTGAGAAAAAAATTCAGCTGAACAAGATCACTAGAAAGCATGGACGTTGTCGTTCGCAAAGTTGAGCCCCTTTTTTGAGTTGAACGTGTTCAACAAGGCTGCTCAAATTTCATGACGCTCTATCCCAAAGCGTAGCATCCGATATCATAAATTTACTTTCTAAAGCAGAAAACTTTGAAGTTTCATATGAAAATGCTGAGATCGAACATAAGTAATCCGACCAATGAGAAATGTTATTTGTATCGAGGTCATCGTTATGAAGTCATTAACCCATCATTTTATAAATTTCAGCAAATGCTATTCCCAGACGTATAAGACTGATTATGAACACTATTCACGGGCACCTGCGAAGAGGGGAAAGCCGAGCCTTTCAAAAAGGACGAAGAATTAGGAAACATGTCGCGTAAGGACGCGGCAAAAATATGCGAGAAAAAGGGGGGGGGGGAGGGGAGCTGCGGGTCCGTGCTTAGCGCTTTTACGGAAGAGGCTGAGACTAAGAGCGTCAAAAGTTAAATACACTAACAAAGAATGATAACAAAGAAGGAGACATAGAATCCTCTCACAACAAAGTGAGGATTTTATGTTTCCTTTCTCACAAAATCTCCAGCGAAATCTTCTTGATCACTTCGCTGGGATTTTGTTTTGACTGTTTCGCCGTTCGACGCGACAAAACATATTTTAATATGTTCACACAGGTCACACCCAACGCTCACATCCGCGTTACTTTTTATGATGTTTGAATGTTTGTAAGCTCCCGCAAGAAATAAAGTGCGTTTTGGAATGTTTGTTGTCTCCACAGCATTCAGTAACTGTGAATTTCCGGTATTTCCATGGTAGCGTGCCTGTGAACAGCTCTGTAGTTGCTATGAGGAGATAAGACTAATTTTTATCAGAAGATGCTAGCGAAAACCGTTAGATTTCTCCTTTGCTTCGCATGCTATGAAGCATCATGACAGTGCCATGGAAGGATTGAAAAACGCTGCAGCCATTGATGCCAATCGATGCAATCCTCCTTTAATTCGCTTTCATTCTCTTCGGCTTTAGGCGAAGAGCCTATTCATTCAGTTTCACAGTCTTATAGAAACTCCGATATTGGTGTCGCCCGGCAAATCCACAGAATTCATGCATCTTACAGTCATTCTTCTTTCCTTTAATCTGCACTTTCTCTTTTTTGCCGTTCGAAAAGAAAATATTGCGGTAAAGGACGATTTAAGAAATTGATAGCGTCGAGCGAATTCAGCACTTCAAGAAACTTTTCTTGTCATTCGCAGCAAATATCCTCAACTTCAGTCCATTTAAGACTTCGGATTACGCGAAGATTTCAAATAATGAATTTGAAGGTAGTTGCTTGCGTCTTTCGCGTTTGATGTTTTCCAAATAGCTAAAAGCACACAAGCACACCTCCTCACCCTTCTCTTGATTACACAAGAAAATGTGAAAACAACAGTTTATCCTTTCTGAATCTGAAGTGTGTGCATAAATTTGTCTGTGCCCTTTCTAATATCTCAGTTGTAGCTTTGAAGAATTTTCTTCCTTTTCGGCTTCCCAACTTCCACCAAGGTCATATTATTTCTCAAATAACAAATGATCATTCTTGCAAACGGGATGTTCCACTGAACAGTTTCTACACTTTATGCAAGATCATTTGGCTGCATCCGTCAGGCGTTGTGGGTCAGCGTTGATGGAGATGCTAGAACGTTTTGGCTAGCCCCGACTTCATGCGCGCATATACAGTAGCGCTTTCTTTGCTGTCGGGCTGAAGCTAACGCATACTGCGGTGCGAATCAGCCAGTTTGTGTTGTAAATTCTTTCATTAGTTTATACACATGAATTGTTGTATAGGCGAAAATAGAAGCGAGCAGAAGTGTAGTGTTTTTACGATCTGAGTGCTCAAAGGTTGTCCGAATATCCCACAGTCATAAACATGCAATAATGCGTTTTTGGGCAAATCAATCATTTATTCCGTTGTTCACAAGAAGAAGCTTCGGTTTGTTAGTTCTATGTGCATTTGGCAAATGCTATCACTTTGTGTCTTGTCATATGGAAGTGATGAGGCACCACCTCGTTTCAGTCCTAAAACATGCCTTCTAATCTCAACTTTTTGTAAGGACCTCCTGACTGATTTTGGAATCTCCTTGATAACACAAGTGTTGCAGGTAAGCGATAAGATACTCACGACAACTTATTCAATGCATGATGTGCCCTCACTGTCACATATAACTCTGTAGTAGTAAAGCACGCTGTTATCCAGTTCATCAGCAGAAAGATGTGTCTTTTCCTTGATGACCAGTCAGAAGCGGAGCATAAGTTTCTTATGAAGCTCAACTGAGTACACCTAACGGCCTTATGTCTCAATATCTGAAGCAAGCTTTTGCACCACTCAACGTGTGCCTTGCGCTCGAGCGATATCGCCTCTTCAGACTTTTGAAAACGGAATGCGCACTTTTCCACTAGCGATGGGTCCACTTGCACTGTAGGTGGGGAATGCTCAATCAGCGTTGCACTTGCACTAGCATTAATTCTTATGCACATCTGCTCGAGATGCTTTCGGTGATCTTCCGCAGCTGGTATATGTGAGTAATTTTTAGCACAGGAAGCACAGCTGATGCAGTGTTGAATACCGGTGGAACGATGAGTAGAATGGGCAACCAAACTTCAAGTGAGTTTGATGATTCCAAAAATGTTGCCTGCAAAATCTATTCTCATGCGAGTTTTTTTAGTCTATTCACCAATAAGAAAGTTATCGCTGATCGACTAAATAACGCTATCTTCTATACTTTTCTCAAACTTCTCAAGTATGCAAAGTCTTGCGGTCAAGGTCCCCAATCTCGATCTTGGGGCGTATGTATGTTAATGCGTCGGTCTCAACAGAAGACCGATCGGAGTCTTAGACTCGCTTCTTCAACCAGGAAATCGTGGATGCGAGAGCTTGCGGACCACCAATCGCGTTTTCGCCTGAAGATATCGATGGTTGTCCGACAGTCAGTGGTTTAGGTGAGCGTGCGTTTATCTTTTGCCTGTAGATTCCTTTTGTTACAATGTAATATAAAATCAGTTGCTGTGATGATTCGCGACCTCCGGATTGTCACTTACTGTAGCGTCTGTCGTTGCATTGCATGAAGCGTCTAAGAAGTACATATATGTCTTGCGCGGCAAAGTTTAACTCAGTTCAAATAAGTCCCATTGAATGAGAGAATATGCAGGTTTGCAAGATTGCTTCACGTTGAATGTGAAAAGATTTCGAGATATACTGGGCACATCCGACTGTTATTTGGCGTAAGAAATGTGAGGACGCCGCTATGGTTTGAAGAGAATGCCAAGGGCATTGCAAGTCTCTATCAAGTTGCCGATTAGTAAAACATCGGCCGACCTTTCCTCGATAGTTGTTCACGTACCCATATCACCCAACTGTACTCACTTCAAATCAAACAGTTCTTTCATCGCTGATTTCGCCGTTTTTGCATTTAAAGTTAAAATGCACGATTTCTTGGAGCCAAGGCAACACTCACAAAGTTTCTTAATTGATGTTTTACCTGTTGGCTTATTAGAACCAGGCAGACGAACGGATAGTTGGACAGAAACGACGTCAGCTCTCTCGAGGATTTTACAAGAATCAGTTACAAGGTGGGTGGTCAATAAAAAAACGAAGTTGACAACAAATTAAAGCATATGTTTTCAGTGCAGTGAACGAAAGAGGAAACGCCACGCAGCGTTGACAATTGAGAAACGATGCCCGCACTCAGAGCATTGGCCGGACATAATATCTCATATGCTTAATTCACGCTGCTTTGCAATGAACACCTTTCGCACCTGTTTGCTCACATCTTTCATTGGCAATGTTTGTGTTGCATTTCCTCTTGCTTCAAATTAATTCGTTTCGAAAACCGCTTGGAGATTTCTTTTCTTACCAGCTACAGGTCGAATATATTTTTGAAAACTCCGCTTTCGAATAGGTGCTCTCCGGTCGACCTCAATTTCACCTCTCTCCTGAGTCGAAAAAAATTTGTGATTTTCCTTTCCCGAATAACTATAATTATATTCGGCTTTGTTTCCGCTTTCCTGAGATTTACTGACTTTACTACATGCTTTAAGTAAATACAGGAAAGAACCCTACTACGCTATTGTCAACACACTTGAGCCTTTCAATTTATACGTTCTTTATTCAAGCTCGAGTCCCTTCAACATCGCACTCAGCTGGCTGCGGTAATAGGATGAATCAAAATATCACAAATGTTTCTCTCCTTCTTTCTCAATTCGAGCTCGCTGATTACATTTTCGGATTTGCGGTGGAAATAGGCTTCAAACGGTAGCTTTATCTCACTCTTCTTGGTCTGTCAAATGACATCCTGCCTCCTTCGGATTCTACTACCCCAGTCTTCCGTGCTTGTAACTGATTCTGAGGGAAGTTATCACTTGGGGTGATATATAGATGCCTTGAAGAGACGGGAGGACTGCACTGTTCTCTACTAAGTCGAGTGTCTTCTTGTAGTCGGTGAAGGCGAAATAAAGGGACGGAATAAATTCAGTTATCTTTTGTTATTACGTGTGATATGATCTTCCGTCGAATGCCCATTCGTTATCTCCGTCTTTTCACCTTCCTGAGCCGTATCGAAAAGTGTGCTGAGGCGCCTTAAGAGAACTTTCGTGAATGTCTTCTAAACAACGAGCTGTAGCAAAACTGATTAGCAATTCTTTATTTTACCTGGATACTATATCTCCTTATGATTAAATTTTCTTCCTGCTAGCTTTTTGAGATCGATGTGAGAATTTCTGAAATTGTGTCGAAATCCTGTTCATTCTCTTGTAATGTTGAATTACTCACTTGGTTTCTTCACTAGACGCGGGCGTTGGCCGATGGTTTTTCATCTGACAGAGGTGTTGATTCCCTGATTCATTTCAGCATTTCTCGTATCGCCCTTCACAATCCACAAGATCCTATCCTGGCGAGCAAACAAGCAGCTCTTTATTTACTTTTGGTCAGTGGCCTGACATGAACTTCAATGTACTGGTAGTTATAGGAGGCGACAGTCACTTCCTCTTCTGAACCGTTTGAGGATACTGGCTTTTTTGCCACTAGACTTCCTGTACCATCAGCTTTCCTGTACCACGTTTCGGATTTCTTGATGTCCGCCTTTATCGTTGTCATTTTCCTAAAACCATGTTCTTTACATGAAGACAGAATTCGACCGGTGTCCCGTCCTTCTTAAAGGCATATATGCAAACGACCATGAAAAATCCAGTCGTTTTAAGCGGTGTTCCAATTTGACGTAGTAAACAGTTTCATCCATGAAGCGGATCTTCATAATTTCACTTTTTTGAAGATGAAGCTTGAAAGAGCTTCACTGTTTATACGTTCTTGTTTTCTCGGCGGTTTCTTCTCGCCGACGTCATCTTGGGAGAAAGGAGCTAACGGTCAGTTTCTCTGGTCTCAAAGTCGTATATGTCAGTGTCAGCAGGAGTTATAAAAGGAGAGAGTCGTAAGTGACTGAATTCTGTAAGACATGTGGTGATGCAAATTTAGAAGCAATGCGACCGTTTAGATTTCGCACTCTGAAAAAATTGCATTATCTCAAATATTCGACAATACCATAGGTGTTCCGTGAGACTGCCGAGTTTTCTGCGGTCGAGAGTAGTCACTTCATTGAGTTTTTTAGCACTGCCTTATGCGCGCTTAATCCAGATAACTTGGGTAAAACAAAGCACGACACTCCTTTGCGTGAGCTCTCTTACGAGCTTCGAATGTTGCAGACGCCCAGACATCTGACGTATGGAAGCGTTGGACATAGAACAGCTAGCGAAGCGGGATGCGGCGAAGAATGCACAAAGTGCCGCTGAAGATGCAGCTAAAATCAAAAAGCGCGGCTACGACGACGTCGTCATTAGCGAGTTTGCGTTTTGTTGCTTCCTTATGATCCCTGACGAGAGCGGATTGCTTTTACAAATATATGCTGGGCCAACTTGTATGTATGGGACATTCAGTTCGAGTGAAGAAAGCTGCAGTGATTGCTTTGCAAACTTCGTGAATCTTTTAGCGTAATGCCTCGAATGTTCATAGAGCCTCTTGTTCAGACTTTTTTGCCACCTGCCGGGTAAGCAGTGAATGAAAACAACTGGATGTAGTTAATATAGGTGAGGCTGCAAAAGTACTAGGAGGAGTACTTCAACGGCGTTCCTATCGCGCTGCTAGTTGAAAATATGAGCAGCAATAATGAAGAGACACCGCATGTTGGAAAAAGGATTGGGTTGACAGTGAGCAGTGGTAAGGCATACCTGAACGATGAATTCCGAGGTGTTTTTCAGTGTGAGCAGTACAGACACCGTGCCGAACGGGAAGTCGGACGAAGAGAACGATAAAAAAGCGAGAAAGGTATAATGCAAGTTTGTTTAAAGCGCAGCTAGATGACTCTCTGGTAGCATAATTGAATATATGGAGGGCTATTGTACTCTTGATAACCGTTTAAAGTGTGAAGCTCATCTAGAGTTCCTAACGTCGGATGAATTTTTCCGGTTTGCTTCGTTTGCTCCATTTATTCTATGGTTTTACTTAGGTGCGTCATGTTTGAAGATGTCTTTCTGACTGATAGAGTATCAACGGTATCTGCCTTATATATATATATATATATATATATATATATATATATATATATATATATATATATATATATATATATATATATATATATATATATATATATATATATATATATATATATATATATAGAGAGAGAGAGAGAGAGAGAGAGAGAGAGAGAGATTCTTCGAGCATAGACTTCTTCCAGCCATCTTGATGCTTTTATTTGTGTTTGTGTTCAGATTGGATCCACAGTTAACGCCACAAGCTTTCAAATTGTACTCGGAATAGGAGTATTGCAAAGGAAAACACGTTTAAGCTTTTTATCAGTTTAAAGCTCCTTGTCACGAAACTGGCGCTAGAGGTAAAAGAGTTGCTGTTGACTGCTCACTCATAGGGAGACAAGCAGCATGAAGGCGGAGATGATCGCTCAAGGAAGAAGGCTGCTGAGGCTCGTGAAGCGAAAAATCGCATTGCGGTAGGCGGAGCTCCGTCAAAAGAGGCAGAAGGCCATAACGAAAAATCACGGGACACTGTTAAGACGAGTGAGGTCTCCTCCCAAAAGGAGAAGAAGGATAAGACAGATCAAAACAAAGAAGTTCAAAAGGCAGATGTTGCGAAAGATGCTTCGGACTTTCGCGATAGTGGCGCTGCTCCATCTGCAACAGGTGCTGCGAACGTACCACGAGAGCAAGGGGCAGGTAATCCGCAATACATTTTACTTGGGTATTATCCGCCTCTCACCATCCATTCGTAAGTACTTTCCATTCGTGGAATTTGCAAAATTTTGCAAATCACAAACTTTGCTAAACATCATTATTTAATTCGGCTGCACCGTATATAGAATATAACTTTTCGCTCATGCAAGTGCATGCTAGCCGAGCTCTGCATTTTCATTCATGAACGCTTTGTTATGCGCCCTCGCAAATTTGTGCCTTCGAAGCCTCTCACAGCAAAGCTGTGTCTGGTGTTTGCGTGCTCGTATTTCAGATCGTTGCGTACTTTCAATTCAGGAGCAAGCGAAGATAGATTACCTTCTATAGTAAGTTCGAAGCCACTCTGTGGTTCTCGAAACTAGTTATAGGCAGTTTAAGGTGTTAATTTTTTAAAGCCACATTTAGACATTTGCAATTCTAAGCTTCTATGTCTCAGAGGATTTGCTGTTACGGCCGTTCATAGAAATGAATAAAGCACTAAACTGAGAACGTTGCACCAATGAATGAGTGGAAAAGCGCACCGCGCGAGTAGGAGGGTACGCACATTGGTGATTCACGTACCTGGCCACCCAGTTCTATTTGCTAATTACGAGTAAGAAAACAACGCATCCATATTGAGGGCGATTGCGTTCCAGTAGCCCTGCAGAACCGCTTGCTTGGTTCATCCCAAACTGAAAAATGCACTTACATTTGCGGTTTTGCAGTAGTTGAATGTGTCATTCAGAATGCAGTTACATTGTCTTGCTCCAACTACTGCACTTATGTGAAAAATTATCTTTGACAAGGTGAACATATCTTCAGAAAAGCCGAAACCAAAGCGATGTGGATGTTGCTCGATTCAATGAATGCTCCAGGCCAAAGGCATAGCACATATCCACACACATCCCCTTTGATCGTTGTGTGTACTTCAATAAACAACTCGTTTTATAGGTGATATTAGGAGCAAATATCTTCTGTTCGAAAAAACGCTCACATCTCATGAAGTTTCTTCTATGGCTTCAAAATTAAAAAATTTCAGCACATACGGAAGCTTGCGAAACATTCATCTGATGATTGCATACATACGAAAGAAAACATGACGGGTTAACAGACTCTGCAAGTATAACGCAACAGCCATTGAAATGGATGATGACAAGCTCAAGGAGTGTTCGTGGAATGATCAAAGTATTTGACAGCTTGCATGTTAGCCTGAAGAGCCGTTCACCCCACAGACATTTTTTTGCTCAGTTACGCGAGCGATGAAGAGGAAAACATGCAGAACAGCGACCGCAACTGAACGAAACTTGGTTTGGTTAGAGCCCGCTGAAGACTTCACCTCGTAAAGAAATTCCCTTGAAAGCTTGAAGAACTTGAACTCCAACTGCAGAAGAAAAAGGAAAAAGCGAACTTCCGTCGATAAAAACCAATCGGAATTTTGCATTCTGATACGTACAGTGAATCAGACCCTTCAAAAGCACTGCTACAATAGAGTTATAGCTTATTGGAAGTGCAACAGAATACAGTGTTCACACCATTTCAGGAATAAGTGTCGACGAGGTGCCAGATGAACATAACAGGTCTGCGCTTTTGCACCTCGCCAAACTTATCAGCTGCTTTTACCGGTTATCAACAGAAAGTAAATTATGTGAAATAAGGGTTTCATATTTCATTTAGTGAGTAAAAGCACAGCTTGTCACAATCAAGTGGCCACTCCCTCTCAAAATATGCACCCGTTGAGGGCAGGAATGGATGCTACAGCAGAACGTCCCAGGTTTATGCCATTTCATGTCTTGATTCGTGTTTTCCTTTTTTTCGGTAAGCCCTGTTCGGGGGCAAAAGCTGCGATGGTGCCGTTTTTCCAAAATACTCCATGCATTCCTTTAAACTCAGTTGCCTTTTTTTTGTTGGAAGAACGTCTTGCATCCTAGTCGCAGCCGTTTCATTTCAATGCCTGCTTGAAAAGAGCAAATCATGTATCAACCATGACGGATATTAAAGAGACATACACTGGAACGTCAGTTATATATTAGTTATTCGAAATGTAACATATTAAAGAGAAGAACATTCTTGTTGCAGTGTTGATGCAACTCCTTTCTTTCATTTTCCCCTCGTGGGGATTGCACATTGAATCAGCGTTATAGGATTTAGCACAAACGAAGGTGAACGTTTTAAGGCTTCTTCATTATCACAACTTCGAAAGACCGAGGTCGATGTGCAATTGATCTTTGTCTTTTTTTGTTACTGGGTAGTATGTGTTATTCCATAATTGTCTCTGCTTCATCAAAAGCAGAAATAGTCAGTTTTGTTTTCACAGGCGTTGCTTTTGACCACGCAGTGATATTCCGAAAGTTGCATAGTTTTTTTTTCCCAACATTCAAGGTTTATTCTATCGAAATGCGTGAAACTAGCGGGCGCAGTCATAAGGCAAACAAGTTTTCCCAAGACAAGAAGGGAAAGCGTATCTTGGAAACATCAGCTGAAGCGCGTGAATTAGATGACCAGTTTCGACATCTACGGGATTTTAGCAGCTTCGCAGTAACTTAGATGATCAATTCATACGGGATTTTAGCAGCACTGTCGATGTCTTTGTGGTGAGTACGACTAAGTAATCGTAGGAAACTTTGAAGCAGTTGCACTTTGAATGATCCATCAAGGCCGCCATGCGAAATATTCCTCCCATCGTTGCCTTTTGGACGATAAACGCATAAACATTCATCATTACAGGAACAACTAGCCTAGCAATCAAGTCATTGTGAGAAAGAAAGATGTCAAGAAAGTCATCATTGAAACTAGAAGCTGCTGCTCACAATACAAGCTGTGGCTGAAAGCTTCAGCTGGAAGCTCAAGTAGATGGACGCTGTTCGTGGTCCCTAGCATTGCAGTAAATCCTTCATGCTAGTATGAGGTTGAACGTGGTGTCCAGTCGCGCCTCCATCTATAACTGCTAGGTGGCCCAGTTGGATGAAGCAGAGGTATGAGTTACCACGGCGAAGAGCATTGTTCAGAAATTCCAGCTGCGCCGCCCGCTTCCAGGCTCTGTATCAGCATCCAAAAAGAGAACGCTTGTCCAGGATATACATGCTTCATGAATTCTATTTTGAATATCGTCTCATGTACAAGAGCGCAACGTTGAAATGTGAAGATTTGTTCTGACCCTTCATCGCTGTTCATTCCTTTGATAGCAGATGCACGATTTTTGACAACGAAATGTGCACTTAAAGAAAGGAATGAAATAGCATTGCAACACCGGCAGCCAAACTTAAAACCTTGCTACTGCAGGCAGCTTTCAAATTAATTTTCGACAGTGGAACACTTCTTCGTGCGTAGATGCAAAACTTTGAAGGGAAATCAGAAACAACAGTTTTGCAAACGCACTTTTTCCTGAATATCAGTTTGAAATGTTGAAGGAGAAGGCTCGAATTGTATCAACACCCCTTCTGAAACAGCTTCAATTTCCGTTAACGCAAAGCCGTTATGTGGAAACATGCATCCTGGTCAATTGTACACGACACTGCAGTGTCCTAAACTGCAATCACCGAGATTTTTTAGGTATAGCCAAAGAATTAATTGAATTTCAAACCAGCAATCCCACTCCTAAATTAGTCGCCCTGCTATGTTCTAGGTCGTCATGCCATTTCTTCCTCTGTGAAATTTGTCGCACCCGGGCAAACTAGCTTCTAAAAAGGTTAAGCGGTGATTTAAGGAACCTCCATTCATCCTTACGCTCGGTTTAACTGAAGAGGATGACCGGTAGGAGGGAGGGGGGAGAGCGAAGGAAGTTGGCAATTTGTTTCTCCACCTGATGTGCTGCGGAGAGTTTAAACAAACTAGGTCGGAGCACGCTGCTGATTCTTAAAAATGATGCTCAAAACGAGCGTGAGCATTTAGCCGTCAAATTTCGTTCGCATGACTGCGCTGGGTCTCGAGTGCACTCTCGCACGGATAATCAAAGTGCTCACAAATCGTTTATTTGAGAACCGAAAAAAAAAAAACGATATTCTGAGTGGAATGTGACGACTTTTATAGAACTTTCATTTTTTGAGCTTATGCTGTCGAGTGCTTCGATCGTATAAGCAAACATATTCATTCTGGCAGAGAAGCCGATCCACGACCGCTTTGAGGTTTTTCTGTGGACATCTTCTCTCGGCTGTCTTCGACTTTAGGATGGTAGACAAGAGGCTTCGAGGAGGTCCCCTGATGTCGTCACTTTTCTCTGACGTGCCATTCATTAGATCATTATCATCACTATTCGCAAACTGTTTTTCAACCAAATCAGACTGCACTGCAGCATTCATGTGTTTCGACGCCTTCCGTCTGAGTGCCTTTGGATTCCAATGCTGCGTCACGTCTGTCTAAAAAACATTCAGTGGCCCTTTCGCTCATCACAGGTGTAGTAACCAGTAGTATCCAGGGACCTACTCGGGATTCACGTCCATCGTAGAGAGGAAGACAGGGGGAGCAACTATTAGCATCAAAGTGGAGCGTCTCTTTGTATTTCTGTAGTATTTTTCTACAGAACTGCATCTCAAGCCTCGAAAACTATGAGATCACTAAAACCTTAAAGGTCCAAACTTTCATGTCTTTTGTTCAGTTTATTTTACTTTTCTTCGTAGATTTTTTCCCAGTTTTCATCGCTTTCAAATTTTCGCCCACTCATTTAACATCCCGCAAGGCGGTTTTGACGGCCCACAAAGTGCGCTGATTAACTGCTCGCCAACTCATGGCCCAACTTCAACTTAACTAACGAATCGCGACTGCTCGTGCCTGTAGCGACACCGACAGCTACTCAAAAGCCACAACTCTTCTGGAGGATCACTTGGTGGACGTGCTCACAAAACTTCTAGAACTCTGGGAATAGCTTTTATTAGAATCTGTTCTCGATTATGAGAAAACGGAGATGATTTCGATAAATTAAAAACTTATGTTAGTCCACTCATTAGATTGATATGTTGCCTATCTTTCCATGAATCGTTTGTAATATGGCTTGTTGCTGAAACCTGAGCACTTCTTTGAAGGCAAATAAAGAGATGCTGCCCGTCAACGAGTATCAAAATTCATAATTTTCGCAAGCGGCGATGTGGTGTTGCTGTGACGTGCTCGAAAACGCCTGAAGGCCTAGTATGGCGGCTGTCAACCTACCAACGTGACGAGCTGTGTCCCTGACATCGAGCATTTTCAAGTCTGACGTTTTACGGGCTTGCCAAGAAAGACTCTATTAAACCTCCCTCCACTGTGCATTTTGACTGTCACTTTTGTGTCAACCCATCACTGATGAAATTTCGACCATCCTTTGTTAACCACAGTCTGCCGGCACCAATTAGTAAGAGGATAATGAAGGGGCTGAGATTTTCTTCGGTAGAACGTCTAACCACCTCAACATTTAATATCTAACCACCATAAACTGTCTGGGGTCTTTCATTCCTAGCGCCGACACAACTCATCCTAAACTCATTTCGTCCACCCTTGTCAACTTACCAATTTCTTCGATTTGAAAGCGATGCGGTATTGACACTTTTTCTGCGTTCAGCGATTTTGCCATCTTCTGAGCTGAAATAAATAGACACTTTATATTTGCTTTATATTGCAGTGTTATCAACGACATCTTGCAAATTACGGTTTTCTTGAGCTATTTGCATGAACTTATTATATGCAAATTATCAATGAGGTGGATGAGATATTGATATTTCCATGTGGATGAAATGTTGGCTCCGCTTGATATTGATTTTCGATATGGGAGGTACGGGATGGCTTCTAGTGTATGAGCAGTGACAACTCATACTATGTCATGCATCCATCCGCTGTTACTAGAGCGGTTATACAATGTGCACCGGAGTCCCATTCCTGCAAATCAGTCTCAGCAAACTATGAATTCACTTATATAAAAGCATCTCCAACAATGTTTCATGAAAATGGTGAAAGTCTGTGTCTTTGGAGGACATCATAATTCATGACTAACCGTAGCAAGCAAGTGACCTAGTAGAGTCATTCACTGCTTTCAACGTGAACATTTAATTCCAGGTTGGCTGAACGCTATGGCTTGGTGGTGAACTAAGGTGGAGAATAGTGCAATATGTAAGAAGACACAGAATGGGAACTGGTGATCGAGCGATGGTTAGATGAAGCATGAAGATGAAGAAAGCATTACAAACGACACTCCACCTCTCCTCGGTGCAAGTTTCGTAAGTTGCAGAATACAGGAGCAACGAGGTGATAAAACTCATAGGCACAAGTTGATATTTTCAAAATTACGAGTAAAAATTATTCAAATAAGCAGAATTTCAAGCACCTTTCTCAGCAAACCGAAATTGCGCTTGGGGCCATAGGAGTAAATTTCACCGAATGTTGGTAAGAATAAATTTCAACTTCGTTTTGATGAAAGTGCTTTTCAGCACCCTGTCAGCTAGTGGGCCGCTAATTCTCATGAATAAAATGGCCCATGAATTTTCACCAAAATTTCACCAATGTACTGCAAACTTCCATAAAAATACTGAGTCTGCAAAACTTAAAAACTGGAAGTAGAAAGCACTCAAGGTCTCACACATGAATAAGAAAGTATGGGCTTCACTGATTGCTGCTTATGAAAACTTTGCATATAGTGTAAGACTTTTCTAATTTAACACTCCATTATGCACATAAACAATTTGGAAGCTCCTATCTAAATGGAAGGTAAAGTGTAGAAAGAAAATCGCGAGAAATGCAATTCCTCCATCAAGCAGAAACTCGTCGTGAATATTACTCCGTCATCAAACGAAATTTCAGACATTCCATTTAAAAGCGTTGAAAACTCGCAGTGTTATGGCGCATCAACAGTTCTACACTACGACACGACACAAAGAAACTTTATGAGATTACATGCCTCATGGAGAACAGAAGGAAAAACGCCGCAGATAATATAAGCCTTCTTTCCTCCCTTCCCTTTCTCTCTCTTCCCCCTACCCCTCCCAAATAAGGGGAACAGAAGAGGTTTTGTCCTGTTGAGGCACTCGCTTGAGGACCATGCACAACAAGGCTGTGATGCCTTTTTCGAAGCGAAGTAGATCAATCTTTCAGGCCATATGTTTTAATGTCAAACCAACATGTACTTTTCTGGATGAGGCTCCGGAGATATCGCATCACATTCTCGCTGGCTATTTCTGTCGTTCCGCATTTGATTATTTTTTTGCGATCCCTCAGCTTTGCGTGGTTCAGATTCAGAAGTAACTTCAACTTTCACTTTCCTTCGTGTGTTCATGTTTCTTCGCGACAACCTGCCCTTATGTTCGTCGTCATATATCTTGCCTTTTGTTTTCTTGGTGTTTACGGGCGAGCTGCGGTCACTTGCCGAATTTTCATCCGACTGTGTACCCTTCACTGGTGAACAACTAATTTCAGCACTTTCCGTTTCATCCGATCGTAAAATTCCTCCGACGTTGGCCTCTTGTCTGCTGTCATCTTTCGCTTTTTTTTCGTTATCTTGAAGAGCTTTGTTGTCGTTCTGCACCGAGTCCCGACATTTCTTCAGAGAAGGACTTTTCTCTGCTCCTTTGGCGCGACCCCTTGCAGCTACCTTGACAGCTTTGTTGTTATTGTTTGGACCTGACGATTTTTTGCACTCATCATCTTCGGATGAGACTGTGCTGCCCGCTTGTGTACGATCGAGTTTTGACATTATATCCTCTGCACTGGACGCAACGGAACCTTTACCCTTGAGCTCGCATTTTCCTTCGACGTCACCCTTGGCAAATGATGCACTATTTTGGCCGAGGGACTTCCCGGTAGGATGTGCTGAATGTCGGCGAATAATTTGTTTCGCGTTGATACTCTTCTTTGCATCACTCGTCTGATTCACTTTCAACGAAGGGACGATGCTTGCTGGTGTGTCTTCAATCGAAATGACGTCACTCGAAATGGGCGTGCTCTGCTCGTCTAACTGCTGCAGTCGTCCGCTCATGTTATAATGCTTAAAAAAGATGTATGAACACGTTAGGATGGAATACATAAAATTCGTCTGCTACGGGCTGATCTTTTCTTCATTTCTTTATCTGCAGACAACAGTGAAGAAGGTCGCGTGTGAGATATTCAACGGACAGCAGAAAACAACCGAACACAAATGAAATCTGCTCAGTGTTCCCTTCATTTATTTGAGGGTCTGTAAGCGGAATTTCGTCGCTCCGAGATGAACACTGTTTTCAATTAAAAGCTGTTGCCTTCCATGCCCAATTATAGCACCACTATACTTTCGTTTTACTTCATTGTTTTGCTGAATATACTTCTGCCGGTGGATCGAAAATGTTCATATTTCTTTTGAAAGCGGGTCGAAATTACACTTTTTGCAAAAAAGTCCACATTGCTCCGAGTTCATTTACAAGCAGGTTTCCTTAAGCTACCAGTTAATTCTTCCTCAAGAGAGTCACCCAGTCCACACATGATCTAATTGTGCAGGCGTTCCATCTACTTGCTCTCAACTTGCGATAATGTTAGAATCAAGCTTGCTTGGTCAAAACAGAAGAAGTAAATGTGCACTCCAGGAGCGATTGCAGTAAATTTGGGAGCAAAAAACCAGACGTTATTCGATGAACAACATAACTCCTGGAAAGAATCCTTGTTGAGCACTAGTCATGTGGAGCCGTAACGACATGCAATCCAGTTCGTTTCGTAAGCAGTTAACATATTCTCAGCAATGTGTAATGTATGAAGATATCGCATCTTCTCGCTGCAGGTTCGATCATTTTGATCTCTCTGGCTCTTCGGAGGACTCTTCAACATTATTTTGAAGAGAAGATCACTTCTCCGTTAGGACTCCGAATAAATCAGAAATAAACCTTTTGCTCGCTCTCAGTCTTTTGAATTTTGTCCTGCTCACGAATCGGCTTCTTAGTTTGAAGTTTTGAGCTTCCTGTGACATATACCATTTGCCTATTTTCTCGTTTGCCTTCAGACATTCCTTGCGTATGTTTCTCTTCCTGCTGCAAACATGCATGCTGGAGGTACTAGAAGTTTATAAAATCGTCTAAAAGAGTGAGGATTAGGAATGTTTCGAAGTGGATGCTTCGACTGAATTCCCCTAAAAGAGTACTCATGAAAAAATTCCGAGTGTGGAGATGAATCACAGGAAGTTTTTGTAGCAGCGATGCTGCTATTCGTGCTGGATCAGGCAAGGAGGAGTCGACTAAAAATTAAAGGAAGAATTTCGCAGGAAGCTATGATGCCACAAAGTCAAGATCCAGTTTAGGGGGGGGGGTGGAATTTCAAGCATCTGCAACTGGAGAACCTTCAGGAAATCTGCTGTCGGATTGTCGAATTGCAGTTGAGCAGTATCCCTCACTATCAGTGTTATAACATGAGTGGAGTAAATCGAAGTATAAAGTGGCATGTCACAAACTGCACGGCTCGAGTCGGAACCAGCCTGGATGTACTTCACAGGAAAGGGTATGATATGTGCTTCATTCGGTTGGTTGCACTGGAAAAGCGATGCTCGAATCTCTCAGAGCACAAACAAATAAGATCGCTGCTATGGGCAGAAAATTTCCTGACATTTTCTGCAAGATCCAGCTTAGAAGCTCCCACTAGTGGAATTCAGCGGCTAATCAACACTTTTGAGGCCTACTCGGTCGGCTATTCGAGAAGATGTCCTCTATGACTTCGCTTCTCCCAAACACCATTTTCAGCACCTTTATCTCATAACAATTAATTTCATAATTTGAAGATTTAAGCATTTTCGCGATCGATTCGACTATCACATCGAGAGAACTTTTCCCTCTCATTTAGTTCAACAAAGTCATACTAGAAGTCTGTTAATTGCGATGGATTTATAGTTTCTCATTTGAAGGCCCTGAGTTGATACTGTTCTCCTGCAAAATATACAAAAACGGACATATGAAAGCGAGTGTTTGTTGACGGACCGCATCAAAAATGCCAAGGCTGTCAGATTTTCCAAGTTTCAGTGCGCATGTGTTCTGAAGTGCTACAGTGGGCTTGCTGCAGCTTTGGTTGGGTTAGTGCTTTTTTCCTGTCTCCATGAAGGCCCCTTCTCAACATGTTTGCATCACTTCTGTAGTAGGTGAAGTATCCAGGCTTGAGGCTTTACTTCGCATTGGAAGTGGTCCGGAAACTCTGTTTTACAAAAGGGTGGCAGTAACAGTTTGGCACGATCCAGGTCCACAAAGGCAAAAGAAATAGGCCAACGGTAAGTCCTTAAAAGATTCAAAGGCCTTCAAGCAAAGAACGGAGCAAGTCCTGTGTAAAAGTGACATGGCGAACTTGCAGGACATTAGAGAGAAATTAAAGTGAAGGAATATCAAAAAAGGCCTCGAACTCTGCCGTGCTGTCCTCGTAAAATTGGCGTACTGGCCTTCGATAAAAGACACAAGATGGAATGCCTATTTCACTTATTCAAAAGAATGACTTGTTTGAGAGAGATCTGTTCAGCGCCTGAGCTCGGTTAAGGTATCTTGGTTCATGGCCTATGGAAAAGATTCAAGATGCGCTCTGTTTGGCTTAAATGCGCGGCATCAGCAAAAAGCACGAACACCGCAAATATATAATTCCATGTTACGAATTCGGAGACTAGAATATCGGAATTTTGCACGGACGTGGAAGACAGGCGTCGCATTTCGCAATCTTAGAGCGCCTCAGAAATAGGATGGATCATCGGAATTTGAATCTTTGATTAACGCGCAGGACTTTAGAGAAATGGATGATATTGCAAACGAGCTGTTTTCTTTCGCTACCGCTATGTAGTTTCCTCATGCCTTCTTACGCACATATTTCACCTTTTCTTTTCCAAGTTACACACAAATGAGCACCTACCACGTAATTTCGGACTTCCATAACCTATTCAACAAAGAACTAACCATTGGGCTACAGATATTTTGATAAAACTAAAAAACTGCTGAGCTAATCACCGGACGATGAATTCAAGCATGAGTAGATCGGAATGGCATAATCATATATGAATATTCTTTGCCCATCCCGTTTTGATGAAAGGCGCCTGAATAGGGTGTGTATATGTAAATGAGTTATTGGCAATGGAACATTCTTTGGACTCAGTCAAAGGGAACATAGTGGACACAATAAGCTATTACAATACGCGTTTTCGGAAGTTTCTTCGTTTGCAGAACTCGAAGCTGTCTTATCATCAGGCATTAGCTTGGTAACAATGCATAAAATTGTCATGCTTGAAGGTCTATAAGAGTGGATTTGCAGGAATGAACGAGCCGGAATGAGCAAGAGGATCGGGACGCGTCCAAAGAGTAGACTCCACCAACACTTTTCAGGGCTACAGCTTTGGTGAGTATCGAAATAAAATTTTTGTGCAGATGGTGATTGAATACGTCAGCACGACCATCGTACTGCCTTTTACTATCATAAATTGCGAAAGACTAGTTGTGCTATGATAAAGGCGTCTCCTGCCCGTTACAATTTACAATTGCACCTCTCCTGCTTTCTTTTCATCCAGAAACATTGAGGCAACATACCGCAGCAGCTTTAAAATCACTGGGAGCCATACGAAGCTGTTTGGATATCGAGAGAAGAATAGTAGAAGCAACTGAGTTATCCTTCTTTCTTGGTGAGGCAGCAGTCGCTGGGGGTGGCACCGAGTTTATTATAGATACAAGCTCGCCTGTAGCATCTGGCGGGGCATCTGCTGGTTGCATCGAATCTCCTGCTGGTGTAGATCTTCAAAATCACTCGCAACAATTTACATTAGTGGATTTTTCAGAAATCTGTTCCAAGTGAAAGAAAAGCAGAAAAAGAGTGACATTTCAGAGTCTTCGTGCCAGGCATATTGCACGGGGTGATTTGCCAGTGCGCTTCGCGTAGCTTTCCCTAGCACAGAATGAAGTGATCAGTGCAGTGCAGGTAGCCTTCCTGATGTCTAAACATTATTCTGCATCGAGTTTGCGTTCATTCAGTTTGCTTTCTGCGTATCCTGTTCCTCCTTTCATTCGTTCTTCCAGCCTCGACTCTCCCTAGTATAGGTAAAAAGGTGGAGTTCTCCCGCTTCGATTCTCTCGCGCAACCAGCTCGCCGTTAGCGCGTAATTAGCGCCGTTTGTCCATGTTATTACATATGCACGAAGCCAGACAGTAAAGGACGTATTGTCCATGATGCGGCTCCCCAATCATTGTTTCTTTCCGAACTGAGTTGAGCTTGCATTCAAAGCTGCTGCCTTATATTCTTGGAGCTCCTACCGCAGTCATTTTTTTTTTTGAGGTTATTCATAAGCAAATGAATGTTTCACATTAACTGAAGAGGAAAACTAGGTAGAAGTACATATTTTTGCTTGTGCATAGATATCGAACTGATCAGTTTAGTGATTACTGCGTTAAAAATAATCTATTATCGCATATTGCTGAAATAGAGGGAATATCTCATTTCTTTTGTAGCGGTCATTAAAGGTGTTAATAACTTCAAGCCATACTCTTGCCACTGTAAACGGCTGACAAGGTCAGGATCGTTTTCTCCACAGTCCTTCTTCTGGTCGCCAACAACAGCGTTCTTGATTGCTTCCGGCGGTTTAACGCTTGACACGGAATTATTTTCCTTTTTCTAGAAGCAACAATCGAACAGCAAGTTCACACGTTAAAAGTCGCTCTTCCGATGCAGTAAAAGCGCACTTTTTAGTAGTTGCTTGCAGCTTGTTACAGCGCCATTACACGTTGAACACTCGGAAGAAGTGCTGTGTTGGTACGTGTCGGAGTGTGCATGTGTCTACGTGTACTTGCGTATATGCATACGAATGCGTATGTTTCTGCGTATGCATATGTGCTGTGTCGGTGGTATACGTATGTGCACGGCCACGTGTGTGCCTTCGTAAATGTGCATGTGAGTGCGCGTATGCACGTCTATATGTGTGTGCACGCCTATTTGTATATGTGCATGCACGTCTGTATTGCAACATGCATAATGCAGTATGCCTTTCTATTCGCTACTGCAGTATGCATGTGCATTCACATGCACATGTACATGCTCATACAGGCATACACGCAGCAATGTATAAGAGTAAGAGACAGCTTTCCTAACGCTTTCCCTACTCGTCGTTGTTTGACCCTCACGCTTTCTGAAAATTGCTCGGAGCTAATGTTCAAGTGCAGTGGCCGTTCGTGCCACACTCACATGCGTTAGTGATGTATATATTTGTAAATCGTAACATGTTCGGCATTCATTATGAGCTGTATCTGGATTCATGTCACACTTGTTCATATTGTCTTCACATTTGTTCATCTATGATGATATATTGTCTATGTTGTTTGATTGATGGCTACTTGATGAAGTACAAGGTCATTTCCGCTATATTCTGAAAACATTATCAAGAAAAACTTTCATCACCCCTCTCTCCACAAAACCATCCTCGCACATGCAAATGTAAAAGGCCAACGAGCTTGCTCTAGAGGTTTCAGGACAATGTGATCGCCCCACGCGTTTAGTATCTCTCTTCTGTGGATGATACATGACGTTTCCTATTTGCTATAACTGGGTAATTTTTTGTTGAAAACTCTGCAAAGTGATTATGGTGATACAGAAGTCTGCATTCAATATTATGCTCTTTTCAGCAGACTGCATCACGAACGCTCTACATTACAGGCTTTCTGAAGACACGATACTGGCACGTGAAGTGAAATAAATTAGCGAAAATTTCTTGAGCATGTTAGCAAGATAGCCCAAAAAGTGGTGCAGGTTGAATGTTTATTTGCTTAAATTGTGGTCTTGGAAACGTTTTTCACCTCGCTGCTGCTCATATTCACATATCTTCATACACTTTCCCACTTCGGGCCGTTGACATGCACATGGTTGAAACAAACAAGTTAATGAACAAATGAACAGCATCCACGAGAGCTTTGTGTACCAAATTCGCGTTAATGACCTTCGTTTCGATTCCCAGTCTAGAATTTCAGAACCGAAACCGCGGCTCCTCCCAACTCCCTCCAAACAAACATCTAATTCCGAAGCTAAAAAACTCAACTCCATGGCCCATCCGTGTATGTTGACCCTCTCATGCTGACGACAACAAATTTTCTACCTTCATTAGAGCCTTTTCCCCAATTATAAAGCCAACCTTCTTAGTACAAAGGATGATGCCCAACATCAGCGGCGCAGGCGAAAATACCATATAAACGCCGGCGAGGAAAACTCCAATATTGATCATCTCGATAAGGAGCAAAGAAGCAAATCCGAGTCAGCAGTTAGGCTCTTGGCCACTTGGCCTGCAAACGAAAACTAACAATGCAGTCCCGCACGACGATTGATGCACCAAGGCTATGTACATGCTAATTTCAATTTTTTTTCTAATTTTAAGGACTGCAAAATGCAGCACTTACATGAATTCTGAGCGCTCATGAAAATGAGACTCAGCAACTATTCAAATTTTTCGCGCGAAATACAGCGAAGTGAAACCGAAGCAATCCCGCGCTTAGTGAGATGCATATATACAGTAAATTCGTCGCATTTCCAAATTGCAGGACGTCAGTTGGTGGTCTTCGAAAGCTGCGAGTTGCAACGAGGTTCGCTCTAATGTCTAAACTTTTTTTTACTCTCGGAGTTCGTCCTACGTTTGAATGACCAATCAGCCGTATTGATAAAAAACATCTAATTGAAGTTATGTTTCTGCTCTTCGCTCCGATTTGACGCACTTCTAAAAGTGAGTGACCATCCAGACGACTTCAGGGCACATTCATGGCCCCGTCCTCGAAATCCGATGGACATGGTGAGCTATAAGTTTTGACAGAATTTGCCGGCCACTTGTTCCCGCTGTACTTCCGCAATTGTTTTTTATCAAAAGTTTTCGGCTCGAACAACGATTTCACTTTCCACAAACTGCGTGGCGCCGTAAAAAATCCCCTTTGTCCACATAATTTTCATTAAAAAGTTTCCACGCTGTTGAGCAATTCACATCAGACCTGACCGCCAAAGAGCGAAACTTCTACCTGCAGATTCCAGTTATCCAACTGCGCAATTGAGGCAAGTTTGCAGTTCTAAAACGTATGACGGTGAGGTCGTGTGCAGCCATGCAGACTTGCTTGCTCGTGTGCATGTATAAAGTATTTTCCTCTCTGGCAGGAGGGTTCACCGCAAGAACTGCATCTAGCATTTGGCATTCCCGCGTTTGGAAATTTTTCAAATACTTAGGGGTTTATTCAGTTCGATCCGTAAAGCTCAAAGGAAGTAAGTGGCATTTAAAAGTACCAGATTTTTCAGACGAAAGGAAAAGTCGAAACGATCAATTCGCGAAACACGCCGAAAAGGGAATGTCTTCTGAAACATTCACCGAGGGGACCGATCCAGCTACAAATGAGCACTTTCATGATCAGTGCTTTGTTATGCCCACAGCAAAGGAAATGCGATGCGTGTGTGAGGTTCGTGACCGATTTAAAACGAAGTAAGAAATTTTGGAGATAATATAAGCAAATTGCTCTAACACATAAATACAACGAAAAATGAGCAAGTGAAAGCAAATGTACAAATCATCGGCAAAGCAGGTTTCTTATAACGCAGGATCGGGGTTTTATGAAGATCTATCGAAAACATGCGATTTATGAAGACAAATTTTATTTGCCTCAACAACGAATGGGGACCCTTGTGCAGTGAACGAATCGGCAGCAGCGCTCAGTTGTAGATCTTATACGAGAGAATGTCACGACTGAAAAATTGATGCGGGTTGAGAAAGTTATGAAAAAATTATTGGCCAAAAATTAATCAGATTGGAACGAAACATTTTGGGACAAATCTGAGAAGTGCACCAAAAGTTATTGAATTCCCATTCATAGCATCCGGAGGATGAGAGGCGAGAGAAAAACAAGAGCGAAAACGTGTCGCTGTAGCGGTAGCATGAAAACGACCCCAGAAATGCGCCGTTGCTTTAGGTATGAACAGAAAGAACCATCAGAAAGCGGAAATCATCCAGGAACCATACTGTTAACGCCAGGCGGACTTAGAAAGCAGTTAAAAGTTTCGTTGCGTTCACACAATTATCGTCCAACAGGTATGTTGCATTGACTTAACGAATACTGTCGCTAATAAACGTATATTTTGTATGTTGTTATTTTTTTGAGCAGAGTCGTTACTGCAGGTCGTTTCCTTCTTAGGGCAATTTGACCACAAAACTGTCGGAATTATGGATTTTTTCAAAACTGGTGCACATAGGTTGCCATTACAGTCATTAATTGGCCACTGTCTCCTCATAAAGAGCTTTTATTTGCATATATATCGAATTTCAAGTGCTTCATCGGAAGCCTGTTATTAGTGAAGGGTAAAGCTAAGTATTTTAACTCAAGGTCATTTTATGCGGCTTAAGGTTTGTTTCACATTTCTGTCAATTTTAAGGCTCTTATACATCGCCTACAAAAAGAGACTGTTGAACGACGGCTGAAAGTTTGACACCTCTTTAGTTTTATTTACTGTTCTGTGGTTCGTGTTCCTCTTCGCTGAAGCGATATGCACTTTTCAAATTTCCATTCCTAAGCGAGGATTTTATGTACCGCTTGCAAACACTAAATATGTGTTGGTGCATTCACGCTAGTATTCGCAACGTTGACACGAAACATCTTCGTTGGAGACAACGACGATGGAATCACCGAAAAGAGCACTCGCAGTTACAAAAAATACACCCTGATTCCCGCAGCTGCAATGTTGGGAACATCATCATAAGCCATTTATAAACTGCTGTCCATCCGCTTCTCGATCACCGGCTGTGCTCCCACGTGATCAGGAGAGTGGTCGTGGACATGCAGTTCATTAAAAATATCCAAAAATACCTCAGCGAAGTTGCGTTGCAAGAGATCATGGGTCAAGTGAAAGTGTTTTGTTCCAAATTTCGTTTGAATATCTAGGCCAGCAGTCACCAGAATTTCGACCGCGTTATAAAATTTTGACCGCGCTCTTCGACTCAACCGCGTTATGAAATAACGGGTGGATCCTCAGATATCGAGTTCGATCAATCGCTTAGGCTTACTCATCCAAGCCACCAAATCGTTGCTGTATCGACAGTCGAGGCTTCCTTTCACTTCTCTACGTTGTAGACTAAAATCGTTAAAACCGAACTGTCCTATTAGTCTCCTTCTCTCGTTGCGGTGCCACATGGCGTTGATAAAATGGTTCTACCGTTTTCTTCCTCAGTCGCTAACTTCTCATTTTTTCCTCCTTACCCATACTCACCCGATTTCACATTGGGGTGTTGCACTGGACGCAGCGAATGCAGCGAGGAGCAGAAAAAAGCGCGAAAGAAATGGCTTTGGTTTGTTTACGCAAGATCGAGAAAAGGGACGCCAATATCCTCGCCGACGATTTTCGTTCGCGATAAGAAAATCAAATGTGAGCCGAAGCCGTAGACGATGATAGTTGTGGGAAAGTATAGCATATAATTGTAACGGGGAATATTACTCAATTTATTTCGAATAGTTCATCGAAATATCTCCATGTTTTAGTCTCAGTTTGAGTCATAGCCGACGTCTAAGTCGAGAGTCTCGTCGTACGCGCCTACGTGGCGCTGTGCGTTCGCCTCAACGCCCGTTTCTACGGTTGTCCATCTTTTGTGTCAGACTTGTCACCGGAGAAAGCAGCTTGTTGTCATCCCAACAAAAATTTCCACCCGTACACATGCGGATAGGCTGAAAGAGAAATGGAGAAGGCAATTCCAGGTGCTGTGCTTGTTCTCTTGTCTTGTCTGACGTCGTATGGTTCAGCATATAGATGAGAGCGTACTCATCGGAAGGACCGCCATTGCGATTTTTGTTTCGCTTCGCATTTAGCAGTTTACACCCAATCGGTATATACGGGTAGCGGAATTAAGTTTCCATTCCTATATATCTGAATGGAAGGTAGGCCGCATTCAGAAAGAAACGTATATAACGTTTGTCTACTATAGCAATATGGTTCACCATATGGTTCACGCATTTCTTGGCATTCAGTATCGTTTGAGACAATGGTTCAGTGACGTTGGCCGGCAACTGGCTTGTCTGTGGTTAGGGGTGAAGTTGAGTTTTAGTGGTTGGTTGCAACAGCTGTCAATAAAGGACCAGCGGAGCTTCTGATTAGTTGGAGTGTCAGCTGCACCTACAAAAGATTAGGTGCCTGACGGCCTATGCCCTCCTGTGCAAGGGTCCATTCTTGTTGCTAACCACTCCAGCTAACGATGGATAGGAATAAGCTGTAGGCTTAAGTCTGTATATGACATTGCTTAAAAGATAAAAGGTCGAAGGTTGCGCGGCTCTTTAAGTCTGTACTATTGCAACAGATACAACACTTATACCGTTTTAGCCTTGAAAGGTGCAGCTAATAAGCGAAAGGAACGCCGGATCGCATAAGAAAACGAGTTCACACAACTAGAAAATAATAGTCGAATGCTTCTCGTCATTTTGGAAACTTGTTAGAGTTCAGCTACACAAAATCAAATCAATAAGGGCTAGACGTCTGTTAATACGGTGTGATGGGCACAACAGATTTTCCGGTGCACACACCTCCTAGTTTATTCGCTCTTCGAATGTCTCACACACACAGCCAGCAACAACCTTCTTCACTTTCGATACCCTCCACCCCCTCCCTTCAGCCTCTAAACACACGCAAACATTACATATACACTCACGCAGGTAAACCTAACTATTTTTCAATTTCTTTCGTGCCTTGTGCACATCATCGCACCATACTATGGACTTCAGCCAAGCGACGAACCACCGCTAGATTATAACTTCAGGTTTCCTTGTACCCTCCGGGCATGACTCTCTTGTTATCTTTTGAATTGGCCGGAGCCATGTTCAGTTCAATGCTTTCATCAGTCGCTGCTGCACCGTCGGTGCCCACTTCGCGAGCAGCAGCATCCCCTTCGTTGGTGGCTGTGGAAGTGGCTGCACTCGCGCCTCCATAGTTGCCTTCCTTTTCCATCGCCTCCAATTCTTTTTTCATTTTCATTGCATGCGCAAACATATTTGCATAATGCTGAAATTAACCCATCGATAATTAACAAAGTCCCACAAGCGGTAGTTGCAAAATTATTCATATGTCTACGGTGCAAGTGAAACCTGTAATCGGTGAGATATCATTCAATATTGTTTTAATCACCACTTTAAAGCATTTTGGTGACGTACAAACTGGACCTTAGGTGGGAGCGTGTGGTGAGCAGAATTTGTGAAAGTGGAGAGTGCGTGTTTCAGCGTGCTCGTAAAAAGTAGAACTAAAACGTATAATTCTCACCGAATCACGAAGAGCATTGAATTCGGCATTTTCGACTGCAGTATGTCTCCCTGGATCAACTCCTTCTGTAATTTTAACAACTGGTGCTGGAGTGGGCGGTTCTGGCTGCAAAATTACGTGTTGAGCACTGCTACAAGTACGGTGCACTCACCATAAAAGCGTATAGACTTTGGAAATTGAAACAAAATATAATAAATCCTGCAAAGTTGCTTATTGTGTTTGATTTCTCATTTGGCACGCCGAACTAAGCAAAATTCACCCACAAGCTTACGAGTTAGCTCATTGTTGATCGTGACATGCTCTAAAGTTTCTTTCCACAGCTGAGTTCGGTCTCACCACGAGCAGACGGAAGAACACAACAGTTACGCAATCAAAAAACAAGAAACAACCAAAAGATTATAAGTGGAGATGGATTTCTTGAAAGCGTTTGCTACAACGCCGCTTCCCGAGTTGTTTTCCAGCCGCGGAAGAACACCAGAAACTAAATAAACTCTACAGCATCCGTAGACCGGAAATTTAAGACGTGTTGCATCACTGTGTTTAATCTCCAGGACAGCTAGTTAGGAGAAGACAGTGCTATGCAAAAGATCATCGTGTCATCACTCACACAGAACAGATGACCCATTGTGCGCGCCCTTGGTTGGTATGTTTCAAGAACGTTTGCCTCATCGAAATACGCTTTTTTGGCTCTGAAATTACGTAACATGTTCTACTATATTGAACGACGGTTAGCACACCAGTTGTTAAACCGACCCTCAATCACTTGCAAATGTTACCCTCAATCAACTTAAACGTGCCTATGTTTCTTGTAGATGGTGTGACATCAATAGCGACAACATTTGCGCCTCCAACGCCTTCACAGATTGGAGAATGCAAAAACAGATTTGATGGCTGTAATGTAGTACTCCAGTGTGCCTTTGCATGTCTTTCCCTATAAGCCCTCTCCACATTGCCCACACTTCTCACCGCCATAAAAACAGTGTCTGAGATGCAAATGTCGAAGCGCTTTCTTTGCATACATAGACAGACGAATTCGGCAGGTATTTCGCAGATGAAACGGGTGTAGCTGACGATTTTTTGAGAAATGTGGCTTTGCTTGTAAAATCGTAAACAGTGGTTAGTGGCTCTGACCGCACACAGCATCAGAAAAAAAAGCGAAAATTTGTAAAATTTTCAAGTTTATTCAGCTGATTAGTAAAGGGTCATTCGTCATGGACGAGCATTGATGACAATGAAATCTTCACTTTTCCGTTCATTGGTGTCTTATAACATTCTGTCTTCTGAATTTATACGCCGCAACAAAGAGTAATCATGCTTCCTTTTCAATAAAATGCAGGAATTAAGGGAATAAAATGAGTAGAATAAAAACAATTTATTTTTCACCTCGTAAGAGCGCCCGAGTGAACGATCGTCCATTCATAGGAGAAGGCAGCGAGAAAAAATTACAATCGCCGAACCAATATACTTTAGAACACCCTCAGATCCGACTAGCATTGTATGACCCAAATGCAATACAGTTCCCATCGATAAAACAACGAAAATGCTTACAACAAATCTGGTCCTGAAAAACAAATAAACCTTTCGACCATTGGGAAGATTTATATGCCACTTAAACATAAGATGCAGGAAGGGCTGGTGGAAAACCTTAAGCGGCTTGAAAAGAAAATCATCCTCATCGAAAACCTTACAAACTTTTATAAATTCCTTGGTTTCACAAGCTTCCTTAATTGATATAAATTCGCATTTTTCATAAGACAAGGGCGAAAATAGCCAGATAATTCAAAACTCCACAAGCCGATGGGCAACATATTCTAAATCCGCAAATGTATCCTCGCATTCAAAACTCTCAAATCACTTTATTTTATTAGCTGAAATGGAATTTGGTAGCTTGCTGTGAAGGAATTTCCTGTGCGGAAGTTTTGGGTGCAAATGCACATACCTCTGAAATGAAAAGATAGAATACCTTGCCCTACGTGCCGGTATTCCTGTCAGCGAGAAAACATTCACCCCATCCTTCATTATTTACTTTGTTACTCCGTAAGGAGTGGTCTGTGAAAACGAAATGGCTTTCAAATGACACACGAATAAGTGGATGTTTACTCACGAAATGGGTTGATTGTAACGTGATGGGTCGGCGCTTCCGCTGGCATTGCTGGTCGATGCAGGGTGCGATAAAGCGCTTTTAACCATGTCTTACCTCAAAATGTGCTTAGATAAGGTCCCCACATCCCCATTCACATTCTCAGCCTTACATCCACTATTTTATTGTGGTTTCCTTTGTTCTTTTATGAATTATGCATTAAAGAATATTTTTAAAACCGCGTTTTAACTTTTGCAAGGAATCAGAACGAAGATGTTATGGGAATCACCTCGAACATTAATGAAAAATTCGAATAAAAGCTGATAAATGATGGAAGTAACCATAAAATTTCTCATAAAAATTCCTCCATTAGCTCATCCTGGATCTCAGCACGTTTTGACTGTCGTGAGATAAATTATACAATTTATCCATTGCTCGCCAAGTTATTTGCAGAGTACCTGGCGATGGATCTGCGCACTGCTCAAACCATAGGGGAGAGGAGGTTCTACCTTCTAGGCATTCCTTATCTGCTAACGTCTCTCCCTTTCAACACTTTTGAAACAATGGATTGTAAGTAGCTCCTCCACAAAATTGCATCGTTGCATCAGGTGAACGATCAGCCGTGATCGTGTCAAACACCAACTTACAACGTCCGACACTTCTCTAAGCACTGTCGTATGGTACGGCTGTTACAATCAAAATGACATTGCCATATCACTGCTGCCTATTTCGCTGAAGCAAGCTCCATTTGAGAGCATCAAATACTGAATTAAATGAAAGCGAACAATTGATGCTGGCATATTAAGCGAAATCGCCACCGAGCTACAAAATTACCGGCGATTAGAAGTAGCCGACCAAGTTGCAAGTGGAAAAGCTGAACAATGAGCCGGCCGAATTGCTCCATTGGACTCTTCTTTTGAAAACACTTAAATGTCGCTCTGAAATATTCAAGTTTCCAACAGCTAACAGTATTGAAATTTTTACAACAAACGGACGCCAACATTTCCATCCGGCGTCTGTCATTTGCTTTCCAGTGACAACAAAATTTGCCGAAACGTCTGTCAATGCGCTATTTTTGTTGCTGAGGGTTTAGAAGAGTTTTGTGTACCTTCGAAACTTTCGTTTCTGAATGCTTTGCGGATTTGGCGGTAATAGAAAATTTCATATCAGAAGAGGAACTTTCTTGGCTTCGGAACAGTTCAGAAGAGGAACTTCACAACACTCGTATTCGCTTTGATAAGCCAAGAAATAAGCATCTTGTAAATCACAGACACATAGCGATGAACGCAGCGAAGTTGCAAACCCGAAATGTTCTTCCTTCGGTCCTAGGATTTCGCAAGAAAGGCAGAAAGACACATAAATAGAAACAAAATCAGTCGAAATGCCGGAAAACAATTGAGCATTTGTTTTCAGGTGTACTTATTTCAGACGCAAAAAAACGTATTGATTTTTGCTGAATGAGCGTCGTTTTTGACTGATCTCAGTCAGTGGAAAGTGCACCTCATTTGGGAGTATCCAGTACGGGAGAGAGTCTTAGAAAACTAATTTTGCGAGAAGTGCTTCTGTTCCGAACGCAGATGGCTTCAATCAAGCTGCTGCTAGTTCCACTGATTTCAGCAATAAAACTACCATAGCCAACCTGTGCACTCGATCTTCGTGGTCAAGGAAAACGTAATAATAGTATATTTGTGCTTCGTCTTTTAATGACGTAGAAAATCATAAAGTTGGTACTGTACTTCGTAATCCATGTGCCTAATAAAACTTGCTTTTCGGTTTCAAACGCACTAGGACTCCTCTCTCCAAAACGAATGTAAGCGCCCACCTATAATTGGCAAAAATTGAGTCGACCACATGGTATAACGGTGCATTAGTTATATCCATCAGTGAGTTCTCTTAAGTATACTGCATCCCTCTTCTTGTATTTTTGTCGAATACACAGCTGCTTTGGAATCCGAGAACACCATCTCGCATCAGACCCCTTCATCTCAGAATACATCGTCATTTTTGGAAATACGAGAATGCTGCAATCCCCGCAACTTAAATCGCTGGAAATGGCGACTCAACCGAAATATTGTTCCCACTTCATCTTCATTCACCAATGTAAGATGAAGCAAGGATGCTTTACCAAGCTTCGAGAATTATGCTTTTGGACGTTATCGGGTCTCAAAGTGGTGAAACATTCCTGAAACGTTTTTGTTGGCTTCCTGATAGTGGAAATTATAATTTGTCAAAAGAAAGACAAAAGATTCACTGAAGTTCTGCAGAGTGAGGCAATTGGAAAAAGGCCCCGAAAACTAATACTATGTGATGCCACCTTGCACTCATTGGGTCTATTATTTCTTTCTTTGCATTTTTGGCGTTTGCGTATTTCTTCTCATCCTTTGGAATCCAGGATGGATTCATTTGACCGCCAATGATAATCAAGGAAATGGAACTTTTGGAGAATTCATAAACATGTATGAAGCAGTGAAGATGGATAAATGATTTCATATGCTGTAAAAGTAATTCCATTGCGATGTGCAGTTGGATGTGAAAACGATTTTTGAGAGGGCGAGAAAAATACGTGCGTTATAGAATTTAAGATGGCAAGTGTGGCTGGAGAAGAGGAAAGTTGCAGTTACAGTGGTCAGACATGACAACAACATATTCTGCGGGCACAAAGAGACTTTCCAGGAGCGACATTCTCCGTTCCGGTGATAAATTGACCCTGCAAAGTGAAAGTATGTTTTCGTGTTGCACCAAATGTGTTGTAATTCTAACCGAGATCCGACTATCAATAATGCAATGACTGAGATCATCGCTACAAATAGACAAATCTTTGCGGTCTTTGTATGCACTTTTGAAATTCGTTATTCTCGTCGCTGTGAAGTGTTGTTAGTATATTTGTCCTAAGGTCGCATGTTTCACCTTTACTTCGAATTTAAGAATGAAGTGCGGACTACCCGATCTTAACATTTTTCACACAATGCAGGAGACGGAAGTGATGATGGAGAAGCCTTGATTTTGAGATGTATTTGCTGTTCAGTTCTATTTCAAAAATTATGCATCAGAATCAGACTGTGAAATGAACTGGCATTCGAAAAGGATCATCGCCAGAAAAAGCAAAGCAGACGAGCTTCAGAAGAATCTGATCGAAAAGTCCAGCATCGACGAACGTCCTATACCGCAGTCCCTGTAGCTCGTACGGACAGGCGAAATTACGAACAAGTTAGAGCAACTCCTTGAAGGACCTTTGCCGATTTTGAACGGTTAAAAACTGCGTGAAGTTTTGAAACTGAAAGTTCGCGTAGGAGTTACCCTCGACCAGGATTCAGTTTTGTCAAGCACAACTCTTGCATGTGCATTGCATGCTGTCTTCTCCTATAGGGACTAAATGATTTGCCAAGGTAAAGCCACAACAGCCGTTTATGCAGCAGTTTCCAGGATTTTTTTTAGCGTCGGTATTTTTACTTTGCCATATATGCATATTTTTGTACTTTGCATCAGATACCAACCACGTTGAAGCAACTTAAACGTTACAATAATACTGTGTTTATTCAATAATATATAATATTTGTGCGCTCGTGAATGAAATGAATAAATTATGCGCCAAACACAGATCGCGTGATGAAATTATGACCGTTTGAGAGAGCAAGTGAATGCTGCCGATAGACTGTCCGTTTCGATCCCATTTCCTGACCCCCTCTCATCATACACGTATTGGAAATAGATAAGTCTGAGCTCTCGCTAATGTGAATATCACATAGGAATGCCGCAGCGGTTTGCAGTGTTTGAGTGAATAAGGCAGGCTTTACTTTTGGCCCCGAAGTTCAGTGTGTAATCGTGCTAGGGAGAGAGCAAAGTTACCCGTTTCATCATCCATTTACGAATAGGTCGGTAAAAAGTGATGCGAGTAGATGAATCTACTCTGACCGTTTCCCGAGTACCCTGGAGACAGGATCCAAAATACCCTTCAGACATTAGCCACTTCCTCGAACGCATCCCAGTCAACTTCATCATCACTGTTCCACTCATCTGTGCACGCCATACTTCCTTTTGTCGCCTTATCGCTCAGCCCTATCATCGTATCATCATTCTGTCTTCGATGTGAATTGACTATGTCGGCCGTTTCTTCTTTATGGGCACTGTCTACTCCTATACCTACACATCTACAGTACGTTTTGTGCACGTATTTGTGATTCCAGTGGAGTCGCAGTGGCTTAAATCTTGTGGCATTCTTCCAGAATCCTTGGCACACTTTAGCGCAATGGCATCTTGACAGAATAATGCTGCATTCGCTCGAGCATTAAGAGCTTCTAAACGACTAGTATAAACTTCACCTTCTGCAAAGCCATCTACTTGTGCAAAATAGTCCTCATCGCTCTCGGACCGTACAGTCGTTAACCACTCTGACCTGTCGACAAAGCAAATTTCTGCTGCAGCCGTATGTTCATCATTCTGTTTGCCTATGTTGCAGTCGAAAGTGACCGAAATTTCTTCATCGCGTTCAGGCAAGCGAACATTTGGAGAATTCGAGTGGTGACTTGGCTTATCATCTTCGGCAACATCGAAGTTACTCAGTTTCACTTCATCTGCGGTTTGTACTTGCTCAGCCCTCAAAAATACGCAATCTGTTTGTGTTGCTCGGCAGTTGCAGTCTTTCCCTGATTGTTGTTCCTTATTTAAAATAATAAGTTTCATATCCGTCTGTGTTTGCCTAGAATTGTCCTCGTGCTCGGCAGATGCAATTTGCCTTCTTGTAAACGACGCCAAAAGTTTGCTCTTCGTTGTTGAAAGTCTCGCTTCATAGTGACGGTTTCGTCGACGCATATATAGCGCCATTTGTCAAATTCGCTTAGCGCTTCCATTTCCTCAATAAATCCACCGTTCGGGTCCCTGAAAAATAATCTTTCTTTGGAAATTCTTTCAGCACTGTTGTAATGATCGGTGGTTTTCTATTGCAATTTCGACCTTTTCTCAAATATTCTGCGTATATTCTGCCAGACCCGTTATACTACGATAAAAGAGCCATCAACCACTCTTCACTTTTATTCTTTTACTTACTTTGTTATGGTTGTCCCTTTCTGTAAAACGACTTCCTCGCCTCAAGCTCTATGAGGAAATGCTTCACAACCGAACTCAAAGCACTACAGCTTAAATGTCCTGCATTTAGTACGCAAGAATTTGTCTTTTTCCAACAAAATCGAATCCTATCATAGAACCTGACCGTCGAATTAATTCTAAGATAGAAATAAATGCGTGAAACAAAAACAAGGTAAAATAAACTTTAGGACATTAACACTGAAATCTTACGAAATAATAAAACTTTCTCGGAAACACTTGATCTCTTTCTAATTTGAAGCCTTAAGGTCGTCCTTTCAAGGAGCACCACCAACGCTCACGGCCGAAACAATTTTCAACTTTTATACTCGAGCAATTTTTGCTTCCAATCATGTTATCAGATCTTTTCACTTTAATTTCCTTACTGTTCACTTGATATAATTTCTAAACGGCAGTTTGTCGGTCTCTTACTGCATTAATTGTGAGAGAATGAGGATATGGGACTGTGGTGTTTTGATCTTTGATCACCCCTCTCGTGGCTTAGAAAGTGGTGTCTGACCTGCTGCTTGCCGTGGCTGGATCCCTTCTCTGAGCATCATGTAAAACACAAAGAATAGGAAAAAGAGTTGAGAACGGAAACATAGAAAGAAAACAAAACAAAAATGAGGAGAGAGTACCCGAATTTCGCGAAATTTGTGAAAATTGTCGTAAAATTATCAATAACTATTTGGTCATAGCGTTTGGTCGGAAGTCCTCAAATAGCGACTTTCCAAATAAATATGTCAATTCGGTGCCATGGGTGGCAGCTAAAACGCTTAAAGTACTCAGTATCGTTGAAATTCAACACAATTAACATTTGCAGCATACATAACTTTGTTATTTGGATTTTTTCCTCCGAAAAGTTACAAGAATGCGGCCATCGGAGCTGCTTTCCAATAATAATAACGTCCCGACTAAGTTTCTGTTCACCCAAAAATGGTATCTCTGAATCTACTTTATTCTTAATAGAATAGAAGAACATGCTAAAGTCGCATGCAAATCCGACAAAATCTTGTTAATATTCACGCAAATTTGCATAAAAATCATTTCAGTTCAAGACCCAGTTAAAAGCTTTGTGAGCATAAGAGATTGTTTATATATTTAATAACTTTCAGATGGGCACTATGGTATTTATATCGTACTTGAGATGAACGTTAACGCTCGTATGACTATTCCAGATTTCGAGACTGTTTTCTAGTGAAGCCATTGCATAGCGTTCGTCCAGCAATTCTCGAAAATGTTCAAGAACAGTAACCAAAAAATGGAAGTGTCCATCGTAAGAGGCCGAATCCGCGTGGATTGAAATAATGAAAGTTGTAAAGATACGCAGTGTGACCTTCATTGAGCATATCTTCAACATAGTCGTGGACACATCATCGTTACAAATATCGCTTGTTAACTAGATTTATATCATCATCAAACACCCTTCGATATAATCACACTAAGTTCTGTAAAACCGCGCATAGATATCACTAGTGCAAAGTTTTGTTCGCAGAATTCGGTTGCTCGTGAGAGAGTTAATATATCTCGTTCGCAAGCAAACACGCTGCATATCGTCCTCAAGTGCTTACTTTATCCGACACCTCAAACTACGTAATTGCCAAATATATGAAAAAGATTAAAAGTTTATGGATCGAAAAAATTTAGTTTCAAGCCATCGGCCAGGTTTCTATTATGCAAACCGAACAGGTTTGCTCTCTTCATCTCTCCATTCTAAACTCTGTTTGTTTTCTGATAATCTCTACCACTGATGACAAAGATATAAGAATTCGCAGCCAAACGCGCATTACTGACAAGTACTAATGCACAAATAGTAATGATAAGTATAACTTGTTCATAGTCTTTTGCAAACTTCAGAGCGATTTCGTCGATATAAGAAGCCATTAGCGGCTAGCAAAGGCGAAACAATTTCGAAAGTTTGAGGAATTGTTTCGGATGTAATGAATAGGAGATAAAGTAGGGTACAGAAGGAACCACCCTTATGCATGCTCGCTTTATTTCGTCATTGGTACATCGTTCGTTAATGTACAACTTGCTAAGCACCCTCCTTATTTCCGCGCAACTTTGATACCTGTCCCCCGAATCGCCTTATCCAACACCTGCTCAAAACTCGCAATATCGAGTCGTTTGCGCCCGAAACCAGCTAAAAGTATGCAAATGAGAAGGAAATCAATATAATGATGTCGTTCAGTACCCTCCACGGAAATGTTAACTTTTACAAATCTTAGCTAAGGGCTTCGTTTCCGCCATAATGGCAGTTATCAGTATGCACACGGAAACAGTCTCCACAAAAACGCCTGCCAGATAAGATCTTCACATTTAAGCACTTATGCTTATCTTAGTCGAGAGATAACGCATATTGCCCGCGTTTTTGGTATATTTCACCAGATAAATCACCACAAAGTTTTAATCGAATTTGGTTATTATATCGAACTCTACTCGAATGGCGATCAATCAGATTGTAAAAATGAGTAGGAAAGATGAGAAATGACGATCAGATCTTTAAAAGATCGGTGACGACACGGTTTTATGTCATAGTCATCCCGTTAAATGCTTTAAAAAAATATTTCGGAAGTAGGACGATAGAGAAGTAAAGATGAGAATTTATTTCAACAAAACCTTTTCCAATCTGTTTTTTAAAAAGAAGAAAAAAACCGACCAAAGAGCAAAGTTTCATAGTCTGTAGCACCACCCATGCAGATTTTTTTCGGTGTTTTCTTTCGTAGTGCAGTTATCGGTTCCGGAATGAAATCATTATCCGCAACCGGTCCGAAACATAAGCCCAGCAATATTTGCTTTGAAGAGACGTCGTCCACTCAAACCAAGAGCGAGTAGTTTCACAGGCTGCTGACGGAGAAACTTCATTAAGCTTTCACTGACTTCCAATCGCTCGCTGAAATTGAAGTTCGTTCGCGTCTAGCAGCCTCATTTCTCCACGAAGGAAAAGTTATCCATCAAAAAAGGCAACAGGTGAAATCCTCTCAAGTTGCGAAGAAATATGAGCAATTTTCAAAGAAACGCTTGCGAGGAATTCTCTGGTTGACATTTACAAAAGAAAGTTAGGTTACATAAGGCTGTCCATAGTTATAATAAGAGAGAAACGCCTCTTAAGTACTAGCTGAGATAATATTTAGGAGACGCATTTCATAAAGAGTGGGCCTACTTATAAGATTTTTACTCTTCTCTCTAGCGCTTTTGGCTCTCATCATTTCACTTCACTCCACTTCAAAAAGAAATTTTTCGGCCGCTGTTTGACAATATTTCCAAGAGACGAATTGCAATTTGTGATTTATGAAGCAAAGATTGCCTTGCTACCGAGAACTCACTGATAGCTGAGATATGAGGACAGGCAGAGGAACTGCTAATCAGTATTTATGAGCCGGCAACCAACCATTGTTGGGAAACTCCCATCCGAGTGTGTATGCGTGCGAAATGGTTGCCTCTCTGACTCGCCGAATGTCACGAAGTGCCCAACTGCAGTGGCGGTGCCTCCCATTGCAATAACTTTGTCAAATAGATCTATAAAAGTTTTCCCATAATCCGTGAACAACATATTAAGTCATGTAATGACTATGTTGAGATGGCATTAAAATCGCCTTCAAGCATTCATTTCTAGGATTGAGGCGAAAGATCGGCCAGAAAGTACCACACAAAGGATCCCATGCACGAGCCATGCAATTTTGGGATCCACCTTCGTGATCTTAACCTACTTTTGCGGTATCAACTTGAAAACTATTTCACTCTGCACTATTCAAGATACCTACAGCAACCGAATTCAGACATTCTCATAGTGAACTGCAAACCATGAGGCAGATTTGCACTGCTGAGACTCCTTAAAGTGTCCACAAGGTCGGCTTCTCAGCAGTCAACAGGAAAGCTCAGGAAAATGAATAATATGAATGAAGTGGAAGTAAGTGAAGCCAGACATAGGCTGCTTGTTGTAAAACACTGTGAAGATGAGAATATCTTCAAAAATGAAGTGCAGCTGTCCCGACATTCTGCACTTCGCCCATCTAATAAATCACTTTAACCATCCGCCAACATATAATTAATGTGCTGAATATCTTCGTATACTAAATAATGCGGCCGATTATAAAACATTTGGTAACAGCTTTCTGCACCCCGACTGGTATAAACATGAAAATCAGTCGGCATAAGATGTGTGCAACTTTGTCTTCCCATTTGAATTTCTATGAGCCCTTTCGAAGCTGATGTGTGGAATCTGAAAGGAGAACATGTAAAGTCACCTTTAGGAAACGTCACAACACCACCTACCGAAATTTGCGATTACACTTACTCTGCCCTAGAGTAGAAACCACTAGAAAGGCAGACAGAAATGACAAAAGACAACGACCAAACAACCAGGCGTGTTTTCCCAAAGGCTGATATGCAAAAGCACATAAAAACTGAGAACAGGATGTTTCAAATGTCAACCATGCAAAATATTTCAAACACGACACGAGGTTTCATTTCGAAACCTTCAAGTTGCAAGCCTTTTACGTAAAGCGAGAAATTCCAGAAAACAACGTCCTTGCCAGCTTCAGGATCTCAAAAAGTTGCCATTGTTCAGCGACGATTCAGTCTCTTGAGAAGTTAGTCTCTTGCTTTCGAAGCTTGTTCTAGAAAATGTTTCATATCACTTCTCCTGGGTGTTTACTTCAGTGACCGCACAAAAGAAGCCGTTTGCGCCGATTCTACAAATGCGCAATTCTCATTCAAAACTTAACTTTCAACGTTCTTTTAGACGGACCAGCTTGAAATCACCTCGTGTGTAAGGCGATAAGGAGAGCAAGTCGGCACAAACACCGCCCCGCCCTCTGCCCGAATACCGTTATATTTTCTGGATCACCGCCAAACTCGACGATGTTCTCCTTCACCCAGCTTAAAGCCATCGCCTGATCCCAGAGGCCAAGGTCGGAATACTGGTTTCATCACCGGTGCAGAGAAACCAAAGAATTCCCAATCGGTACTGTATCGTAACCACAACTACGCCCTTAGAACAAAGACACCTGCAAAACGGATTTCTTGGCTCGTAGCACAAAGCGGCTTCGAGTAATATCTTTACTTCAGCAATGCAAGCAGATGACTCCAAATAATTCAAACTACACGAGTACTCCCACTTATCTAAAGATATAAATAGAACGGTCGTGGAGAGCTATCCACTTCGAAGTATGAAGACACTTTAGACAGAATTTTCAAATTATAGCTGCAAGGGTTTTTTATAATTTCTCAGCCTAACGTGAGCTCAATTCTGAACATTGAATACCCGCACTGCAAAATGAAGAATTTCTTAGAAACTGAATTTGGCGCGTTAGGTTTGAAAAAACAGCAAAGTCATCGTGTTTTATTGATTACTCTTAATAATCCCAGACGGAACGGAACGATTACAAGGAAGTTTTACAGAGATTCTGTCAGGACCGTAGTCATACTTTAGGCAGTAATCTGCCAACCAATTGCGATCCTCGTCCCTTCTCATCCATCAGGGAGTACGCGTGAACAACATCCTTTGATAAACAAAGCATTGAAACGCACTATAGCTACAAATGAGTCAATCAGCCAGACGTAAAATCGAAGTTTTACGGCAAGAATAAGTCGGGAAGCGAGGCAAGAAAACTATTCGCTACAAATTTCACTTCCGCCTCTGTCCGCCTCTGATCTTTTCATATGTGTTCCTTTGTTTCTTGCACTATAGCACAACTGGGTGTATGGAATTGAACAGAGACAAACTTGCAATATGCCACGATTCACCGTAATTTGCTGAAGAATGAACAACAAATCCCTCCTCCATGAATCCACACCTATGACTGCTTCTTCCTCTTTTCTGCAACATGAACTTCAACTTGATGACAATGAAAGGGAAACAACCCCTCCTCCATTTAATCATTATCCAGCGACTCCCTGTGCAAAACTACTGTCAGCCGCTGTTATCTACTTCGCCTCTCTCTACCTTCCTCTAGCGTCATCAACTTGCAGTCATTGCTAACGTCGACGATTTTAACGGAGAAAATTTTCTCTGAGGGTTTTACTTTCCCGTCATTTTTCATCAACGCTTAAGCGTTAAAAGATCACTGAGGAGTCAAGTGAAAGCAATAAATGCTTCCTTCAGTTCACAAATTTTCAAGAGCACTGTCCAATCACACAAGACCTTCAAGATTCATGATTTCCCACCCGGTCTACTTCGTCGCTTTCAACAACACTTTTCTCACTATGAAGACATTCAAAGGAGGTATAAAAGTCTTAACGAGACATCAGAAAAGATTTGAAATTAGCGATATCTCGCGCTGAACCATTTCAAGAAACGAAAGCTCAGGGGGAAACAACTCATCTTATCCCAATTAAGATTCTTTTACCCTCATGACGGTTCACAAAACTACCAATTCACATCCTGGAGGAAAAAAATTCCTATAGCAGGAAAAAAAACTTGCTGACATGTTCCTGAAATGGATCGCATTCTGGCGCGAATACATTCAAGTAGAGGCAATCTTCACTTGTTGGTATGCGCATCGACCATCGTTCGAAGATCGTATCCTGCTGTGGAGCACGCATCGCATGTTGCACCACACATTCACGAATATTTGGCCATGATTCAGGTGGCTGCGGCTTCTAGAATTGCATTTTTTTTTCACTTGAACAGAGGAAATCTCCCCAACAAAAAAGCATGGGATTTTCCGTTTGCAAGGCAACTGAAGAGCCACTTAAAAGCAGACATAAGATGGAGAATCATTTATGACGCAATGTCTTTTCCACGTAAAACGATCAGTTTTTGAACGCTTCTGCTGCGATGTTTGTGAATTCTCAGCAAAAAAGACAGGCCAAAGGGTGAACAGATTTGATGTATTTAGTAAATGCTGTCAAATGCGAGGAAAGTTTGCCTTGAAACGAGCGGTCCAACAGGAGGCCTAGCATAGGGAATGCCAAGGAAGGCGTTCACATAGCGATCCTCACCGATGCGAATTCTTCTACCGCGGATCCTGCCGTATTTCGTCTGGAAAATGCTTGTTGGATCATAGGTCTCTTTTGAATGCGACCAGAGAGAACCCTCCTCCTGGAAAGCAATATTTTTGCTTATTTAAGGCAACGCACGTCTTCAAGTGAAACAACAACACGTGGCGCAGTGAAAGAATTCCAGTCATCATGTAATTTCAGCATGCGTATATAATGAAGATAACAATAAACACATCAAAAAACAAACCGCATTTTCCAAGTTATTAGTTTAGGATTAAGCAGAAATGAGCGCAAATGGAACAGCCCATTATGCAAAGCATTTGTATAGAAGAACAGATCGTCGAATAAGAGAATTTTTAATCCAGGAAACGAAGAACTCTGTTCTCGATATTGTTATGTTCCCTCGCTCTTTGTCGATCTCGTTATTGAGTTCCATCGATATACCCATACTCGATTTGTACATCCAACCAACTGAGGTAATTTTTGCATGCAAAAGACGTCATCAGGGCTGTACACGACGTATTATTGATTGCTGCAATATGTGTGCTCCGAATGTGTTGTTTATCGCGTAGTCTCGCGGTCGGGTTGAACGGCATTACTTGGCGATGTTACGAGAAAACAATAGTAGTGGCTATGGTCGGATGGTCACATCGCACAGTGTAACTCTTTATTTCCAGAATTCCATCAAAAATATCGACATTTCGAAGAAATGCCACCGTTTTAGAGGATGGACGGGCATTTCTGCACATTATAGGCAAAAGAAAAATGAAGGAATCTTCTTTGTTCACATAGGAATAAAGAAGGCTGCAAATGAACAGTGAAGAAGCAACATTCACTGCGGAAGAAACACAACGCAGTATTATGTCCCAAGGATCACCTGAAAAAGCTCCGTTCGAGATCAGTAAACGCTGTTGTGACACTTACATCGATACAACAGGAACACTGCAATGCATCCTTTTCACTTGTTACGAGCAGTTCCCAGGTTACGGTGATCATATCAACACGCTGTTGCAATAAACTCAATCATGTGTTTATCACCTTGCACATCATTATAACGGGAAGAGGCAATAATAGTGAAGATCGAAGTGAAGCAAAGATCTTGGGTGAGGGTCGGTGTGCAGAGTGAAGCAAAGCTTTGTGGACACACTGGCACACACACGTGTAGGCAAAGGTGTGGGTAACATTAGCCACAAGCGCATGCGCACAACAGAGACGGAGAGAGACCGCGCGCGCGTCTTGGAAAGCGGCGCGGCAGTGGTCACTCGGCAATAAAATTGTCGCAGTAAACATGAAAATATACCGTAAGGAAACAAAATTCGAAAGATGAATTTCAACACATTTGAAGAGCATTGAATGCTCTATCAGAATCACTAATAAGCTGAGACAAAAACAAGAACTTTTCTATAAGATCAATTTCTTATATGACGCGCAATTGACAAAAATTGCATGATCATCGATATATCATCAGGGCCTATAAGTGTATAAAAACAAGATTTGGGAAGAATGACTAGGCAGACCTTAAAGAGCATTAAAAACTCTATCAGAATCATCAATAAACTGAGACAAAAACAAGAACTTTTCTATAAGAACAATTTCTTATATGACGCGCAATTGACAAAAATTGCATGATCATCGATATATCAGGCATATAAGTGTATAAAGGAACAAGATTTGGGAAGAATGACTAGGCAGACCTTAAAGAGCATTAAAAACTCTATCAGAATCATCATCAATAAACTGAGACAAAAACAAGAACTTTTCTATAAGATCAATTTCTTATATGACGCGCAATTGACAAAAATTGCATGATCATCGATATATCAGGGCCTATAAGTGTATAAAGGAACAAGATTGGGAAGAATGACTAGGACAGACCTTAAAGAGCATTAAAAACTCTATCAGAATCATCAATAAACTGAGACAAAAACAAGAACTTTTCTATAAGATCAATTTCTTATATGACGCGCGCGCATTGAACATAATTTGTAGACTTCGAAGTACATGCGTTACAGAGATTGACGTATGTTGACACTGCTGGATATGCGAGCGATTTTAAGAAGGCAATCGCTCGACGAATCACCGAAACTCCATCAATGACTCTAAGAGTGGCAACAGATGTCGTCTCTCAACAGGATCGTGGGTGTCTTCTTCTAGAGATCTGAAGCAAACACCTGAAGTCTCAGATATGATAGGGATCATGGCGAAAAGACGTTATATAAGTAGCGGAAGTTTTGTGTTGCTTCAATTACGAGCGCTTAACAAGTGATCCTCTCTCTGTCTTGAAACATCGCGAGTTTGGTGCTACTTCAATTGTGGAAGAAACCAGAGGTGTGCTGTTTGTGTTTGACGAGGTGGCGAGGAAAAGGATGCAAGGAATATGGCCTATCGAGCCAGATGCAGCTATTTCTTCGAAGTATCCTTGTCAGCCGGAACAGGCGCAAAACAAGGGGATATTTGTTCCCCGACATCCTTATCAACTCTCGAAGGACTCTTGAGAAAGATGGAGACTGCAGATGGTTTCAATTTATTCAGCAAATAACTCTAAATGCTTCTCTTTGCGGACGAAGTTCTACTGGTTGCCGATCACCCAAAAAACTTGCAATATTCACTGAACGAGGTCAACAAGAATGCCAAGAAAATTGGGCTCAGCATTTGCAAATGTAAAACGAAGTGGATGAAAAATACACTCTGTCGTTAGTTTCCCATGAAGCTCGACAGTGAAAATATCGAACTTGTGGAACATTTTCTACAGTTAGGATAGACTTGCAAATGAGCGGCGATTTGGGTCAGGAATTAAGCAGATGAAAAAGAGCGCATTGGCTATTATTCGCCAAGCTCAACGATGTCTATTGCGACCCAATGATAAAAATGTTCGTGGAGAACTCTTCACTTCGACGGCCATCCCTGTTTCTTCTGTGGAGCGAAATGTGGAATATCAGACTCGCTGAAGAAAACAAACTAGCAGCGACCCAGCGAGCAATGGAGAGGCGAATGGAAAGTATCAACAAACTGCAACACACAACAAACGAAGAGTTGCGCTCTGGATCCGCATTGAATGTTATCGTTGAAGAAATGTACAAATGAAAACTAGGGTGGGCTGGTCACGTAGCCAGGTTAAATGACTATAGATGGACTAAGTAAATCTTCTAATGGTAATCAAGAGACATAAAACGATCACGCGGCAGGCAACAACAAGGAGGAAGACCCGCTGAGCGCGCCTGTATTAGATACTTAGATGCGGAGGGCTCAGGATCGCTATAGATGGAAGAGTTGCCAGCTGCGTCGATGGGGGAACGACGAAATCGACGAAATCACGGCTGTTTAAAAGCATTCAAAGTAAAGTAGCCTTGCCAAATCCATCCTCGCAGTGCACATATAGATGTCTAAGTCGAAACATAGCGCTGCAGCCATTGAGTCAATGTCGGCTCCCCAACGCAGAATATCCACAGTGTTCAGCGCTGTGTCCCGTCTCCATTACAGCACTTCGTCCATACTGTGTACACGTGGCCTAGATATATGAACTCTCTATAAATCTACTCACACTCATTTATGATCTCTGACTCTCATTTTAAAGCATTGTTTAGGGATTCCTCTGAAGCAGTGAATTGTTTTGTAACATTCAAAGCGCTAACTATCCAAAGCTCAGTCTTCTGCGATATTTGAAGGTGATGGAATCGATCGGATATCTGGGTGATGATGCCCCGTTCCCTTGATGCAACAACACGCGAATGCTGTGAAAGATCTAAATGAATCCTCGCTATCTAATGCCAAATCCACATTCCATTGTTAGGAGCCTTTGTGCGAAATAAGCATGCATGGAGCAGCCTTTAACATCCTAACGGCACTGTGCAAAAATGCATGCCCATCAACTTTCTGAAGGTTGAGCACTGCACGCGGCTTATGTCGTTATCAAGCTTCCGATCCGCTTTAGTCGACTTAATCATAGGTTGCATTGTCGAATGCGCAAACTTTGTTTCGACAGGCTGTGTCCTCGGAACGCTTCGGATGCGAGAACTGATGCGGGTGAAAAAACAACTGCCATCACCTCTGATTGCACCGTCGCTCATTCTCTCCTGGTTTTTGAACAACTGGGAATGAACATGAGTCGGTGAACAGGTAACTTGCACGTGAGGCAAGTACTTCTTCTAAACGTTATTCAGCCATTCTAGATTAGTGGCTCGAAACGAGTGCTCTTGATAGCCCCATCTTCTATGCGATCTCCCTCTCTCAATCCTAAGAGTAGGCTTCTTTGCTAGAGTTGCGCACTTCAAATGATTGCTTACATTGAAAGCAATTCTTCGAATTGGGAACATATCGCCTTCGATCTGCTTTTTCCTTCACAATCCTGACTTGCCTATGTCGGAGAGCAAGTGCTGCATGCAATCAAACTATGTCAATGCAATGAACTAGACGCTGAAAGCGTCGATTGGCTTTTCATCAAACATCAAACGAACTTACAATGCCCGGTTATCGGTATGCCTACAAACGACGGAAAGAATTGAAGTGATGAGAACCTGGAGCTGTTCGAACTGAAGAATTCATAAACCGGTGCATATAACAGAGTCGCACGACAAGAAAGATCCATTCATGAAGAGTCCACAGGGAGTTTAATGCAAGTTAAGAACGACTGAGTCATGTTCATGTCAATTTCAATTCAATCCGACGAGGGTCGATTCATGAATTCAGTTCACCAATAAAACACAGTGTCACGATACACGAGAATAACACATAAGATAATGCATATACGCGACGATGAAATTTATGTCAATTGCACGTCGCATAAGAAATTGATCTTATAGAAAAGTTTCTTTTGTTGTTTTTTGTCTCATTTATTTAATGATCTGCCTGATAGAGTTTTTTTTATATTATGCTCTGATAAGGTTGCCTAGTCAATTGTTTCTTTATTTTCCTTGTAGATGATCATTCTTCCCAAATCTTGTTCCTTTATACACTTATAGGCCCTGATATATCGATGACCATGCTTTTTTGTCAATTGCGCGTCATATAAGAAAGTGATCTTATAGAAAAGTACTTGTTTTTGTCTCAGTTTATTGATGATTCCGATAGGGTTTTTAATGCTCTTTAAGGTCTGCCTAGTCATTCTTCCCAAATCTTGTTCCTTTATACACTTAAGGCCCTGATATATCGATGATCATGCAATTTTTGTCAATTGCGCGTCATTAAGAATTGATCTTATAGAAAAGTTCTTGTTTTTGTCTCAGTTTATTGATGATTCTGATAGAGTTTAATGCTCTTTAAGGTCTGCCTAGTCATCTCTTCCCAAATCTTGTTCCTTTATACACTTATAGGCCCTGATATATCGATGACCATGCAATTTTTGTCAATTGCGCGTCATATAAGAAATTGATCTTATAGAAAAGTTCTTGTTTTTGTCTCATTTTATTGATGATTCTGATAGAGTTTTTATGCTCTTTAAGGTCTGCCTAGTCATTCTTTCCCAAATCTTGTTCCTTTATAACACTTATAGGCCCTGATATATCGATGACATGCAATTTTTGTCAATTGCGCGTCATATAAGAAATTGATCTTATAGAAAAGTTCTTGTTTTTGTCTCAGTTTATTGATGATTTCTGATAGAGTTTTTAATGCTCTTTAAGGTCTGCCTAGTCATTCTTCCCAAATCTTGTTCCTTTATACACTTATAGGCCCTGATATATCGTGATCATGCAATTTCTGCCAATTGCGCGTCATATAAGAAATTGATCTTATAGAAAAGTTCTTGTTTTTTGTCTCAGTTTATTGATGATTCTGATAGAGTTTTTAATGCTCTTTAAGGTCTGCCTAGTCATTTCTTCCCAAAATCTTGTTCCTTTATACACTTATAGGCCCTGATGTCGGTGATCATGCAATTTCTGCCAATTGCGCGTCATATAAGAAATTGATCTTATAGAAAAGTTCTTGTTTTTGTCTCAGTTTATTGATGATTCTCGATAGGGTTTTTAATGCTCTTTAAGGTCTGTGCCTAGTCATTCTTCCTTCCCAATCTTGTTCCTTTATACACTTATAGGCCCTGATATATCGATGACCATGCAATTTTTGTCAATTGCGCGTCATATAAGAAATTGATCTTATAGAAAAGTTCTTGTTTTTTTCTCAGTTATTGATGATTCTGATAGAGTTTTAAATGCTCTTTAAAAATGTGCTGAAACTCGTCTTTCGAATTTTGTTTCCTTACGGTATATTGTCATATTTACTGCGACATTTTATCGCGGAGTGACCACTACCGCGCCGCTTTCCGTGGACCGCGCGTCTCTCTCTCTCCGTCTCTCGTGCGCGTGCGCTTGTGGCTAAGTGCGTCGACCCCTAGGCAAAGTCATTGTAGAGGCAAAGCAACAACACAGCTGCACATAAAAACTGCTTGAGAAAACACATCGGAACCCCGAAATGAGTATTGCAAAGCCGATAGCTGCGAGACAACATCTTCTACGTGCTCAAATATAGTTAACGTAGTGCTCAAAAAACACTGTTAATTGCAACTAAGAATCGCACGAAAAATGTCACAAACTTGCAAATTATTTCGCACTGTGTTCATGCATCTCTTAGAGGCTCCGGACGTGTGAGTTCTTACAGACTATACTTCTCCCTTTGTAAGACCCTCCTATCCTGCCCTCTTCTTGGCCTCCTCGCGCCTCCTCGCCACCGCACTCCACCCAAGTATACGTCGGTTTCGGAAGGTTGCAGACGCTATAAAAACCTTACCTCTTTTTTTAAACGTGCCTCAAACTGGCATAGTTTGAGCTCATTATCTAGTCTATTGGCATGCTATTTCGGAGAACTCTCAGTAAATAAGAAATACAGGGAAAAGCTTTCGGAAATAAGCATTCCTAACTAATCAATTTGAATATTCTTCTCATTTGCTCTTAAGCGTCCGTCCTTTTTGAAATTTGAGAAAGAACATATGCCCTTCTCCATAATCGCTCTGCCTCACCAAAACGGAACTTACACTCTTTAAGTTAGCAAACGATATTAGCTCCACGCCACGGCCGCGACGGCTTGTGAGCGAAGAAGGTGGACGTGACGGGAATGAAGCTGCGGAAATCTACGAAAGCGTTATAACGTATGAAAGTGACCACTGTCGTGAATTGTGCAACACGAAACGGTCAGGGTTTGCGTGCTCGACAGAAACATTGGAAGCAGTTTAGTTTGACATGGGCGAGGAGTAAACATGATAGAGTGTGCCTCAGAGAAGAAAAGAATGTCTGAGAAGAATGACGGCATTTGAGAACGAAATGCACACTCGCACAAGAGAATTAGGTGACGACCAAAGTGACAGTTGTCCTAAATCATCCCGCTGTGGCGAAAACACTGGAGATGAGAGAGACCTGAGTACGAAAGGAAGCTGCGTCGGGCAAGAAATGAGTTAAAGAAATGCAACGAAAGCAAAGAATGGGCAGCCATGCAACAATCAACACAAACGATCTCGTAATTCATCAAACTTCCTGCTGTTTACCAATTCACGTCACAACTCACAACTCATTTCTTCTCGCTGCTAAACCCCGCGATCATAATTTACCTGCTTATATTTACGCCAGCAAACTACTATTTACCATTGCACATTCACTGCCTGATAAGACCTTCATAACTTGTGGCCCAATGTCTTAGTCCACCTCGCTAGCTTACACTGACTCCCTACAGTTTAAGACACATTACATATCGCGCGATCATCACATTACGGTCTATCCCAAGGCCACTCCCCTGCCACCTTAAGCTTGATCCCACGAATCGCTGATAAAAAGCATTTTACATGTCAACGAGCCGCATAGCTGCGCCAAACAACCAAGCATACGAACATTTTGCCTCCATCCCTATTTATAAGTTCCCAGCGCCAAGAATAATGAGGACTATGCCATAATGCACAATGTAGCTGCAAGGCTGCAAATGAATACAATAGAACGATTTCACCCAAGACGGCATGTTGCAATTAACTCAGTTTCAATGATTATCAATGAAAACAACGTCTTCGACATTTTCCCGCGTGAAGAGCATATTGTCGCTTCGAAATGATGCGAAAGTGGCTCTTTCTGCGAACATCGTTATCGCTCACCTCTTTATTTTCGCACCTCTTTGACACTGTTTTATGAATCACTGTAGAACTTTGATCAATTTTAACAACATTTTCGAGCAGCTTTCCCAATCGTTAATATAAAGTCGAACAAATCTGTTACTTGTTTTTATGCGTGTTTCAAGCTCAATTGTTTTTATGAATGTTGCACCAAAATTGCATTTCTTTGCATCTACCACAACCACAGAGGCAAATATCCAGTTTGTAGACACTTATTATGGTCACATTCTTAAAGGATGTTTGCAGCAAGTTAAGGAGGTTTGTAAGTGCTTACTTTCCAACTGCCACTTCCATAACTTATTAAGGATAGAAGACTAGCTAAGATAAATTCTTAGTGAGTTTTAAATGGTTCAGGAAATTGTAGAGTCTATTTTAGCTGAGAGCCGAGAATGCATACCGGATGGGAACGCTAGCACCCACAAATATAAAAAAATTTCATTCGTTATCTCATGTTGGTCAGCTGTTCATAGCTTCGAGAGGCAGCATTCAACAATAACAGCGGCTACTTGCAAACATCAGCATAATCTTTTTCTTCTTTGCCGATACATAAGTCGATACACGATTTGGAATATTCGTTGCCCACATTGTTTGTGGTTGAAATTTATTTCCGCGAAGTTGCTCGTTAGTGTGCAATATACTGAATCCGTCCAGTATCTTCACTAGCCACTTCAGGCTTGCTGATGAATTTAATATCTCCGCAATTTCACAGCATTTCGCTGTAAAAATATAGTCAGTAAAAAAGTGGTAGCTGTGATGTTGGCATTCAAAAAATAAACTCGCTTTTACAAAGCGCATAATAACAACGTCACGCTTGTGCGCCATTATGCATGCACCTGTGCTTGCCTCTCTAGTGGGTAGGTGCAGCTGGAGAGTGACAAAATGTAGATTGCTCGCCGCAGTATTCAAGTTGATGCAATAATTTTAGAAGACGTTGAAATGATTTAAGCCGTTCTGAAAGTGTACTCGTATATTGCTATCGGTGGGATCTTAATAAGAAACTAGTTTCTTTACAAGATTGTGTGAGCGGTCACATGAGCCAAACTGTGCTTGTATTATTATGCACGCTTTGTTACTTGTTACAAAACGACGAAATTGTTTGTTCTCTTGAGTAGAAGTGAAGTGGTGCAAATAATGCTATCTCCTTCGACATGCTTCTCCACTTATTTATTTCTTAGGTGGCCGCATTCAGGCGAGCAGTAACCACATAAAATGTTTACAATCTACCGTTGTCGCATTGATGGCTTGGTTGCACTCATTGAGTTGCGAATTCTGTTTGTGATATGCCGCCATTATTTATCTTCATACAATTGTGCAAGTTGGAAATGCTGTAAAAAGCGGTTTATAGGCTCTTTTTTACGAAGGTGAACTTTGCTTTGCACTGTTATAGATTTCGAGAACGTTAAAGTCACGTGAATGATTTTCTTTTCCTCCTGAAAACCGTTCACCAAACAGATCTCCGTCGCAGAGCTTTGTCTGAGACAACGAATTTATGGCTGATTCTGAAAATAGCGCAGTGATAATGCATCAGTGAGCTCGGCGAGAACAATGGCTAAATAATAGCGAAAATCTCTGAGACAAGGAATGTATAACGATAATGCCTCAGTAGTGCCCAATAATAACGAAGCTGGTATAGCCGAGCTACGCATCTCTTGAAATGCGCTGGAAGCGGCAGTTGATTACTAACGGCATACAAAGCGGGACCAAACATGCAGATTTAAAGTTGCCAGTCGGTATGCAAATAAGGAGCCAATGACCTCCGCTTCAGCACTTTTTGGCCTACTTTAGATTGAAGGTGTGCTCCCTCGGAGCCATTCGATAGCGTCACTGGCACCTCCTGATGTTTGGAGAAGAACCTACAACTTTCTTTGGCCTACGTTTTGTCTGGAAGATTCTACTGGAGAATAAGCCAGTAATGTTAGGTTTTTGCCTCTCTTCCATTGTTCATGACGATTGGGTGTGGATTTCTGCCCGAAATATTTCTTCGAATCCACTCTGGTGAAAGTTTTGTTTTTGGTGCTCTTCATCTTCGTCTTAGCAAGGTGAATTCTGTATACATTTGTTCAGCTGACCATCCATATATTGTTGAATAAGTGATGCATCAACAGCTTTTCAATGCCTTTACGAAAACGATCTAACGATCCTGACTTCAACCCTCTCCATGCCTCCGCATGCTTTCCTCGAAAGGCCTGATGAAGCGCTGGAGTTCATTGTTTCCTAAGCGACACGGCGACAAAGTCATGTTTTGTACGCTGTCTTTTTCACAGAAGCCGTCTACCTCACGGCTGTTAAACGATAGACCGTCATCCGAAACGAGATTATCACAAGGCCCTGGAAACAGGTAGCGTTCTTCCAGTATTCGCATGACGTTCTTTCTTGAAGTTTTGTTTACTATTTTTGTCATTAACGAGTTTTGTCATTTTGTCACAACCTAAGTTGTCTTTACGCTCCTACGGGGAGCAGAGCAAACGTGAGGTTTTCATGCTCCTCGATGTGCCACTACGGTTGTTCCCTCAAGTCAGTTCAGCTCAGTTCATGCTCGGTGCACTCCACATGTTCTCAGTCAAACGCGCTTTCAGAGATGTGTTCTCCTTCGTTTTTTAAATTCTCCATACTAGCAAAACGCAAATGCGTGCTCTTGCTGGTTCAAGCAGCAAAGCAAACTCTTTGTTTAACGGAAACTTTCTGATGTTTACATTTGTCGTAAAAACCTTTTTTGTTCAGGACTGGGGGTGGCCAAATGCTAATGCAAACAGATAGGATTTCAGTTTGCCCTGGAACGAAAGGAGCGAAAGGACACAATGACCACAAGTCGCCTGTCATGTACTGGCGACCGTTATCTGATCCAAGTTCACGAAGCCATATAAGGCGAGAGCATCGGTGGAGTGCTCACGAATGGAAGCAAGTCAAAATGCGCAATGCGCTTAGCATCACTCAACCGATACCGATAGATGAGGGTTCTTTTTGGCAAAAGTTGGGATGGGTGTGCTGCTGACATCTCGGTGCCTGACCTGACGTGTAAGAAAATATCAGAGGAATTTGTCAGGAATATCTAGTTTTCTGGAATGAAATAATTTCAGTAGATAACGCATCCTGCAACAGATTCTTGTTATCATGGCTGAAACATAAAAAATAAGCTTCGCTCAAGATAGAGTAAAGTACTTCAAAGACATCTTCACCGCTGTGGACACAACTGATGACACCGATGGGAGGAACACGTCACCATTCCAACTTTTCTCCCAGACCTTCACCTGTGGCACTAAAACTGGTGGAGCTGTGCATGACTGAGCCCAAGTAATATACACATAGGTAAGCTGCGTGTATTGCTTGGCGCTCGTGTAACGTAAAAACGTGAATTTTTGACACAGCTCACTTGTGTCATTGGGCACCTGCGTACACACAAAGACGGAACCTATTGCCCAGGCATTTTGACGTGTGGAGGGTTGCATTACGAACATTTTACTCCCCGGCAATGACGATATGATAGATCGTGGGCGGATTAGTCCGCCTTGAGCAGCTTCCAGCTGAATAAAATGCCAATCGAAATGCCCTCGGAGGGTGTCCATGCAAACACGGAAAAGTTTTTATAAAGCAGAGAAATTTTAAACCCGTCAATATTTAATCATATCTTTGTTTTTGCTGCCAACGGATTTGTATTGAAATTTGGAAGGTCTATAAGGGCAAGATGGACGGTTTTCTTCATACGAAGCTCCTGTAAAAATTCAGCTCAAAATTATGCAAATTAATCTAGACCTTGCTAAATTTGCATAGAATACAAGTTGGAAAACTCTATTCCTCAATTATGAATGAGTATTTCGTCAAGAAACTTAAGTTAGCTCTAAAGCGTAACTAACAGAAGATCTTTCTCGTAAAAGCAACGAAGGATATAATGATCTGAAAGAATCCGGATTGGAACGCGAAATTGCGTTTCTTGGATCTAGAAAGGCTGCGAACTCGCTCATGCCTCTAAGATATATGCTGATGAGCATTGCTGACACGAGCATCATCCCGAGCCTTTTTCTTGGCAACTGTCAATAACGCATTCTCACAAATTTCAGCTCTTCCATTCTGACAACTTTCCAAATTTCATCGAAATCCACCAATGAAGCAGAAACATTAGATTTCCAGACTGCTTTAACAATATGCCCACAAATATGCGAGTGCACGGATTTCCACCAAGACAGCCGAAGTGTCTAATTACAGCCGCAATAATGAAACTATTAAGAGCATTAATGCAGTTACACTAGAAAAAATTGGTGATATTTCATATCACACTGCGATACAATGAGTGAAGCACTCTTCGCACCTTCATAACGAGTGGTGTGCCATTTCCAAATGTATACTTTGGTACCTGTAAACCTCACGACGCAACTCTCAGTGTCGGAAAGTGGCGCAAGTACCTATAGCTTATAGCTTAGAGCGTGCCTGCATCCCACTTAGGGCCAATCAGTAACTGTGCTGTTCCATGCACGGATACCCCGCAGTTTTAAATATCCTTCTCTAATTGCATGATTACACAGCAAAGATGGATGCCACTGAGCAAATGCGGCTAAACCGAGTACGGTTCAGTTGTGCTCGACTTAGCTGTGATCGATTCAATTGTAATAACGTCCTCTCTCACTCTCTCAAAAGCCCTCACAGACATGGTCCATTTTCACAATGTCGTCACTCTGCAGGATTTTGGCTTAATGTCTGAAGCGTTCATAGTTACTCTTCCTTGGCTTTTATTTTTCAGTCGAACCCCTAGCCAATATCTAGCGGTAAATACAGAATAGGCAACTCGACCAGTCAAAGTTTAATGCAGGAGAACCATGGCATATATATATATATATATATATATATATATATTATATATATATATATAATATATATATATATATATATATATATATATATATATATATATATATATATATATATATATATATATATATATATATATATATATATATATATATATATATATATATAATCCTCTGAAGAATGCAATCTATGAGTGGTATGCCTACTGCTTGGTGATACGGAACAACTTAGTGCGTTCGGAGGCAAAGCATTCTCACAGTGCCATCTTTATTGTTCCTTCTAATGTGGCTTTTGTTTTCTTATAATACAGTTACTCATGTATTTATTATTGAAAAATGAGGAACCAACACAGCTCTAATTAACCTTTCGCATACCTTTTGCATTCCGAATGTTCCCTTTCGTATTTATTCTGTTTGAAAGTTGGCTGAATTCCTTATTTGTGCTTAATCAATAAGCCATACAGTGCACTCATTCTTTACTTTTTTTGTGTATATCACATGAACACATACAGCAGCAGACCACACAGTAGAATTCCACGTTGGTGGCGACTCGATGCATAGCACAGGGAATGTATGATGAGCGCATATTTATGTAAATTACTAATAAACGAATACAATCATGCAAGTTTTGAGCTTAAAATTGTTTGCTTATGCAACTGACTGAGAGTAATTTGTGAGGGAGCAGAAAATTGTTTGTTTTTGCGGGCGTTTATTGTACCTTAAATGAGGCATTCTTTTTTGCTCCATGGCACGTTATTCCAGCCTTATTTGGCTATACTCATCATAATCCTTTGCTTTTCATTTGTTATAGAGAAAAGTACACGCTTACACACTGGAACTTACATTTTGGAAATTTAGATCACAACTCAGAACGTGCACATAATCACCCTCAATAATCACATCTCATTGTGCCTATAATATATCATCGAACTGTCTCTAATATGATTAAAACCACACTGAGACAATTTTGCATCACGTTTATTGTTTGCACTTTACTCTCACTCGACTGCACAGTATTGACATGATTGTTGTTGAAGAGGTGGAAAGGTGTGCCAGGAGCCGACGCCATACATATTGCTTGGAACTTTCGTTGCCAGCATTAAAACTGAAGGTGATCTTAGAGACGCAATTGCCACTGAAGTTGCTGTTAAGTCTTTTTGTTAGCCTGAACTGTAAGGAATGCTGCATTTCGAAGCGCCAAATTTACGAATGGATTCATCTGTAACATTGAAATCTTTAGACGCATTTGGAAAGCGATGTACGCATCAGTTGATAACAACGAAAATTAGATTCTTTTGTAAAGTGCATCTCATAAATGAAAAAAAAAATCGCTGTCGTTGCTATCTGTTCATCGGCTGTATCTAGCGGATTCGATGATTCTTTGCAAACATTCTTTGCACCTTCCTTGCGATGTCGTGCTTCGCTATGAGTTCAATTGAATAATTTACCACATCTTCATTAAGTATTCACGTAAGGTAGACCAGTCGAGTACAGATCAAGCGGGAGTAGTGCCACATGCAAGGTAAGTCAGAGATCGTCAAAAGCACACAGGCAGATCAAACAACTGACTAGTATTTATCTTGAGGCTAGCCTAGGGCGGTTCGGAAGGACACAAAAGGGGTTGATGTGCTTATGTGTTCATTCCAGCCTCTGGACTGGTCTTAAGGCCAAGTGGGCTACGGGTGGCCGTTGGAGTGCGCGAGGTGATCGGCGGCAGCGTCGAGTTTGGACGCGGAATCATACCGGCGATTGAAGTCATCCTAGTGTCCCTTCTTGTCTGTCACCTTATTATGTAGGTGTGATAAACCGTCCGCCCCGATTTGCCTGTGTTGTCTCGCAATTTACTCGATCGCAGCCCGATGCAAGTTGCAGGTCCTCGAGGAGACCTCGACCACTAGGTGGCCAAGGGGAGCTGAGTCTTACAAACATCGTCGTTGTATTTTTGTCAAAACAAACAAAGACAACGCGCTGTCCTAGAAGAAAAATTTCCATCAGTGTGCGAGAAAATAGACGAAATGACCGGCACCTCTGCATCAGCTGATCGTCGCCAGCTATCTTTGCGACTCGCAGTTCGATTTTCTACGGAAAACAAGAAAAAAGCAGAGCAAAAGGAAATTTTAGCATTTCCACAGTATCACTGTGTGCAATTCGCAGTAAATGATACGGAGTTGTACAATAACTGTCCATTTTACAGGTGGGAGGAGCACTCAGACATGATTGCAATATGAGCCGATAGCCGATGTTTTCGGAATTCCAACTCAGTGAATGCGAGCAAATTTCTCCGACGGACCAATGAACGCAGAAATCGCAAAAAAACTTGTCGCTGGCGAGGTTAGAATAATGCCGAGTCGTCGTGACGTGTTCCACTTTTTAAGCATTTTGCATTGCAAGAATTCAATATTCAATGCGGTCATATATTTGTGCTCTGTTCTGCGTTTCCATCACCTAACTTGAAAATTTATGGTGTATATTTTGCATGGCACTAAATGCTAATTTCCGCTTCAGTCTACAAACCTCTGGAAGGAATTATATGCTTTCGGAAACTATTCGGAATTTTGCATATTTAAATTGCAGGTGCATTTGGCAAATGACGTAACGGAAACCGTTGTGGAATTGTGCTGATGTGAAGGTCATAAAACGCTCGCAAATCTTCGTTGTATGGTTGCGTCAGTTATTTACACTCTCAATATATGACAGCATCATCTTTCAAAGTTTATACGTTGCTTCTTTTAGAGTGAACTGAGTAACAAATATAATAGAATTGGTCATTTGAACATGCAACCATCGTAAAAAGCTTCAAAAAATTACTTGCATTCATAAGTAATCCAATACGAGAGACTGGTGGTACCAACAACTGTATCACTAGAAAGCGATAAAAACGATGATAATTAAAGTTCATAAGACGAATAAATAAATGCTTCGAAGTTCACTTCTGTGTGGTGCTATATAAGTAGATGACTAGTTGCAGTCGAACGCCACTGTTAGAATTCCGCCCGTGAGAACTGCTTCATTCCACTACTTGTTCCTCCCCGCTAGGGACGCGAGATGTTTTCACGATTAAAACGATCGGAAAAAATGGAGGCATTTCACTGCCTTCCTTTCGATTCCCTACTTCGTTTGGACTATTGCGGAATTCGTCGATACAGTCATTATACTGCAAACTTGCATGAAAACATCACTTTCTATGTGCTTTTGCAAATTCGCCATCAGAACAGCGCGTTTCGTATAAGTGCGTACTCAACTGGCTTTCTATCCTGTGCTTTCAACTTGTAAACACTGAATTAAAGGTGCAGAGTTTGATGGATATAGCGTGCGCCATCCGATGGTCGCACATAGATGCCATCATTCACCCTGTTCAGAGGTGCCAAAGAAATCACATACTTTTTGCACCGGTTGAATTTTCGTCCTACACTGCTCGCGTTACATAAAAATGGCTCTTTTATACACGATTGATGTGACTGTCTAAAACTGCTTACAATGATATGCACATTTTACACGTGCTGGCAGCATACGAATCTGGCCATCGTGCAAGCGAAACGCGAAAAACGTGTCACCAACCGCATACTCAAGCAGCCTTGTTTATTAGTTTCTATATTGTTCAAGCTTCCTTCCTTAGGTGTCTTGTTTTTCTCACTGCTGTGGTTTTTCTTGTTTCTTCCTGAAAAGCTCGGGAACCTCTAAGTTGTCTCTTCCCCTCTGTTTAAGCACCCCTACAAAACTAGCAAACTAATGAAACAGTACAGATTTCAGAACGCGGCATTTAAATAGCCGATCATGTGGAATGGAATGGATTTTTACATCATAATGCTTTCCTGCAACGAAATTTCTTTCTTTCGTTGCGTCTTTAAAGCATTCCTCCTTCGTTTTCTTTCTTCTTTTGTTTCTTCTATTCAAATCCCTTTTACCTTCCTTCTGCTTCTCCATCTTTAACGCTATCGGCCTGCGTTGTTGGAGGTCAACGAAAAGATCCGGCACACCTCATTTGTCGGAGCTTGCGGCGGCATTGCAACGCCCGCCCCGCCCGTAGTCCTTTGGACGGGAGATTTCTTTCAGAAGAAACCTTTCAAGCAGCCTTTTTCAACGAATGCATGCGAGTCATAACCTGGGCAATTCCTTCCTCATCTGAAGGGTGCTCCTATAACTGAAATTGCATACACAGTCTGCAGCAGCACTATATGCGGATTCACTCATTGAAAATAAAGACAGTAAAAACAACTTTAACAAATGTCACAAAAGAAACATCAACGAGAGTCTCAAATTTCGCTGCAGACATGCAGCAGATAAAGAGTATTCGTGAATATGAATCCAATGTAAGCAAGCGACAGTCTTCGAAACGTTTTTGAGGTGGTGATGCATTCGTTTGTTCGATTTAGCAGAGCTTGCTGGAAGAAAAAGAAACTAGTTTTTGTTTAGTGACATCACTTCGTTCCGCTCACCTCAAAAAACGTTCGCCACCCGAAACACTGCGTAATACCGGTTGTCAGCTAGCATTTCTTTTAGAGACAATCAAATTACGTCCGTTACCAGTCATTAGACTTGTAATTTCAATACTAAATGAAATAAATGCTTTAAAAATAACATAGAGTTTTATGTTCGTCGAAGTCTGCTCTTATGCACTTTTGCAAATTCTCTCTGCTAAAGCGCAAAAAAAAATATATGCAAATTTTTGAAAACGTACGCATGTGAAGGCATGTGTATGAGTACGAGTTACTATCCATCCATCGATCTCATAAGTTCTAAGTTCGACTCGAGAAAAGCGACAGTACAGTTATGGAATTTGGTCCTAAGCATAGAGCATAAGGTGATCTTCTGCCCCATAATTGAATCCATCAGTTTCGTCAGAAGTTATGGACACAACACTAAAAGTGAGGAAAAATTTGTATACATTTTGTATCGACTGGACCTTCACTTTGACGACGTTATTCCCTGTCTTTTCGTTTTTTTTTTTTCACAAGGGGGCTGTGAAATTGCTGAGTGAATGGGCCGAACGCAAAAACTCACAAAAATGTTCATGAGTCGACCTCGCAGCTGCAGACAACTTTTACAAATTCATCCATCTCCAACTTGCCAGCTCCTTTCCGGTGATCTGATGCCTGTGCTCTATCTGCTTGATGGCTGAATGAGTGCTTTTGCAGAAAATTAGCATAGAATGAAGATGAGCGGCTTAAATTTAGTTTTGGCAATTCTTTGTTCTTGCTGGAAGAGCGCTGCGAGATTCGCATGAGAGCTGCATCGGAAGATGTTTTGATATTTTCACTCAGCATTATTTGTGTTCGTGAACAAAAAACATTGATCCATGCACACGAGTTTGATCATACGAATAAACCCACGAGAGTGCACCGTAAAGCACTTACTTTGCATCGACTTGTGCATCGAGGTCTGCTCTTGAAGTCACCGGAGTATTCGAACTTGTCATAATTGGATATTATGCTAGTTAGATGCCGTAATTCTTTAACACATGTAATTTTTATTATTATGGATTCCTCTATCGTAAAGCATAATGCCTATCTTCGTAAATGCTGTAGTATCTTCACTGAAGGCGAATCTTCATTTCTGAAACGATCCGCAGCCGCTCTTAGAGAAACGAGGACAGCCTCTGCTCAATAAACCGTCCCCAACCTCCACACCTATCGTTCGTCTTCAAACTTAAAAACTTTAACACATTATGCATTTCGCACAGAGCACTTCATATACGCTATAATGACTACTGTTCGTTGTTCGTGTAACGCTCTTGCATAGGTGCGCCACATAAAACCGTTGAAAAGAAAGTGACGTTGCATTCGTTGACGCTATTTCTTCAAACGAACCGCTCTGCCAAAATTTTATTACTTCTAGGGCTTCGTTGAACCTTACATAGTTGTGTTTAGTTTTTTAGAACTTGGAAGGTTTCGACACGTTAAGTTCTTTATTTTAGCTCATTTCACCTTCAGCGGCGTCCTCCATCCGAGTGTTACGTCTGAATGAATTTGCACTTGCAAAATATATTGTGACGGTGCTATTTCTGCACACTCAAATAGCAGCTGTTCGGGTGGGGAAACGCTGAAACTGAAATTATGAAGCTTGATGGGTTTATCTCATGCCAAAGGTGCGCTTATTCGGGTTTTGCACTCTTGAGCTGATCCATCAACCTCGATGATAGCAATAGTCGTTTAAAATGTGTCCTAAGTTTTATAACCGACCCACTCTTACTTTCAATTGACTGGACCGTTAAAATGGACCATCTCAAGAACCGATTCAGCAAAGCCATGAATGCACTATTGCACGTGTTTCATTATGATATTTGAAGCCGGTCGCTTGAATATGCAGAATTGCGAAAACGCATGTGATACCAGCCACTCCGAAATGCTTTTCACTTCTAACTTCGCACAAATTCTAATGTTCTGTTTTACGGCATTTGTAAGGCAATTATACTCATTTCACGATAAAAAGAGCGATTACATTATTCGAGATGTCTCACAAGTAGTTTTCAATTTATGACGACACTAACGAGTGAAATCTGGATTTTATCTATACCTGTGCTTGCTAGCATCTGCGCTCTATAATGGATTTTTCAATAGCAATTTAGCCGCTGCGATTTGCGAACTCTGAAGAGGTAAATGTGCGAAATTATTACAAAATTTACCTCATCATATGAATGTCGTGCTTACCTGGAAATATTGCGTTGTTGAAGCAAACGCTGTGAACTCTCATGGAAAATCGATGGAAAGGAAGCAGAATTAGCAACACTGCGCCGCATAATAATAGGTTAGAAGTATGTAAGTACAGTGCAGAGGGTTTATGAATGAACGACATGCGCTAAGTACATCCATGAATCGATGTATTTTACTTGTGCCTATATATTTGTGCGACATGAAAATTAAATCAGTTTCTTTCAATGTCTGAAATAAACCTGAAAATATAACCTAGAATTAATGAGTTTCAGTATGAAAGTACATCACTCAAAATCAATCAAACCAAAAGTATCTATTCACTTTCTTATTTGTGCGAGAGTAAGAACACTTGAATATCGATGAATTCTCACTTCTTTTCCTAAGGCCACTTACCTGATTTCGAGGCACCAGGAGTGTCAATGTGATAATGGCCTATGATTAACATGTTTGCAGCGGTGGCTAAGTGCTTAAGCTTCGACACATTTGCGAAATCCGCAGCTCCTCTTTTTCTGGCTTTTTCCATATTTTCCACTTCCAGTTTCTGGCGTTTATCCATATAGGCCCTTATGTCTCCACTGCTCGTGGTATCCTATCGAATAATGAACCAATACCTTCAATCTATAGACTATGCTTCATATCACTAAAAAATTGACCAATTTAAAGGTTCATTTTCCACATCGTTTTCAAAGAATCGTTCGTAACGGTTGAAGAAAATGAATTTTGAGGATGAGGGGTGGGAAGGCTGCAATCGACCTTGTTCTGGACGGGCCGAGAGTCAAAAAAGAGTCACAGTATGCTAACCCATGAGTCGTTGTGGCTTTATTACATGCTTGGTAGCACTTCGCGAGCATCACGCAATCCCTTCCAGATGCGCCGCCGACGTCGATTGCAGCGACCACTGAAAACTGTGAGAACGAAACAACTATTTTGCAGTCTTTATTTCATCACGACGCAGAATTAGCATGAAGCGGGTACACCATGGAGTGTGCTTAAAGTGTTGAGCTGAAGCTTTCAACAGTGGCATGATTTGACATTCAGAGGCGAATGGTTGGCAACGTATCGCACAAAGCGCAGGACGGTAGTACTGGGTACCTTTATGGAGTACGTAGCACTATCATGCTGCGCAGCTGGTTTGGTTGTTCTCAGTCAGTGTGCCTCCTCTCTGCAGTTGTGACAAACACTTCACTCACTCCCTCAGTGTTTTCCTTGCTTCGCATAAACGTTAGGACCTCATTTAGAAGTGCTACAAATATCTCATGTATTCACCTCGCTTTTCAAATTGTTCAGTGAGGTTCGCCGCAGTTCCTTCGATTTTTCTCGCTTTTTCATACTTGCCACTTTCAATTTATAACCTTTTTATCTGTGTAGGTGCTGACAGACAGCAGCACTTATAAGTAATCTTCAAGAAAGATCAAGTTCGCGTAGAGGAATCCGAATTTAAAGCGGTTAACTCGTGATGACATTAGAAGAAACGCAAACACATATTTGGGGGTTTTTTTTTAGCAGGCTGGATCGAACGAGCATAATGCTACTTAAAAGTTCGATACTTCTCCGAAAAGCTTGAAAACCATCTGCAAGTAAAGGTCCTATTTGTTACACAGATTCCCACCTTCTCCCATCGCCGGAAACAAACCAACACGTAGAACCAACAAAAAAAACACAAAAACACGCATATGCACAGAAGCACATACACACGCACACATGCACAGACAGAACGTCACCATACTGTGCGCTTTTGCCAAGCATATTCGCAGCCATTAAGCGAATAAAATCGTTTAAAAATGCGCATCGGTGAGGACCTGGATTCTCATTTCAAATGTACCTGTTCGTTGAGAATTTCAAGGGTGAATCACCACTAAATAAAACGGATAACTTGCACCCACGGCTGAATCATGTCAACTGCTTCCACCTAATTTCTTTTTTCTTACTGTCGTCGACCCCATCATTGCATCTCGATTCTCTTTTTGTGGCTCAAAAGCCGTTCGTGCTTTCGTTCCGACCTGAAGGTGAAGTAGATTGCACTTTTATCCTTCCCCACTTATTGGCCTGCCCATACTTGAAAAGACAATCCTTGCGCCGGGAAAAGGTTTCACTGACTGATCCACCGGTCAGTGTGCAGCGGCTCTGATTGTCCAACAGACAACATTCGTGCGCTCGCAGACTCCCCCATTCCACAGAGTTTTGTGGTGTAGCGCGAGATGGGTCGAGCTTTATGAGTGTGAGTTACCAGTGAGGCATAAAAATATATTGCAAGGTGATGAAGTGCATAGTGTAAAGTTCATGTAAACCGCATGTCTAGGCAAGATGTTGGAAGTTTAGGCGGCTGCACCATACAGGCTTCCCAGTGGGGAATTGTTGTCGCGAGCGAGAGTGCTCGAAGCTAAGTTTCCTTACTTTGTCTCTGCCTGCTTCGTCAGCGAATGCTTCACAATTTTTCTCCCTCGTGTAGTATTCCTTTCCACCTATTGTTTTCCTCCGAAGCATGTTTTACTGCTTATATCTGCATTCCATTATTCGAACATTTCCTCTGTCTTAGATCCATCATTTTCTGTCAATTTAGGCACGAACTTCGAAGACTGTCATCAAGTTCGATACCTCCTCTGCCCATAACATCTCATCTAATCTTTTCTTTCAATCAGTTTAATTATATTTCTATCCTTAAACTAAGGCTTTAATGTTTGGGACATATCAACATTGCGAGCAGCTCTACGTTGTCCACCAGTCTTTCTTAATTATCTACTTATTGCATTTATTTGTTTTCCAAAGCTTCAGAACCGAATTTCCATAACCGAAGATCGCATTGCTAAGGTATACATTAAACTGGCTTCCCTAGAGCCGGATCTGCATGTATCCAAAGAAAACTTGAACAAGACAGTCCTAATCTAGTCTTAGCGCACTTGGTGCAAATGAAGCTGCGAAAGAATTTTCTGATAACCTCGCGAGTTAAAAACTCATTTTCCTATGAAGTCGGGTATTTACAGCAGAAATTCCGTTGGGTAAACTTGGAAAAATCGCGTGAACATGCTGATTCAGTTTTTTGGAGTCCATTTCCAATGCCGTCATAACACTTAACAGAACATTTTGCACTCTAATTTTACTGCACTTCTCTGGCTGGTTGTATAGATCAGCACCTATACATAAATGGTTCCATACACTTAGCCACATATTGGACAAACAACTCATACTTCAAAGAAACTTTCCATTTAATAAACTGTTCGATTCTAAATGCGCCAATAAAGTATAGTACAATAGGCAAACGACAGTCAGCCGACACCCGCACTAGCAAATTGCTCTGCTCCAGAACAATTGCCACACCGGAAGTGTAGAGGCTCCAAGCTGGCAACATGCAGGAATTTCAGCCGATTTTCCTGCCGCAGGTAAAAATTTTAGCGCTTAAGATTGCTATTATTTTTGTTGTGGGAGAAAAATTGAATATGGCAGTACTCAACGCTGTATATTTTAGCCACAGCAAGCAGATTTTGTCGCGTTATTTTGAATTTAGTACCTCATTGCATGTGAAGGGGTACATCGATTCAGTTGTTTCACTGCCTGCAGAAACACGATGGCCAGCGACGTGAACGAAGGCGATGAACGAGTGACCGCTGCAACGGCGCCGACGACAAAGAAACGTAAATTCGCTGAATTCGTTCGAAAGTACTTTCTCGAAGGTTAATTCTTATTTCTTTCAAAGAAATGTTTTTACTGTACATTGCAGCTCCTTGTAAATATGCATGTGTTTATGCTTCCATGTGTGCCCATTCGTCTGTCTGCCCAGTAAACGTAATTTGCAGTTCAACGCACTTACCACGGAAGGCATGGAAGCGAAATGTGACAGATGTAATCTGTGTCATGGGGATGGCATGATGAATCCATTTTGGTTACTGCCTATCCTTGTTGCTGTATTCGATTTTGTGGCATCTGAAGGGACCCAAAATGTTTGCGAGTGATTTTTACTCAGCAACAGGTTTAGTGTGGCAGCAAGCGAACTTACTAGATGAGAATTTGCGCGACGGACGGATCTCATACGAACGTACGTCACTAGTGATTCTACCGTTTTTCGTAGATACGGTAAGGCGTTGTGGCTGTGTTGCAAAGTCCCAGGTGGTGCTGACCTTCTGGCGGATTTTTTCATTGTTACGATATCTCAGCGCTGAGCGGAATTATTCTATCTTCTCCAAAGCTGCGTTGTTTATAAAACGTGACACTTTCGTAATCGTTCTGATGTACGTGCTTTCGAGTCTAATGCGCGGTCCCTAAGCATTACATCAACTCTTCTTATAAATGAATTAAACTGTATGCAACGAACCTCTCGGATCGTATCACAGTCTCATATGTTAGGATCATCGCTCTAAGCCATTGACTTGTGTACTACGTGCTAAGGAAATGAGCTGGCGATAGAAATCGTTCTCAAAAATTTTCACAGAAGTGATTTGCAAGGATGTAAGAGGATGGGGAACGATGATACAGAGATATGCAGGGGAATCTAACGTTCATTCGTTATAACGAGAAGACGCAAGGAAGAAATGCCGATGCTGTGGTAAGCGTTTTTTTAATGCAGGGGGATAAAAATCGAGAACACAGATCTAACAGTGATCTAAAATCCTTTAATAAGAGGACCTTTTAATAATGCCGAATCAATCAATAAAATCTTTTGCTGTGAGCTTTTATAAGTTCTGCCATTTTGACCTCAGCAGGAAGGATCTGATAATATTCTGAACTGAACCTTTTATTGTGCGTTTTGAAAATCTTCCTCATGAAGCGCAAAGCTTTCCTTTTTTGTCGCTCAAATGCTGTTTATGTTGGAAGACATATAACTCAATAGAAACGACTCCTCAGAAAGCGGATGCACTTGGGACGCTGAATTAATTATTGCAATTTGTCCTTGCACATGTGGACTTCTTGTCAACCCTTCAAATTGTCTTGACTTGTAGCCATGAATAAATGATATGGTTTTCCTCGCAAAACGCATCCTCTGAACTGGACCAGCTTGGGCCATGCAGTTGGATCTAAAGAGATGTCAAATGCTGTTGCAATCGGATTGTCGGCAAATGTTTCGAGCGGCTGCTTCTTTTAGGAGGAAAGTGGAAAAAAACTGTAATAACAGTTTTTCGGCTGCTTGATTTTTCTGGTTATTCAGCACTCGTTGAAATGTCACTTTGATAGCATCGTCCACATCATAACATGTTTGCAAGGAAAAGAAACGACTGGTTAAGACGGTCTTACGACTGGAAAAGATTGCTGAGTGTTTGTTGCAAAAGGCGACACAGTCATTTCGTTGCGAAGTCTTGCTGCAATTTGCCTTAAAAATTGCTAAAAACCTATCGCTGTTGGTGACTGGTTTCGTTTCTGCGAAGGCCGAGAAGAGAAGAGATTTTGTGAGGAGGGGAGAATATCAAAATTTGGTGGGAAAATGATGTTCACTTTGTAAAATAATGAATCCCTTGCACTAATTTGCCGGCACTATTGTAATGGAAAGTAAAGGTGAAGGATTTGGCCCGTTAAAGCAAACTGCTTTGAATTGAACTCAGCTGAATAATTTGTTTATTGCAATGGGCACATATGCACAAAACTTTCTACCAGCCGAACATCGTTAACAAAGCAAGTGGTGGCATATTGCGGTTTGCAACAGTCGAGAGTTGCTGGTTATGTTCCGACTAGTGAACACTTAAGCGCTTTATGGAAGCTCTTGCTATGTGGTTGAATCTCTTTTGACCCATATCAAGGTTATATTGATCGATTTCGTACGGTTAAAGAACGAGTTTGCCGCAATAGAATAAAACCTTATTTGAAATGCTCATTTGCAAAATAAAACGAAGAAAGCCAAGTGTGCATGTTGGACAAATAAACTGCAACGTTCTTGTTACTGAATTGTCAGCGTTATCAAAAATGCAGTTTTGTATCTCTCAAGAAAGGCCTGCAGACCAGTTTTCCTTATGCAGTCGACTTCGCCAATGATTCCAAATTCTTCAGCATTTATTACGTCTTTGCAGATTTGCATGTGCACTGCGTACTAGGATGCCATCATTTGCGTTGTTTGTCCGTCCTGTTTGCGTTTGTAATTTAAATTCTGCAACGATTAATGCAGCTGTGAAATTTTGCAGGTAGAATTTGCACCATCCGTCTCGTGCCAACATTAATGTTGGTTCAACAATTTTGAAAGGATTTTTCTTTCATGTGTCTGAGAGGGTGATTTCGCAACTAGCCAAATTTTCGTTCTACGTTGATAGAACCGCAAAAAAACGGATATTTCGTTCATTATTTACATAAGTGATTGGATGAGTTTAAAATATGAATGCATTATTGCAGCGAGCGTGGCTAGCTAAATTCCAGAGTGCATACAGTATCTCCAAATAGATGCCTATGAGAAGTAATACCTACCGGCAGTTGTTTCTTTTAGGTCAAAAACTGGAACAAGAGGTTCATCACGTTGTTCAGAACAATGATATCGATAAGACATCTATCGTGGAACGATATCGCAAATATATTGGCTTTCTAATCCCTATGTGCTTCATGCAAACTGTGTGGTGGACACTCGCAATAAGATACAATATTTTCCGTCTCTATCCAACCCGTTATGAGCTGCCAATACGATGATACTTGGTGCTACGGTTGCAGGTGAGCGTTTTGGCTTGTTGATGGATTGTGATTGCCGTACTGCAACACAGTTCGCTTTTATTGAATTCTTTATTGGTTGTATGATTGATTTATTGATTTAATGAAAAAGAAGCAAAGGTATGCTATCCTTACACGGCTTCGCGACGCGTATATGCATATCAGAGTGTTATGCAATACAGAATCTGCGCAGTAAAGCAAAACAAGATTGAAGAAGAGGAAAAAGAGCGCCACATATCACTTGTCAATACAGCGGCCATGTGTAAGCATTTTGAATCGACCCGAGCTCAGTAACAGGGAGACCTTGAGTACCTCGGTGACTAGTGCCCTAATGATGCCGTTCCAGATCTCGATAGCGCATCAGCCGCAACAACACTTCCCGGCTTCCCTACGCAATCCTTCTCTGGCGGAAGTTCTCACAGATGCGCTACATTAAAATATCATCAAAGCGAATAATCTCTTACTTTTGAAACCTGTTTTTTGCCGGTTTCTTTAAATGTATTTCTTTTCCGGTAATGTGATCCCAAAGCCTTATACTATTGCTCATACGCTCGTTACCAATAGGAGTATCGCAATTGTTTTTTCTGCCTTATTGCGTCCTTCAATACCCCTTTCCCATTCTCATTTGATTTTGCATCCGAAGGCCTTTCAATGATTCGCTGGTGGCTTCAGTGCATCTAGATGTGCTCTTGCTTGATGGGTCGATAAAGTGTGAAGTCTAAAGTTTCAAATAGTGCTTTGTTCTAGTTACCATACAAAAACCGAACATTCTCCAACACTTTTACAAGATTTCAGAAAACTGCAATGTTTGGGTCGCTGGAATGAGTGAATAAGCTCTTGTCTCGCGTCACCTTTCAGCACTAATGAAGCAAAAGCAGCCGACGAACTAAATTGTGTTATTCATCCGATTAGTTTTATTTTGAATTTCATGTCACCTTTCTCTGCAGGAATGACATCCGAGGGCGGTGGAGCGATCGCCTTCCCAGTGATGACACTGCTGCTGCATATAGACGCTGCTATTTCGAGGGACTTCTCATTAATGATTCAGTCTTGCGGTAAGGCGTTGAGGTCACGTTCAGAACATATTCAGCGAAGCTTCTCTTTTGTGTCTGGCAAATAGGCTCATCCTTTTGAATAGGACACTCGTAGCAGTTGCTACTTTGTGTTCCATCATGTGACTGACCATTTCAAATATGAACAAACATATCCATTTCCCAAGTGAATGATATACTCTCCAGGGCCAAAAATTTTTCCGGGACTCGGGAGCCGATGTGGGGGACGGAGAAGGAGGAAGAGGACAGAAATATGCAGAAAATGAGTCACGTTTCTCATATTTTTAGCAGCAGGGAAAAAATTCCTCGCTTAGTCATTCAGCGTAAAAACTGCTCAATTATTTGGAAGAAAGACTTCAGTTAGTCATTTTCTCCGTGAAATGCCGATCCCATCAATACGACCTCTTCACGCCTCCAGCGTGAGTTCTGCTTTCTGACGCAGATCACGTGACCGGCACGTTGCTACGATCGTTTTCCACAAAAACTGCATCTCCGAACAGCCTCCTCCGCAAGGGAAAGTGGGTGGAAATGACTGGTCCGGTGAATTACCGTGATCGTCGCCCGCACTTATATCAAGCATGAGAGGAATGATTCATTGATCGCATCGCAGATCCAGATTGGGCTGCTTTCTATACGTTCTCTATGTTGTCCCTGGCCATCCCCGCACAGATGGAGCTATAAGTTAGCCCCGCTTCCAAAACAGGCCTTCGCAGTCCGTGGGATTGCAGAGATCCCAACTCAGGGGGATAGTGGGAACAAAGCCATTGTCATCTTCGGTGCCTTCAATGTGGTTTCTGCTTAGCCTCAAATGTCGTAGCGCCCGTTCTGATTTTCAATAACTACTGGAGATTAAAGAAAGCACTCAAGAGTTAGTCTCGTTTTTATTGGATAAAGAAAATCTAGAAGCCCAGACGAATATGGCACTAATGGAAGGGTTAAGATAAGTCAGGAACTTATAGTTTTTGTTTCTGTTCGTTTCTAAGTCCACGTTTCTTTGTTCGTAGCGATATGAAGATTGCGCCACCTTTTCAGCGCACTCTTAGCTCACCCATTACCTTGCAATGTTTCTACATGCCTCTGCTTTCAACAGAAACGCTTACTTCGGAAACGAAAAGTGAGAGACGATTCGTCACGACCATGGCTACTAGAAACAACCTATCCATAAATCCCATGTTTGGGTCTGCTCTAAAATGCCGACAAAAAGGCTGATAGCATCCATCTTAGCGTGGGCCAGCCACCGTCGCAATTTCTAGAAGACCCTAGAAACGTGGATTCCCGCTCAAAAATCTCGAGGATATTGAAGTTTTATATGCTAATGGAATCTTTTCCAAGAGCTCCATGATGCTTAGGGGGCGCAAGAACCTTCAGAGCGACCCAAAGTTTGGGCCTTCCAAAGAAGAAAACCCGGTCTATCCATGTGCACATTGCCTTTTAGGAATGACATCAGCAGCCTTTACAATTATTTGGATGAAAATCATAATTGAATGGCATTCGATTGTCTTCTGTTCGCTTGGTGCAGTTGCCGGCATAGTTTTCGGTTTTCATGTGCTCGACCCCCTAATGACTGGTGAGATGATTATTGAACTGATTAGATTTGAAGTTGATCTGAATATGTCGATGATTTGTTAATGCTATGATCTTTTTGATTCGGATTTATTTAAAGGGGAGCATAAGATGAATGAATTCACTAGGCGCTTGTGGGTTAAGGGAGTTTTCCGAGCGATTCAAATAGCTCTTTCTTATTAAATGAATGATAGTACACTGATGAGTGAGGTTTAGTCGTCAAATAAAATTCACTCTTCGCTTCGTTTTTAATGTGACTGGTACCTTCTTACCGAGTTTTGTATTTGTAGTTGTGGTATGATGAGATTTCTATCGAGTCATTCTGCGTTTAGTCGTTCTTTTCCTATATTTTCTGAAACGGTCTCTGTTTTCAAAGATTCAAAGACAATAGCGTTCAGTGGTCGCAAATTGCATCTGCTAAAGCATATTAATGTGACGTTACGTTTCGCTTATGTGTCTCTCCCGTATCCCTCCAGCAGTCTCAACTCGTGGACCGTTCGTGGCCGAAGCTAGAGAATTTGGTGTCCATAATGCCCACCAAAAGATCGTCGGTTTTTATCTTATTCTAAACGACTCCTCAACACCAATGAAACGTTTCACATTTCATTCATGGAAACGAGCCTTCAAGAATATTCCTCAGATTTCCAACGAATTCGTTTGCAGGCGCACAAAAGAAAATGTTCTTTGTTTCGATTTGGTTTTCATTCGCACTTTCACTTTTTATTTAAACACTCGAAAGAAGCGACGTACGTTTGAAATTATTGGGGATTTTTGCACTTCGAAGGCACTCGTTCTTCTCCTCACTGGCTTCTTTGGAGGTTAATTTGTTCATGCAATGTTTTTTCACGCTTATTCACTTTGAGTATAATTTGTGCGCATAGCATTTGTGCTAGTTGAAAATTTTCAATCTCGAAGACGATGTCGAAAAATTTCGCAAATTTCCGATTAGATAATAAATTGAAAAGAGCAGCATTTAAAATTTCCGCGTCATTTCATAGACTTTCATTGCCACACAACTGCCACCTCACTCTAGTTTTTGTCGTATTTATTACTCTTTTATAGGTTGAAGTCAACTTTTTCTTTCCGGGAAATGTATCTCTCAGTTTTGTTGATAGTCAATATGCTACACATACCATCCAAAATTGCAATGATTTTCTTCATAGGCAGGTGTTAGATTAAACTGCGTTCAGCCTTATTTCTTGTTGTGGCGTCTTCACTGAAAACTTATATTTGCTTGGAAATGACAGTTCAAAGATGCGCAATCGTTCTGAAAAGACTGCACCTTTTCGAGACTGGAGTGCTCTGTTGCACAGAGGGCAGATGCCATCCTCTGCTCTGTTTTGCGCATTTAGAAACCTTTTTGCAATAATTAACTATGGCTTTTGGTAACTGTTTGCGAAGAATTTATAGACCTGTGTAGATTCATCTGATGATTGCGGGGCGTTTTATTGGTGAAGTCAGTGCCAACAGGAGTGACCACGGAATGTTTGCAGGTTTGTGTAGTGCATTTGTTGGTTCGGGTGTTGACATTTGCTCATTTTCGATCCTTACGTTGCTCTTTCGTATCACCGAGAAAGTCGCCACGCCGACATCGGTTGTTTTAATGGCGGTCAATACTTGTGTTGGCTTCTTTTGGAGGCAACTTATTATGTGTGATATTTCTCAATTGGCTTGGGAATACTTCGAAGTATCTGGTAAACTCGTTTTCTTGATTCTAGAATCGTTTTCTTCATCGCGATTGTCGAGTTACCAACTTATTCCTCAACCCTTAACTCGTCTTGTAAAACAATCTAATAACTCAGAAAAAAACTTTCAATAGCGAATAATGTAGTGAATACGAATTTGAATGCAACCACTGACTGATGACGATCAGTGATGGGAAACTGCGGAGGTTGACTCCAAAGGGCCAACTCCATAGCTGGGCGCCTGAGTTGAACCGGGAGTCAGTCACCTTTCCCATTTTCGGAGCCCGATTAGCTAGTTTCCACTGTTACAATTTTTCTTCTATCAAAAGCGAGAGTTCAGATGAGAAGCAGATTTATTAGTATTGATTGTTTTCGGGTGTTGTGAATACGGACGTTCTGAACTTTTTCTTTACCTGCCTACTTATTCGAAGCGCCGAGTAATTTGCCAGTCTAACCGTATTGTTTGGCGACGTTCAATGAGTTCCTAGTACGGCTTCAAAATCCGTAGCCCTCGTCTTATTGAAGTAAGGAACCAGTAATAATAGTAGTGACACCAGTGCTCGGAACCCATCAGAACCCGGGAATTTGCTCGTCTTTTTTCTGGAGTTTGACTCAGCCAGAGTCGACCCATTCAACGCACCGCTCTCGAATAGAATATCGAGGGTCTGAAGGTTGGGTATGACTGGGATCAGAGTCGGAATCATTCCGCTTTGTCGAAGTCACTAAAATCGGCTGGAAGGGAAAATTTTCTTCACGATGGTTATTAAAAAAGTGACATTAATTTGCCACTCCAAGGAATCATTTTCCGCAGGCATTCTAAGTTCCCTCGTTCAGGCTCTTCACTCACTCACACATTCACATGTGTCTCCACATTTTATGGAATTTCGTTAGAAAGACTGACCAGCTGCGATTTAAAAAATGAACAAACAACGAACAATTCGCCGTTCGCTGTGACCACTTCATTTCTATGTTTCAAGGAAACGTCCTTTCATAACATTTTGCGGGACCCCCAACATCCACCAGCATTCTCGAAGAAGATCACTGATGTAAATTATTTCAAAGTAGTGTGAGCACGCGTCTTGAGTATATAGTATCGTGGTTATTGCGCATTGCTTGCCAAGGTAAGTGGTCAAGTAATGCAGGATCTGTTCGGGTAGTTTTTACAGTACACGCCCGAATGGGGTTTTCTGTCGGCTTTCGTGAAGATGATAAGGAATACTTGGTGGTGGATAGACCTTTTGATAAGGATACTTGGTGGAATTTGATTGTTGTTACGATAGTCATTCCTGAATAGATGCTTGAGTTTGATTTTCGTTTGGATGGTCATTCGTGAAAGATGCAAAGAAGGCTGTTACTGTTTGCAACGTTCAATACGTTAATTGCGCACAGTGGTTGCAGTGCCGTTGTGGTGATATTTGCGCCGCTTGGGTCGTTAATAGGATCGCACTTCCACCGGCTAGTGCTCGCCAGTTTCGTTTACCTGCTCGAAGTGGTGGTCGCCTTAGTCGGTTTCCTTTTCACTCGACCGCCAATTTCTTTGGTTCTTGTAGGAGCCGCAATAATTATTTTTCAGGTATTTGCTTCTATCATCGCTTATCATCTTTGTCAGAAAATCATTCGCTTCGAGTCTGTCCATTGTTAACTCGATTTCACGGGTTTTACTATTGTTGGCTCAGTTTCACAAATTCTTTGGATGGAGCAGCGCATTTTGGGCTTTCATATATAATCTTCTCGAATAACTAACGCAGAATGCAAGCCAAAAATGTATTTGAAATGGCACGCCGAGAGTTTCTAAATTGGCAAGCATACCGGCAGGGTGAATACTGTTCTCATCCGGTGCTCTGTTCACCGGATGCCTCAAAAATGGACGCCCCCTAAGCATGACCTTCTTATAAATCTTTGAAGTATCGGCCTGTTATCGACTTTTGCGGTTAGAATATTGTGTTGCTGTTTAAAATAAAGTTCAGATCAAAAAATTATAAGGAATCTTGGTCCGTTTCGAAATAATCAACTCAAATCTCAGCCTCGTCTGAATGAAGGGGAACATTTTTAACCCACCTGGCTAACTCCCTCCCCCCCCCCCCTCCTTTTCTCTCGGGCGTAATTCAAAGGCATTGCTTAAAGTTCACTTTTCTGCGTTGAAATTGGTTTCTGCAGCTTAGCGGTCAAAACTTCTGTTGATAAATATCGCAAAAACTATTGAACATTGTCTGAAAGGAGGTATTTGAATCAGCCGTGAATGACAGCTCCAGACTTGGCTTCCCAGTGGAGGTGGGGGGAGGAGGAGGGGCGGAGGGCTTTATATTGTTTGCAAGTTACGAGGTGACCCTATCCGGTATGGAATTAGTGGGGAGTCGTGACTTGAGGGAAACTACTTAAAGGGAGTGCGTTAAGGAAATCTTAATTTTATTGACGCTAGCATATTCGTGATTCTTAAATTTGCTGGCAGTATTCCGGAATAAATATGGAATGACCATATCTGTGCGGATTCGAACATTCGTGATAGGGTGTATTCGAGAGAAGGCTTAAAGGCTTTGCAACTTTTGAATTCCCAAACGGGAGTGTAACCAGGGAGAGAAGAGCTAAAGGATATTTTAAACGTGTGAAATAGAATACATTTTATACTACTTGTTTTAGCCTTTTGTTTTTCTTGGTAATGAGCAAACTGGGTGCAATATTTGCGAGAAAGTCTCGAAATAAGGATCGCCATCCCGACGTCAAAACATCGCCGAGCATATCGACTATTGGAGATAGAACTTTTCAACCATGACTATGTTGCAAGCCTTAAACACCTCAGCCATTCTCTTCTCACTGAGATCGGTATTACACAATGAGTAGTATTATTTGGCATCGAAATAGCCTGAAAAAGGAGGATTCCAAACCTGGAAGGTTAAGGAGGGCTTCGAGAGGGAGTGGAGGAGGGGGGAAGTGCAGAAAATACGAAGCCTTCCGACTCGCTTGCAGTGAGGCACTTCGAAATTGTCTAAAATACATTTCATTCTCTATTTGTCGTTGCTTACTTTGCTCGGTCAGGACGAAAGAAGGTATAAGTGTTTTTACGCCACCAACGATGATTGCTGGAAAAATTGCATCGAACAGTTTGAATTTTTTTACTAAACGCACTTAAAAACGTCGAGTTCTTTTTTATTGACCTCATCTACAATCGAAGAGAAAATAAGTAAGATCTGCCCCTTAAAATGCTAACGACATATTTGGAGAAACGGTTCCTTCTGCTGATCGGAATTAGGAAATGTGTACCATCAATTCTCATTTGTTCCTTATAAGTGCAAAATATTTACGCGATTTGTGCATCGATGTGTTTTTTGGCTTCTCAAATTTAAAAACATTGTTCGTAGAGTATACTTTTTAAAGCGATAACAAGAGAAACGGCCTCTTCTCTATGGAAAAATTCGCGGACAACATTACTTTAGCTGTGAGTATTTCTTCTTTTCCTCTTCATTGAAGTCTCTGTAATTCCTATAATATATGCTGAAGCGCATTATGTATGTCGCTGTTATTGTGTAATTTACTACATACGTATTTTTCAATATCTATGTCTTGAAAAATGCAATTGCTTGGTTACTGCAAATGCAGATTATATCAATGTATACATGAGATGTGCAGTAAAACAACTAAAAGTGGATTTTCACTGAACATTGTGCAACCTACTAGAAGTAACAATCAAGGCATTCTGAGGATATTCCCATACCTCTTTTTCCGCATCCCCGACGTTTTCTTTCGCAACAAACTCACGTCCACTAGAATTAGAAATGACGAATACATCAAAGAAATAAAATTCGTTAACTTGCTGGATTAAAATCTGTTGAAGGGAAGACGCTCACTTCGTTCCCGAGCGTGCTTCATTATGCTGCATGTGCTAAATGGTTCGACGTTCACACGAGAGGAACTTCAGCTTCTCACACGCCCTCCCGCCCATTGTTTTCGAAATCGCACACCATGCTTGCGTGAGTCACTTATCACTCTCTACCTGACGATTTGTCGATATCCGTGCTGTTCAGGACTTCGAAGCAAGCTCATTTAATCTTGTGCGCGTCACGATGACCGTTTAGTTTCTTCGGACGAAGAAATGCACTTTCGAGAGGTCCATCCCCAACGTGATGGGTCGATGAACTAATAAATCTACTTTTTTTGCACCCTTCGCTCCAAATATCAACAGTGATAGACGTTTCAAACGTTTCAACCCACGCTTTCATATCTGTTGTAATCTTCTGCTTGCTCTCCTTCACTGGCCTCTACGAAAAAAGAGTACAGGTCTTCTCAGGAATTGGGGAGAGCCAATTGCGGAATCAGCACTGCTGAATATGGCTGCTGCTGCGCGATTCCATCGAAGTGCTGTAAAACATGTCTCGCTTTGCAAAGTGCTCAGTGAGAATCATAGCCGGTCAAAAGCTTGCCCGATTCCTTTAGAACAGGACGGGCTCAGTTCAATTTGCACATTACAGTTACCGAATTCTCTACCCTGAGCTTCAATAATTAATGGATTTATTAAAATACGGGGCATATATAAATACGTGTATACGTAAAAAACTAGCGTATACACAATTTCAGGAGAGTGCAAGTGCAAGTTTCGAACAGTGCGTGAAAAGCTTGTCGCGGGAAAGACCGATCCATTTGCATAGAGAGAGGGATATATAAGCGCATACGACAGATGTGTTTCTCGTTTCGTTGTGGCCATAAATGCACGAAATTTGGTCGTAGTAATGCAAACCACATAATACCCTTCCACATCGCATTTTACGATACATGCGAATTAACGTCTTAAACATATTTAGATGTGCTCAAAAAATGTTTATCTGAGGTCGGACTGTCGGACTTTTAGTTCACATGGTTATTTCACAGAAAACGAGTGTTTCACAAAATAATTGTGTGGATGGCCGAATCACCCAAAATGCAGAGATTGATACCTCGCTGACGAAAAACGCATATTGTGCCAGCTACATCGGCAAGTTCCTGCATTTGTTTAAAATGAAGGATGGGGACTGACTTCCATTTAACAGGCTATCAAATAGTCTGTTCCCCATGCCCTGAGGAAAACTCCGACTGGTTGCCACGTCTCCCCCAGTACTACAGACAGACACATAAACTAAAAGCATGAAACTTGTGCAGCAGCTTGTCACTCGGCCCACGTTCACGCAGGCTCAACAACTGTCAAAAAAATCGAATTCCCGGAAGTGGCTGATCACAAGGTTATTTTAAGGTATTTGATGGCCTTCGAACTGTCATTCAGTCAACAGAAATTAGGCAGCACTTTGCTGGTCAAAGGGCATAGCCGAAGCCAGATATGCATAGAAACTGCTTATGCCGGTCAAGACACCTATTATGGGAAATCTGTCAGATGTTTGCTGTGACGAGAAATGCACTTTACAAAATTCTTTCAATCCACCAAACTAATTTCTCCGTTGAAGAAGATGCTCCTCAACAACGAGCACCCTCTCAATCCTGTTCTATAATATTAGAATTGAGATTTGCCTTTCACTTTCTGCAAACACAAAACAGGAGGTGAGAAGCAGGCGGTATTCACCGCGCTACGGACATTCTTTGCGATTCCAGTAATAATAGGAACTAAGATATGGTACTTAAATAAGAGGGACGGAAATGAAATGGAATAATCAAACAGGGATCTACTAGAGTACAACAGAAAAGGCGAAGGCAACGAATATGGCGAGCTAAGCGCCGACAGGCTACATCTCATATAAACTTAACAAATCGCTGAGCATAACCTAACGATTACATTCCTGTAATTAACAACAGCCCCGAAAGCATTTTTGCAGTTGTCAAATTAACACCTCAAGAATGAACAACTCGAATTAACGGAACGTTAGATAACTAAGCATTCAGCCAGAGATCAATATATCCTTAAACACGTCAGTAAACAAGAGGAAATTATCGCACACAAACTACCACCAACAGCCAATAATAATTTAGTTTCTCCAAGTACCCCTTCACACGTGCAAACATCGCCTTTGCAATACATAGTCGTCCATCTGCGCCACAGAATGTAACGCCAGCTCCCCGCTGTCCTCGTATCTACAGTTCCTTAAAAAATGTGTATCTCCGATGGAGGCAAAAATTAATCCCCCTCATCGGATTTTGAAACCATTCGATGGCGAAAAAAAGAAAATCAGCGTAACCATCACATAAAGCTGCCCACCAACACGTTGAAACAGTACCTCCAATTAGTAGACTGAGCTCCAGATCACTCAAAAATTGGGAAATTCGAAAAATCATTTTCCACTAAGCAAGCGTTCAACGCGAGTGCGCTGCCACCTGCAATGCCCATTCGATCGCCCTCTGAACGGCCGAAACAATCCGCATTTTACTTTTCAATCGCCATTTGCAGTCTTACAAGAAAGCACCCGGTGTGATCTCCGGCGGATAGAAAATTCAACAGGAGCTATCTAATGCTGTTCGCAGCAAACGACCTGAATAGAAAGCGACGAGTGTCGCAATGAAACAATCAAAACGAAGATGCGGCCCTGAATTTTATGCCGCAAAAGCAACTTTCAATAGCTGTGGGCATCTATTAGCACTATTTCAAAGGAGCACCGCGAACACAACAAGCACTTCATGGTATTTCAGCAAGTGTTCGTCTCTATAATCCCTCAATTCACTGCCTCACTATAACTATTTCATTTTCATCCATCCCCAGCTATTAAATTACTTCCTATCTCTCTGTGTATATGAAATATAATAATGGAAAACAACACGTTCAGTAGTGAGTGGTGAGTCGACTGATTTCGGTGAGATCATCTATAATATGGTATCTGCTTGTGCCCAACTTCCGTGCGAGATCATTCTTGTCGGCCAACGAAAGATGTAGATATTGGAACACTACGTCACCGTCCACCATATTGCGTGTATTCTGAAAAGCTTGCACTGATATTTATGAAGGAAGCATCGAGTAACAACATCGAAAAGCGATTTTTCCTTGTATTATATATATATATATATATATATATATATATATATATATATATATATATATATATATATATATATATATATATATATATATATATATATATATATATATATGCTGTTCAAGCTCTCCTTTCGCAAGGAAAACGCGATTTCTCAAGTGACTTCCCATTCACCACACATTCAGTATCACAACAGCAAACCTGGCTACTTGAATGCAGCTGATAGCAGCACGTAAGCATATATGAGCATATCAAACCACACCCCACCGTCTTCACGCCCAGTGATGAAAACAACTATCGTCCTCGGATGCTAAGAAAAACTCAACCACTTTATCATTCAATTCCTTTCGCATCTGTAAGCCAGAAATGTTGTAAGCATAAAGAAAATCAATGTCTGCCAGAATACTTTCGCCACATAGTTCGTGGCGTTATAACCTGTCCTAACTATAGACCATTCCCTGTTTTCTACAAAGAAAATCGGCCCAACTGCATTATCAGCTATTCAGCATTGCAAGTTGTTCAATCAAAGAAAGAGCTCGCAAAATACAAATGCAGAAAGCGCTTCACGGTGAAAATTTAGCCACCACTCGAATGCACCACCTTGGAAAAGTGGATACAAGTGCCCAACACAGCCTGGTACTGCTTTATTCTAGAAAACAGAGGATCTCGCTGAAATCGCGTATTTCTTTTCTCAACCAGCACACGTGTATTTCACGTATTTCGCTGCGAGCAACCAAAAATTGACAAAGTCCGCAGAAATCATACCCACCAAATAATGATTCGGTCTCTGTGGGCGGGCAGCTCTCGATCCCTTCACATTCAAGCCTGCAGCTTGAGCAACCAGCGAGGACATTAGCTGTTGCAGCATATGTAATCGACGGAATACCTACAAAATGAATCGTACTCAAGCAACCAAATAACACATCCATTCCTCAGTGACAAATACTTTCCATCTGAAACAGTTCTCATCGCGACGGATCGACAATATCGGATCAATAGTTGACTATACAATCACGACAGCGCTCAAATTGCATACGCCCACAATGTCTTTGTACATCAGAATACCTTACTTTGATATGACGAATGCACTAAGAGACTTATATACAAAACGTAGTATACCAGTTTCTGTTCGTCAATGGATGCAAGCGCACATCCATCGGTTGGTTTATTTGCATAGTAAAGTTGCACCAGTTGGTCCGGCTGCCCTTAAAAACCCTGTCAGCTAAATTCAAATACTCCATAAAATCCTAACGGAGCGATCACCAACTTACCTAACGATCAACGGAGAATATGCACATTTTGTAAGATGCTAACCGAAGTGCGTTCCCCTGTTACTGGATCCATTGCCCTATCATTTTCGGAAGCTCCCACAGTATAGAAATAACCAATAATGGATGAAAAATCAAATCGGTTTGAAGCAGCTAATCCAAATCATACAAAAATATGTGATGGCCTCGGATATTAAAGATAATTGGTGAAGAGTGAAATAGCTTCGGAATAATGCAGCAGAAAAACGGATGGCTCAACGCAAAGCTAGGCAACCTTTTCACTCAGAGGCCTCACAAAGCCAAAACTGCCATCCAGTGAGCAGAACAGCACACTCTGACGGTTCAACGAGTAATGTTCATTTTCGACGAATCCACTCGAAATATGTCCTATAAACAAACGATTATAGAACATGGCAAATAATTCACCACAGCGAACGTAATGCACCAATACATATCGTTTTAGAGAGTCTGTAAATAAAAATGGTTGGAATCAGTTTCTTGAACGGCCACATCGCAAGAAATGCAACAAAGAAAGAGGTTGAGAGAAAAAAACGGTTGGATTGGGCAATCTAGTGCGTTCTCGAAAGTGCCACTATCTGCTTAAAAAGGGCTGGAATCAGCAGAACGAAACTCCTTCCTCTTGCTCAGCACGAGCTTGCATCGCCCTCTGCGTCGTCTTCTACGTCCCTCTCACAAGCCGACATTACAAACAAATGACTGCGTATTATTCGCTTCATATTTTCATCGATCACAACCCTCGTTACACGCTCATCTGTTGAAAATATCTAAGACAATTTCCAACAAACGTCCACATTCTTGCTGAGAAATTTTATGCTCCCAGTTAAAATACAGAAAAAGCTCTTCCCTCCCTGAATTTAAATCTATTTAATAAAAACATCAAATATCCACATGGGCCGTACTCATGTGACAGACTCATTTTTGGCCAAAGTCGCACGTCATAGGAAGGAAATACAAATGAAATTATGATTGCAAACAATAAATTATCCAATTCGTAGAATTAAATTTTCGAGGCGAGTTTTATGAGATACAATAAAGCGTACCTTTAACTCTCATAAACGAATTCACGTTAGTACCGATATTTATTTCCGATCGCAGAATGAGTCGTTCCCCTCCGGAAGATTCGAGTGCCTCGGGGAGGTAGTTAAAAACAGCGATGTTGGCCGCCTCATCCGACATGATGAATGCCATCTGCCTATTGTCGATGAGGAACTGAGCTGCCATCGGCGGTTGCACCACGGCACGCATATCTCTGCTTGCCAGTGATAGCGCTTTATATTTCCTCCTAAAAATGAAAAGATACACCAAATCCATAGCATTACAACATGCAAACAAAGTCAGGCAATCCCCCCTCCCTCCACGAAACCTTACTTAACCACACACTTCCGAAAAATGCAATGCCCTCACTGGTGAATCCATTCAGCAATACCGAGCACAGATCAAAATTACTGAGGATAAGCAAAAACTTCAACTCTCATACCCTCATTCACGTAGCAGCTGCTATCCTCTCATCGGCCGAATCAAATATCATCGGCGAATGAAGCGTTCACTAAAAGATACCTGGTACCGCAGTAGTGCGACAGATCGATAGATGTCACATGCGAGCGCGAGATTTCGAACACCGACTAATTGATGAATGTAGAAGTGCATGTCTAAGAACGAAATACCTTGCAGGTTATTATCACGGAACAGCCAAATAAATACCTGCAATGACTTGTATAAAGATCCATAGCGACAGTCATTTCTTTGCATTTATATCTAGAGAATTTTTGAGATCTCTGGTAGAAATCACCTCTTAGAAATTTTATCTTCCTTGGGTGCCTCTCAGGCCAAAAAAATCAGTTTTACTAATTACGAGATTATGACATTACAGTTCTGTCAGCTGTATCACAGAATGACCTTCACGAAAAAATAAATGAAAATCCCCACAGAATTTCCATTAAACGTGAAACTTGAAGATCACAGATCAATCCAGCGAATACAGATGTTTTTCAATGTCACATCTCGAACACAACTAACCCACGGCTGCAAATGAATCGCTTATAGGCACTTTCTGGGCGCGTGGCGAAAGAATCTATCTCACTGCTGCTTCTCTCACTCAACCTACGAGGCTAACAAACCAGCTGCCAAGAGGCTACTAGTTGCGTTCAATTCAAAATGCATACCTTCTGACCCATTCCTGCAAGCAAATATCCGTTGCACGAGCACAGACTCGTTACGGGGCCCTTCTGCTCCTTATCGTAGAGTGTCTTTATTCGATGTTTACTTGTTGGCTGTCCAGGTTCTGGAACCACCTGCAAGTCGGCGTTGACTTGTATAAATAATGCACATTTGGATGTTTTCCACCTCCACAAAGCTCTAAAAAAGTTGTAAGGTATGCAACACTAATTAAAAATCGCAGCACTTAAACCATTACTTGAAAAAGCGCTCCACGTTCTACTAAATAAATTAGTCCCCGACAAGGAACTTTAGTGGAGTCCACTAGGAAGGAAAGCTCAAAGCATACTTCGATGATTTCGGAGATTATAATGCGACCACGCACGAGCACCTCCTCGCCGTAGTTGCATGCCGTTCCAACAGCTAAGTAATTCTGAACTCCTGATACAGTGCCTTCGGATCAGCAGCACCACCTCCTCGCAACATGTCAACACTTCGAAATCTTCCATCTTTATTTCTGCATTCGGCACTGGCTTCCAGTCTTCAGGAGAATATAGCTTCAAAACATGCAAAAATTATCGATGACATTTTCGAAAGCGCATACAAAATTCAATAACTCCACCAAAAAGCAACTATGTAAACAAACCTAGGTGCATGGATTATGAAATAGTTCAGGAACACTTGATCACCGCAATCTGCAGTTCAGATTACGAAACCATCCAATCAGAAATGCATTTCACTACCTAATCACACCTCCTTCCCCTCTCCCTCTTCCCGCTGAATAGGAACCAAGGTCGCAGTGCATCACAATTTTGAACACTTCCAGGATAAGATGCCTACACTGAATGAAGCCATCCAACACTCAACTCACCTTAACGTCGTACACTTCCAGCTCCGGCAGGACAAAGGAATCAGCCTTTTCATGCTCATCGAAAGATTTATCTTCGTTGACTAGCACACAAAGTCTGTTATTGGGCTTCTTTTCACTGCCCACCACCGCGTATGTGTTCGACTGCAATAAGTAGACTATGTTGTGTATCGTCCGACCTGTTCGAATTTTACGGACCGGCAAGCTCGAATCCAATTCGACGTCTGTCTGCAATATGTGGTTGTACTTTCTTACCCATCAATAAATTAATCTTTAGTGGGAATAACAATACCCGAGCAAGAACGACAATACGACCTATTCGACATCTCTAACGCAGTGTTTTAATAACATTAGGGCGACAACTCAGTCGGCTGGCGGATACTCGAGAAGCGGGAGGTCACAAGTTCAAGTCCCGTTTGCGTGCAATGTTTTCACTCGTCAGCAAACAGCACCTCCATCCAGCAATGTGGAAAACTAAAGTTGGCTTTACTATAAGGTGTCAACCGGAAACGAAAAAAAATTGGCCTGGAATGATTTTAAAATATGCTAAGAACTCGCTATGTGTAATGCTACATTTTAATGGCAACGACTGGTATTTTTCATTATCCTTGATATTTGCTAATATTGTTACCGTGGCAGAATAATGAAACGACAGGATTACATGCCCGATCGATCGCTCATGATCGCAATGTACAGTCGCGATAACGGCGATGTCGTAAGGATCGGAAAGAAAGACGAGTGCATGGAAGTGCTAGAGATTCATGCCACGACATGAGCTGGTTAATATAGTGGTTGTGACCCCGATTAGTGCTTTGTCTCGTTTCTGTCTCGTACCAGATCAGTGGTTAAGACTTCGACCAAACAGAAGAAAAGGAAAATAGCCAGTACTTGAATGGAAAGAAAAAAAGACTTTAGAAGTTGTGTGAGGCACTTCGTACACCGATATGTCCTCTACATAACGTGGTCGCGAGGTCCATAGAAACTATACAGAAGTTATATTCCATCATCCCTCTACTTGGCAGTAGTTTGCATACACATTATATTCAGGGCACATTGAGGTAGACACATACGGGTAATTTGGCGATTCGCATTGCCCACTCTCGTTCGGTTAGGTAGATGAAACCGTTGGGGCAAAGCACGTTATTGAATGCTGTGAACGATAGGATCGGACCCTCCAGATTAAGCGGGTGCATTCGCAAGATCCCACTGTCCATGAGGAATACGCATGGATACGACGAACATATAAATACACCGTTCAACTGAAACGTTAGTCACTATACTGTAAAGTCAAGATGACCTCAGTGAGCAAATGACTAGAGTGGGGTCGCGATAAGAGACTAGGAAGAAACGAGTGATCACTTTCTTTTTAAAGCCAATTTTCAGCCCACATCAGGTGATAAACATTGCTTGGTCAATGATGTAAACATTACTCGCAGATCGCGTAGGTTCCCACTCGTCTAGGAAGAACGTTTTCACTGCCCATTAAACAATGGTTACGGTCTGGACGTAATTCGAAGAAAAATTCGCTTTAATATAAGACATTAACCAGATGGATGCACTCCATACTGTCTCAGCTAGTACTAATTCTAATCCCCGGTGACACACTAGAACAAATGGATTCGGATGTCTGCGAAGAATGGTTTCACAACTGATGCAGCAATGGTAAATCAGTTGATTAAGCACTTGAGGTGGTTGCACATTAAACCGAATAATCCACGTACAATGTTCAGGCAGCAAAAAAGAATTTAAATCAACTCGCTCAACTGCTGCACACAAAGTAAAGTGCTGACGGTATCTCAGAGCAACCCCTTTTCGCCAATCCGACACACTGAACTAATCTTGTGCAACTTGATTATAAAATGAAAAAAACGGACGGAACAATTTTCAAGCTTTTCTTGTTCCTCCTCGCCATCCAAAATTTTGTTGCAGACCCAGAATGTATAATGTATGGCCTGTGTGGCCAGTCGGTAAAAGCGGAAGCCCGCTCTACAACCAGTACAGATGAATTGGCTGAGCACTGTAAAAGTAACAGTTGTCAATGAGCTGATCTTCCGATCTCTCCCTATGCTCGTAAGCACTTTGTTCCTCTGCCTTAATTATGTCGATAGTATCTGCAGACGAATCGCAGGAAAAAAGCGATCGAATGCCTGTGTTTCTAGCTCTGTGAAGAACGCCTTCGCTCCGCAAATCGATAAAGAACCACACAAACAAAGTAGTCAGATACTGATAAGCACTAACAATATTGCCAATCCTTTCGAATGGGTGAAGTGCCGTCCTATACCTCACCGTATCCCGTGCAGCCTCAACAGGTGCACGACCATCATTCCCCTGGAAGCGGCAAGACCGTGTCACTGTTGTGTACGGTAGACGTTTAAACCTGCAAAAATTAATTTCAGCATCAAACTCTTATAATAAAAACGATAGGAGGAGAGGGCAGATATGAATAGAATGAGAGAATTTCACATTTAATGACCAGAATCAACTAAGATGAAGATGGTCAAGATATAATTCCATCATCGATAATAAACAACAATAAATAGCAAAAATACATTGAAAGAATACTAACATAATGGCTAAGCGATCAACAGTACTATTGCGGCTATAAGCTGCCAAACACTGATGTAAGTGTATACTTCTATTGCAATAATCGTACCAATGATCGCCTATACTGTCCCTTTAATAATGCATTTCGAAAACAGATTAAGTAACGAAAGCCAATCAAGCATACATCACACAGCAGCGAAATGATCAAACAGCTGGCCAGACAGCGCGACGAAAATCAAGGAATTATGGCAACACAGTCGCTCATTGGCAATCCCTTACCTAACAGCAAGATGCTCGACAACACCGTTATCATACATAAACATCTCGTACACGGATACCATATCATCGACCACAACGAACAACATTGGTCGACCTTGATTCATACCCATGCCCGTTAGCAGCTGCAATTTAAAAAAAGTCTTGGAAAGATCTGTGCCGCTGACGCATGGATTGTATGAAGAGCGAGAGTCACACTATAAACCCGCAATTTTATGACCGCGGTGGGTATGGTGATATGTACGCACCCTACAAGAACCTTCCTGGAAATGTGAAGCTAGTAAACAGAATTGGAACACCGTAAGCGATTACCGCTCCTATACGCTGAACATGCGCTGAGAAACTTTTTATAGGAAACCCTTTAATGATTGCAATAATTTGTCTCTGCTCGTTCATCACCGCTCAAAACTGCACAGCTTCTTTTTTATGAGTCGTGTGGACAGCGTTCTGCGAATTAGCTCCATCTGAAGCTTTCATTTTCTATACGAAGAGAAAACGCCGACGTTAGTTTTGTTACATGAAATTGCCGATTCACGCACTCATCGCACTGTTCACGAAAAAACTTTACCAGAATAGCATGAAGTGTGTGCACACTATAGGCTCTCACCTTATTAAAGCTCTGCAAATGTGGAATCGAATAGTTGCTAAATGTCGCTCTAGAGAATAAAAAATGAAGCAATAGTTAAAAATTAACAGGAGAGGCTGATCGCCCAAGAATTAACATACCACTTCGACAATAATCTCTTCAGGTTTGGCCACAAGGGCCTCGTTGAGTGTATTGGAAGCGATGTCAGAAGCGACTACCGACTCATCTCCCAAATAATTCATTTCATCAATGGCGACGTCTGGAAGATGACTTAATTTCTTCACCATGTAGACGAGCTGCATCTCCGGGATTGAATATATGTACAGGTTGCCGTTCTCACGCGCCATCTGCAATGCCAATCTTAACACAATAGTCTGGTGATATAACACATATTAAATAATGATCTCCGACATCACAATTCACATCATCCTACCAAATTTAAATGAATTTATAGGTATTTAAATATGAAAAACTGCCAACACTTCACATCGCTCAGTTCTTTATTCATTGGAGAAAAAACAAATTTCATGAGATCCGCATGATCGATCGAGTCAAAGTACGGAAGCATCATTGTGCACACTTCACTTTTTGTCTACGACGTGAAACTCATTAGAGTATTCTTCCTTATCTGTTGTTATTACGTTATTAGGGGAACGCATCGAAAACAGAGCTAAAGGGAAGCAATCCTCGACTGGCATCGCATTCAAACCGAAAATTCCCTTGTTAATCAATCCAGCGACTGCTCAATAAAGTTATATTAAAGATACATTTCGATCAGCTAGGCAGAAAAGATCTGCTTAATCAGAACAACTCTAATACAAGATGCAAACAGCCGAACAGACAAATATGAATGACCGGAGGGGCACCGACAACTATTATAGCAGATGTTTCTGCGATAACGTCAACACTGACCTGGCTAAGACTTCAGTGACAACAACTGCGTGGTCACGGATCCAAACCCCACGGCCCTCAAGCCCACGGACAGATATGGCAGGTTACATACCCGAACTCCACCTGCTGGCAATCATTTTACTAGCGACCGTATAATACCCGATTCCACCACGACCTCATCTCTTTTCCACACCCGTAAGTTCAAGTCTGGTCCACGACCGGTTCAAGTTGTGTTGGCGAACGGAAATGACTTACAACAATCCAGTGTGAGGGTACGATCGTATTGGGATCGACGACATCCGTTTCGAGATGTGGCGTCTCACCAGGGTTCTGTCGCGTGCCCACTATTTTGCGCTTCTTCTTCGCCTCTTTTTCTAAATTCATCAATCGCGTAATTTCTACCATCATCAAGATGTTAATACCAATCAACAAAACTCAGTACAGATAAATATACGAAAAAGATAATTTCGGCAAACTCAGCATAAATATATAACTTTCGGCAGAGTTATTCTATCTATAAATAAACTAGAAAGGAGAATACATTTTGCATAGAGATGGGAAGGAATGAGTGGGGGAGGGGGTACACACATATGTCCTCCTCCAGACTATCAGGTCCCACTTACGGTATACGAGAATTGTCTAGCCAAAGTGCACATCTTGTTGCTGAAGTCGCTCCATCCAAACAGCATACAATGAAGCAAAAAATTTTCTGCAGCTTGCATACACCCTCTCTGTCCTGTAGAATTTCTTAGCAATCCACTCTGTGATGAGAAGGAAATTGACAGGGAATTTGCCTTTTAACTCGCATCCGCACCACTTGACTGCCTTTATGCAAACATCGCATAATACGTATTCGCAAATACGGATATGAATTTAAATAGGTATATATAAGGGCGATACGTTTATTTTTCGAATCTCCGTAAAGAAGCATATCGTCAAAATCATCAATGTCGATATGTTGTTTCGTGTTGATTGCATTTGCACCGTGCGATGCTGCTGACGATGATGAACAGAAACGGATCGTTCCACTCATATCGCGATAAATGCAAAGTGCTGTGATGGGCGATTTGTTGTGTATGATGTTCCCAGGTAAATCCACCGCCTAAACATCAATTCCGCTCAGCAACCAACAAATTAAAGCTTAAGACCTTCCCTTGCTAGTAAGTTCTCTCCCCCATAAATCCACCACTGCCTAAACGTAGAGATTACTTGTATAAACCAAAGATGATAAGTGCAAAAGCATATCAACACAATGTTGTAAAATTCCCGGCGCGTGGCAGGGATGTTGTGAAAATGTGCTGACAAAAACAACGCAGCTAAACGATACGCTGATAGACGAGCTCACTCACTGCACACGCATCAACGCTCCGTCGACATATACATCGATAAATCACACTACTGTATGTCAACACAACAGCTAAAGGCTGCGAGGCATTAATGAATCTTGCTCCATAGCCACTGTGCTGTTCCACTGCAAATTGACACTACATACTTTTTTAATTTAGAACAGGAAGGACTCTAAGATGCACTCACCTTTAGGTGCACATGAGGAGTGTTGTCGAGTTCGTATAGCAATAGCCTGCCATTCTGAGTGCAGATCGCAACGAAGGGGTCAACAATAGAAGCACTAAGCACAGGGAAGGTAAGTTGGAGTGGGATGAGTTGGATCTGCTGCCCTTCAGCCACAACAACGATGCTGGATGTCGTCACCTCAAATGCAAGTTCCGAAATTAGTAAAGGAAAATAAATAAATAAAATTAACCTCCAATTTAAGTGTGCATAATACCACCTCCCTCGTATAGTCAGCGTCGCAACTGTACTAAAGAGGTTCCCTTTAAAAGAGGGTACAAAAAGGAAACAAAACAAAGATAACATTAACCAAAGTAAATAAAGTAAAAAAGAAAGAAAAAGTGCAACATGAGATTCATAGAACCATCGATGCGGTCCATTAGGAGAAAGTTAGGTATCGCTTCCGAGTAAATCGAAAAGTTTTGAGGCGCCACTGATTTCGTGAAGGAGGGGAAGAGATTTTGCTGAGGCCACAAAGAGACAAGCTGAAACTTAGTGACCTTCGGTGAAATTGCTGTTGAACAAGTTATTCGGCCATGAAGCAGAGGCGACACCAAAGATCGATGTGATGAAACGAGTCGAAATCTTGGCGATGTAATTCGCAGGAAAAATTAAGCGTTAATGCCTCATATTAGGTGAACTGTGTCAACACATCAAGAAAGGATTTCATGCCCTATGGATTTGCATATCCATGCCAGCTCACGACGACGTTCAGAGAACTTTTCATTCCAAATACAATAAAACACATTCACTCCCCTCGGTGATTTCGTTTAGGACGGAATATAAAGCAACTTACTTGAACACTAAGCCCACCATCTGCTAGTTCGCCGCTGCAATCGTTGACTCCGAGGTGATGAATACAGGTGCTTCCAATTCCACAAGATCGTTGTCTGTTTCCAACGCTAGCGAGCCCAACTGAAAGCATTTTTTCTAGAACTTGAGACGCGTGGATATCTTCTCATAAAATTCTGTGGACATTAAGATGCAGTAAGCTTCTTCAAAACACAACACAACACTAAACTTTTGCCACAAACGAAGACTGACTGAGAATTTAAAACTAAAGAAGGAAAAAGGCATCCACTATAAACAGAAGCGACAGTAAAACAGTAGTGCTGATGAACCCACAGGATGAATATATCTATAAAGCCAAGTTCACCCTCGCATGAAGCAACTCTATCGATTCGCCCACCACTCCTCTTCACTGCGGTGCGGAAGAAGTAGAAAAATTGGGCTCATGCAGAAAATCAGAAAAACAAAGAACACAACGCGCGCTTTTGCAACGCACAACAGCGCATTTATGCCTTGAGTAATACTGCTGGCCATACAGAGCACTCACAGAATATTCGTTTTTTATATTCACTCTGCATAAAATGCAAGCGGACCGAACGGGACATGCAAACAATATTTTCTCGCTTTGGTTTGTGCAATCACTGCAAATCATTTCAAAAAACTTTGACTCGGATACAAATGAAGCATCGAAAAGATGGAGATTAAAATGACGTCAACAACAGCGAAGCAGGAAACTGAGGGCCTACAGGCACTGTGCAAAGACCAGCAGGAAATTAACTACAAAGGTTGGTAGACGGTCGTTTGTGATTTCAAAAAATACAAATCACTGAAGACCTACTTCTTTCGATGCGATTATATACATATGAGTGTCGTCCTCGCGCCTTCCAACTGCCCAGTATTGAATAACCCCTTCGATACTGAAACGGCGCAAATTTGCTACTCTCTTGAAATGACAACAGTGTCTCCGCAATGTAGGCATAGATTATTTTTTTAGGACAGGATCTTAAAACAGAAACATATATTTTAACTAAATTGCACCAAGAGTTCGCAGATGGCTTGGTTTTCGAGTGCCAGGATTACAAAGAAACTTTGAGGGCACTACGGCATCTAGCTCACATAGATCAACCAAACCCCAAGTCGACCCTTCTACCATCCTTCAGAATTCAACGTCTCCCACGGTACTATTCAGGCAAACGCCTCATAGAAAACCCAAGAACTCTTACCTTATCAGTAATTTTATAGAGGCGATCAGTCAGCAGTCTTAACTACTCAAGCACCATCAATACAAAATGAAAGATGACATGATGAAAGTTCAGGAAATGAAATTAATGCAAAAACTTCAAAGAAGCTGTGATTTCAACTCGCGGCTCGGGGAAACGGGTCACTCACCTAAGAACGAGTGGAATAGAATGAAAAACTAACGTTGTAGTTATTCAGCGCATTGAAAGAAAAGAGCAAGTTTTCTTGAGGTCTTTTTTGAAAGTGATCGAAAGAGAGTGCGACCTGCTAAACATATTTAAACAGCTATCAGAGAGACATCCCCACACACCTCAGCTCTCAGCTGAGCAGAAATCAACCTGCATTAAAACAGTCTACAGGCCGTATTTAGAATAAGCTGAATGTGCTTAACTGAGAACAAGGAATTGATGGGCTCATATGCCACCGCGAATCAGTGATCATTTCATTGCTCTCTAAGAAATAATAACAAACGATAAGTTGAAAGATAGTGCGGACGTAACCCGATCAGATCCATGCACAAAATGCCGCGGCGATTAGGGAGAAGCTGCAAAGTCTTTCAAGCTCGCCAAGACTCGGAAACTCGATCTGTGGGCTTCCAACGCAAATATATGTGCATGACAGAGGTTCGCAAGAGATTATTTTGAGGTCAGCATTTTTAGAACACTTTATTCAACAAAGATGCGGTGTCGTGAAGACAAAATAAAAGGACTGCAGCAAGCAGACTGGGAGGGTCCACTCTCATTGAAAACTCGAAAGAAATGTTCCAAAATTTTCGAAAATTTTAAACGACCTCTCGATTAGACACCTTCAAAACCGTTGAAACTCCCTTAGTTAAGGGCGCCGACCGTCGCAAACCTACATTTCGTTCCTTTATTTTCTCAATATAAGCAGTGCTAATTCACCATAATCATGCTCAAATCCACTGCATCCGCTTGTTTGCTTTTAAAATAAAACGTTTCCACTGCAGAAATCGTGCAGCACTATATTTATTCGAGTTTTACGCGCGGGACTGTTTGCTTTCAGACATTCATTTAACACCTGAGGGTACGTTTTGAGCCACTCTTTATGTGCGAGGTCACAACAATATATTTAAACGAGCGCTTAGAATTTCAGGTTTTTGAAGGGTGGCATGTCGAAAGAACGCATTGCCGCTCTTCACCGTTCCCTCGTCATGGCAAACCGTTCGTAGGTGGCGGAGTTCCCGAATCCCCCACACTTTGGTATCTGTGAGAAGCAATTCCCTTCACTGGCAGCGGCCTCAAATAAACAATTCCAACAATGGAACTACCAGTTGGAAAGTGTGCTTGACGTATCATATAAATTCAAAAAAAAACCTGCTGCTAGTGATAATATCAGGACGGATACTCTGTTGGAAAATGCAAATACTTGAATCCTTGCCATGACCACATGCACACACCTGCAATAACAATAAATTCCACCTGTCAATCACTTCAACAAAAGCGTTATGACAGCTTCTTATCTAAGGAAGCAAAGCCCTGACCGCACCTCCTCCTTCCCCCCTCCATATCTATCATTCCTCTCTTCCTTCCTTCAACTTAAGGAGTAAAAAAGTTCTCGAGATGTCGATGCATCGATGACTGCTTTAAACAGAGATGTACGACAATGCTCTTAGGGCACATAATACCTTAGCGTCACCAATCTTAAACGATTTCGTTTGACAAACATGCATTAGCAAAAATGAGAGTTTCCGATTGCGACATTAATCGAATACAAACTCGATCGAAGACGGGGTCGAGTCGAGGCTGTTCTTGGAGATAGGAGTTGAGGCCTTCGGAGCAGCCGGATGTCATCTTCTTGCACGGTGCCACATTTAACATCCGATCCAACACGCGAAAACGCATTTTTTCTACACTCACATCCTGACTTATTACCTGAACAATATAAGATTAATGGAATTACCACGAAAAATATGATTAAAATTTCCACAAGCGCTAATTTTCTTTTGGATTAAAAAACCGCTGGCATAAATCCACCGGTCTCTTCATCCCTCTCCGCTCTCCACCCCACCCCCTCTTGCGTTCACAGCTGTAGGCTTTTCCCTCCATTTCGATTCAGAAAACTCCCCGGAGGTCACTAATTTCTTCAGCTTCGGCTTGACCTCTGCATGCAACAAGCAATAATAACGTTCTTTCCCAACAGTATAGCAACAGTGTTGATGCTTACTTAGAATGCAACCTTTTACAGCGGTCATTCAGATACTTTTTGCAGAAAACGTACCGATGGAAGCGCTTTCCCATAGAGTTCCAAATCCTCGTCTTCCAAATCATCCTGCGGCACTTCAACTTTTAGCTTCTTCTCGATCGGGTCATCAACAGGCACAAGTTCGCTTACATACTCGATGAAAAGTGAATCACCGACACGTGATCCAACGAACAGGTAACCCGGTGAGCAGGCCGTAACCGTATGCGGTATTGAAACATCTAAAATGAATGGCTAGAGCAGCTGTTGACGTGAAGAACAAGGATCACTTCCGCTTCCTTCGCAAACAAATATAAAATACTAGGTGCCCCAGAAGGCAGAAATGGCGACGGCAAGAAACCTCTCAGTTACTCTCTACTAATGAAAGTTTCTTTGCTTTTGATCGAATTTTCAAATCTCTCGATGCTAGCGGTAAATGGCTACGAACACCCCCAACACGTAACGACTCCTCCCCATGATCGCAGATCCCGACTGTACTGATTGTACCAACAAAAATACGTAATAGAGCGGCTTACATCGATTATCCTCCAACTGCAAAACGTATCCATTAATATCTAGTCACGGAATGAGCTTGATAAGTGAAATGGCGCCCACACTGTTATATAAGCGTGAGACGAGATAATAGAAAAGTTCGAATATATATATATATATATATATATATATATATATATATATATATATATATATATATATATATATATATATATATATATATATAGAGCACTTTAATGCGAGATCCGATATGAATAATCGAAGAACTCACCAAATTCGTGCTTAAACTCTATTGACTTGACCGAGTTGGTGCTATCGACAACCAACGTCAAAATAAACAAGGCGCCACTCCTTGCACATACAACTACCTAGAACAAAACACCACAAAAATATTATTGAACGCTATCGAAGATCTGTCGTCACTTCTGCATGCCGCACGCAGGCTGCAACTAATGCATTTGGCGCAAATGTGTTTTACAATATACAATGTGCAATCAATCGGATCTTTTTGTAAATTTCGTAGACAATGATAAAGTATGCCTATTTGAGCATCCGCGCATGAAATCAGACCTAAGGGCATTTAGGTGAAAGCATTTTATGAAAGGCGTCAGCGCGGAGCTGAGAGTTAAACATCGAAATGATTTACGAGATGAACAGACGCCGTTTGAACAGTCTGTTCCACCGTTGAAACCCTGTTCCGCCGATTCCAAGTGATTTTCTTATGAATGGGATTGGCATCGGGGGCGCAGATGGTGCATGCAAAGGACGGAGTGAAACTACAAGTCCACCACGCAGATGAGGGCAATATCCGTTCTAACCTTGTTGGTAGAGATGACACACGCAGCGCATCCATCGAGAGTCAGAGCCATTTCCTTCTCGCTTTTTAGTGGAAACTTGGTGAAGCCATCCATGCAGCTATTCAGTAGACTGCCTGAAAATTATGCCGTTAAGCGCCAGTTCGACGACGTTGCTCGAAGAAACATCAATCCACCGTGCTGTAAGCTTATAAACGTAAAGTCTGTGATTTTGGAATATTATATTCTTCATTTGGTTCTGATATCATACTATTAGAAAACGTCCAAAAATACTTCATTCACACTTGCCTTTCGCAAAGTTTGGCGTAACCCATAGTAGGCAAATTACAATAGCAGCATAAAAATCTCTAGCATAGAATCACCGGGATACCTCAGATACAAATTCAATTTGTCACCCTAAAATCTTTAACGATCACGAACATGGAAATGAAAACATTTTTCTTTGGAAATTGCAAAGAAACCTATTTAAACAGACAGCAGTTAAACAATTACCACATGGAGGAACCGACTGGTTCAGGTAGATAAGTTCATTTGCACCGATGATCAATGCACCACCGATGGGTCGCGGTATCATTAAGACCTGAAAACAAAGACTTGGACCGGTTTGAATAGATTCAAACTACTCGTTTCATTAAAGAATCCCCTGGCAGAGGAAAGTTTGAAGAGACAAAGTTCCCGCATGATGCGCCGATCCTGTAAATACACGCCAGAAAAATTGATCAGCATTCGCCGATGTTTGAGCGGATTGGCTCATAGAAGACCCCGCGGATGCAGGGGATTTCGGCTATCGATAGACCTCGCTTCAAACTAGATTAACTAAAGAATACACTACGGTCAAGAATTACGAACCTTGGCTCGCCTTCTAGTTTATATGCCTTTTTGTTGAGGACCTATAAGCCAAGGCATCAGAAATTCGTACACCAGAGAGTGCCAGTCCGAGTGCAATATCGACTCTCCACTCGTTCGCACGCACAGCACACTAACCCCCTCATCCGCCCAGCACTTTAAGCCAACCTGGTTGCAATCCATGGGGAGGTTATTCAACTGCCACACAGAGGCATGCACTTGTTCCTTTGTATTCAGCGATACACCGAGCATGCATACCGTATCGTAGCGCACACACGCCCTAAAGCATTATGTTACGATTATAACAAATAGATCATACTGTTACCGAATATAAAACAATAAGACTTGCAACGAAAAAGCAAACAGTAAGACCATTACTGTCTTAACGTCGTGTTGCTGGCTGCGTCAGGCGTCCGAAGCATAGTAAAGGATCGCATTTCAAGGGATCAAACTCCCCGGTAAACATGTTTTTTTGAACGCCAGCAGGGAGCTATTGAAACTGACCTCCGTTAACTGAGCTCTCAGTTGAGCATTCTAAAGGATGTTTTAACGCTGGCCACTTGGTTGAGCGACCGAGAAGCAACCACATACACACCGTCCGCCGGAAAACAACGCACAGCAAGTGAACACATCAACAGGCAGAGATTCGTTGCTGTGGCACAACCGTGACTAGTTACTCGCAAAGAGAAAAGGAAAGCAAAGCAAAAACAAACCTGCCAGCAGTCGTCTGAGCGGGTTCGTACAAAAAAAGAAGAGTTGGCTCGTAATACCCATCCAGAAATGCTATATCAATTATGTTGACCAAACGCGGATCTATAGATGATAAGGCAACCGTGTAGGTGTGCAAATGCGGTGATGTATCGTCGAAGGGCAACACCGCCAGATATCTGAAACTTAGTATTTGATCCCTTCGCACAAACCTTGATGCAAGAATGCACGCTGGACAGCTTCTAAGTGAGAACGCCATATAATTCACATTCACCCTTCTCTCGTCTATGCTGCAACTAAACATCTATACAAATATTTTAAAGCATTTCATTACCACGCACGATCTCCTTTCACTACAAGTATACCTCAATCGACGCTAAAATAAGAATACCACAAAAGTGGGAATGCAAAGGAATAAAGAAGACTTCACCTCTCCGAAGCCAAGGTTAACTAGTTGGAATTTCCGATCACTTGTGGACTCATTTCGACAGGCTTAAGGTAAAAAAATCTGCTTGGAAACATATCACCTTCCAGCGAACCGCGCCCCACTCTCTAAGGACTCCAGTTTCGTGCTAGCAATGATGCCTTAGACTCTCCCGGGTTGGCGCCGTGTAACGCACAGGCAACACTAGAGAGAATCTTCAGCGTCATTCTCGAGTCGTTCGAGTTGCAGCTCTTTGATCTCTTCTAGCTCAAGCTGCACACATCTTTCTAGCCACAATATGATAAAATTCTACGAAAACTGGGCCGTTTAAATTTCGAAAAGTTTTTACCTTGAATTTGCCTTGAAATTCTTTGCTTTGAATACTCTGAATCCCTTTTTTCTTTTGCCACCGGTAAACACACTTTGCTCGTTTGGTTTGCGAGCTCGCTTTTCGTTCCGATTTCTTTCCTCTGACACTTACATGCTCGGCCACTTTTGTGGCGAAAAAACCCTTAGGCTAAGGAAGGAAATACCATAGATTAACCAAATTGGAAGTACAGTAAAATACACAAACTTCGAATAACGCTTCACTACCATGAACTGTAGGATAGGCTTTTACACCGTTTACGAAAGCAATTTCCTATGAGCATCCACCTGGTGTCGCACACCTGTGAGAATAAAGGAAAATAGTGCACCTTCCGTAAATAAGCATAACAGCACATCGTTGTGCCGGGTCAACACGGATCACCGGGCTCGGAAGGTCTGTGACGTAGCCATCTTTCAGCATTTCCTCCTCGAAGCAATGTAGTGAGATTGTCTTCAGTGAGCGTTCTGCCGCACTGAACCCCACAACCGAAAGCTTTGCGGTGTCAAAACCTAGCAGAAGGCTGCTGCATGATGGATTTTCTGAAATACACAAACAGTAGCAATTACCTTCAAAATCAATAAGGGCAAAGAATCATCATCGTAACTATCAACAAATAATTAAGAACATGTGGAACAATGCGCGTAGGTTTCTGCCGAATTCATATATCGATCAAACCTGCAGAGAGTTGTTCTTTCGTGCGTACACAGCGATCCAATCGGCATACTGCCACCTTAGGAGATGCGAAATGGATGCAAACTTTTAACACGAAGTTGAGTGCTTATAGCTTTCTTTGCAGCTCGAGGATCGAACTGAATGCATGTATATGGAATAAGGTGAGGATGCAGATTATGAAATTCTTGCCTCCGGGTTCCAAACTCCTGTTGGTGAGGTATGCAATAATACCGAGGCATTATCCATAAAGACACAGTCCCACCTCTATGCGTCTTGCAAATGCGCACCTCCAGAAGTGAACAATAACGGCAGAGACACATATAATGCGTCACGTGCTTTTAAATTTCCCTTAAGAAGCAACTTGAAACATTCGAAGCGCGTACTTCTTCACAAGAAATCTTCGAAGGGAACACAGCACATACGTGGTATCCTGGCAACTGCCAAGGACTTCACCGGAGCGAGAAGGCGAACGTGGATGATGCACTCGAGGCGGGTTGTCTGATTCCATTGCTTGTCGGTTTCTGGTACGAGAGCGTATGGATTGGGACGGTGAAGCCGTAAATGTTTAGCACCCACAGTGACCAGTTGCATCCCATTTCCGGGAAGGAATTTCCCATACTCGCTGAAGTTGACTGTCGTTGAGTCATCTGTTTCATGCAGAATCGTATACATTCCACTGCAAATTCAATGGTTAACAACTCATGACAAACTCGAGGAACTTGATTTCTGAAGCGATGGCTCGTGTCTAAACCACTCTTTTTTACCTAACCCTACCATCAGCTACCTATCGTTCAAAAAGAAAAGGGGAGGGAGGTTTGGTGCAAATAAGAGCACACTGAACAGACACCATCCCTCCAGAATTGTTGCTTGCCTCATGAGGCTTATTAATGAAGAAGCCTTATTGTACGATGTCCTTTTGGAGGAGGAGATCTAAGCGAAGTTCCAGCCCAATATTACCCAAAAAATAACTGGGACGTCTTTGTCTGTTCCATGGCATACCATTCAACTGTCTATTTTAATGATCCATGAAATGCACATGCACGACTGCCACAATCACCTCATTCTCCCATGTTGCTGTGCACTGAAGGACTCCCCCCTCCCTCTCCATTGCCCTAGTTCCGACCTCTCAGGAACAAATCCAGTGGCAGATTTCTTGTGCACCTCCTCACCCTTCCAGCACACTACCGCCTCGTCACTGTCATGTGCATGCATTAACATCTCAATTTTGTTGACTGCTGTGAGTTGCAACGCAGAAAGTGTTGATAATGAATTAAGAGGTGCAAAATAGAGCTAGTGCATGCTACACATGCAATCTCCACTACACTCCCTAGGACTTAACGCCAGACTTTTGTCTTCTGCTCCCATGCAGCATCCCCATCCCCCCCCCCCCCCCCCCCAAACAAGATAAACCTGGCCATAACTAGGACAACTTCAAGATTAATGCGCCTTGGACCGAGGCCAATTTCCATTGCCGCAACCGGAACGCAAACTACGAACATGCACGAACATGTTCGTACGCAACAGTACGGTGTCGACATCACCAAACCTATAGCAGAAGTAGTCGTGTGCAGACACATTTTCGAGATTCGAACATTGCTGTAGATGGGTATAGAAGGGTCTTGGCGGGAGCTGAGGGGCTTGATGGTAGAACCAGCCAGTTGGGTGTGCTTAGCGAGGTGCGGTTCCAGTGCTGTGGACGCAGTCACAATGTCAGATTTGACAGCACTCGAAACAAGAGCGTAAAGTCGTCGACCGTTGCAATGAGGCCCCCCATCCTGACTCGGTGGGGAAATGCGGCACCTCGGGAATTGCGCATTGCGGTCGTCACTGCGAAGAATGTTCAAAAATTATTTGAAATGAGAAATAAAATGAAGGCGACTTGAAGAGTCGCATATTCAAAGAATAGTGGGATGAATAAACAACCATGCGACGTTGCAGAAGACCGGCCTCGCTCTCGATCAAAACCGACACCTTAGCCGACTCAATCCATCTCGACAAGCAGACGAGTGAAGTCGAATTACGGCAGAGTGTCCGACTTCTGTCCACTCACGGTGTGGACCGGTACCGGTCTCGACTCAAGACGATTACATTATGGGATGTGTTAAGTTGTTCCGTTCCGCGTCGCAGCCAGAACTCGGTCCAGGTTCGATCCAAACCAAGCTTCACCATTTATTGTGCTGAAGAGAAGTAGAAAAGAAATAACCGCATTTCTACGAAACATTACGAGCTGGCAGCACATTGATACTCTTCAGGGTCCATCTTCCTAAATCTTCACTAATGGTTCACTTAAGAACGCTATCCTTTCAGTCTCTTCGAAATGCAAGTTGAGGAACTGAAAAAACTGTACTCCACTCGAACTCCAGTACTGTGATCACAGCGGAAATGAAATTTTCATTCACTCAATCCCGCGACTTTGAAAGAAAAAACTGGCGAGTTTGAAATGACACGAGAAAACTGAATGCTATAACGGTCGAAGAGACCCGGATTGCGCGACTATCAACCCGAAGATGGAAGTGAATTTATTTTACGATCGGAGTGGCCATTCGAGTATCTCTTTTGAAGTGAAATGATTTCGTTTCTGAGCATATTTGCTTGTGACCGGTTTTCTTATGGTTTAATCATCACATGGACTGAGTGGTTAACATGCTTGAAGATGAGTGTTTTCACTTTATCACACTTTAAGGGGCGATGTTGTGTAAATAATCAGTGGAAGTGGTGAGGATTGACATGAGCGGATAGAGGGACACAGAATGTCCTGTGCTTGAAGGAAAAGCTATTAGTGCCTCTTTATGATTGGTTCAATTTTGTGAAGTTGCTTCTGAAGCGTCTCTGTGAGGTTAAGCTACGAGACGTTGTTTTGCGTTATGAGAGGTCACTTTCGAAGCTGTTAGTGGTATGCTACAGGAAGCATGTGGTACATGCTTTTGCTGATACTGTATGTAAATGATGTCCTCAACAGATTGCACGAACATTGCAGGCTTCTCGCAGATAATCCCAAAGATTACAGAACCGTCATGAACTTACGCTCGACCACTAGAATTCCGTGTTGACTTGCTGGCTGTGGAGGATTGGTCTCATATCTGGCAACTAGATATACCCGCCGGAAAGTTTCATGAATTGCACGCATGAATATCCATTGTAATCCACTGAGGGCTCGGAAAACGTTGTTAGTGATATATATATATATATATATATATATATATATATATATATATATATATATATATATATATATATATATATATATATATATATATATATATATATATATATATATCGTGAGGTAAGAACGCGGAAATCAGACGCTGATCTCGCTTTCTTTACTGGCACGCAGCCCTTCCTTCTATTCCAATATCATTGATTTTCACGAAATCAGACAAAAAACGCTTCCCATTCGTGATGCTCATTGCATGAAATTATGACGTCACCACAATTTGAGCCGATCTCTTTATGACTCAGCACAAGAGAACAGTTGCGGCTGCACAAACACTCCACAACACCAACAAAGTTATTGTTTATGCGGAGAGGCCACAAATAAATATGGTCGATATTTGCGTTCACTGAGATATTCAATCACCCCTTAACATTGATCACGTTGCAAAGTTGTCGTTTTGCATACCTCGATCGTCCCCAATGAGACGTGGTCTGGCTATAACCGTTATGAGCAGTTTGCGTTGTCAGCACCGAATGTGTAGTTCTCTTTTCGCATTGGTTCGATAAACAAAACTCGTTATTACTCGATCTCATTTCTTCGTAAATATTTTATTCGTGTTCAGTGGGAAATATTCAACGCAATATGCATCAAATTTTTTGCATTTCAATGCTTCATTTGATTTAATCGTATTTGCGATGGCCGTCATGCAATTCTGTGGTTAATGTCTGCAGCACCTCTCTAAGTGAGTTGCTCTGCTTTATGGTTTCCTCTAAATTCTCGTTTTTTATGATTTAAGAGCTTAGCAGTTGGACTGAGTTTTTTGGAGTTCTTTGGATGAACTCCCTAATCACAAAATAAGGAAGGAAACGGCAACACAACATAAAGATTTCAGTGATCGGATGGTCCTCGTTATAAGTGAAGCAATCCGAAAACCTTTTCACGTGAGGTTAGACTTCGATTCGCATTACCTCGTGCACATTCACGTTCAGGGGACCTGAAGTGAAAAATTGGTCTCTTTTCAGAGGCAATTTAACGCTCACGCACTATGAACTACGAACTATTGCATCTGCTAGCTTGCTTCAGCAGTAAACTGTTCCAAGAAAGCGAGTTTCTTTGAGAGCGCGTAACAAAAATAGTAGATTTTAGGTCTGCGATATTGCGGGCGCAAAGCAGTGAAGATAAGGATTCAAATTATGCAAGCAAAATCCGAAAGAACGGTATTCTCCACATTGGTGATAACTGATACCAGAGAGTTTCTTCTTTTGTATAGACCGTTGGATCCCTCTGAGTGCGACGGATCCGACAGTCTATAAAACAGATTTTGCTAAATACGAAGTTAATCGATATTCTACTCTTATTAATGCACAATTACACATAAAAACCTGTGCGTAGTTCAAAGTTGTTCTCTCATCCCTCAAATCGCTCTCTGTTCAATTCTCTCGCTCACGTTGACATCGCAAGTGCTGCACTCTCATTGTTCATAGCTGTTGATTGGTGAGGTGGTTGACAGCGCTGAAGCCTCCTGTTCGATGGTAGAGGCGTTCTATTATTCCGGTTGTCGCATCTCCTTTTATATTCCTGAATCCGAATTATTTCCGCATCTTTTCGACATTGCAACTTACGCAACCTGCCATGTACACTGCTCCAGGTGTGAATTACAATTGGCACTGAGATGAATCATGAAAGTCGAACAACCTAAGTGATCTCCTGCAATCGACAATAAATTTCAAGTGCCTCCGTTCGCGTTATCCTCAAACTTTATTCCGATTCACCGATCTTTTTGAACCCTCTGTGTCAATGCGCTTTCCCCCCATTCAAAGCCACAGCGAGTCGTCGTTTGCGAAATGTGAGATTGCAGAGCCGTGTCGAAGAGTGAGGCTGTGCCGCCCATCGTCGTCGTCGCGCTTTCTCTTGGCAGTTTCGATGTCATCGCTTGTGTGTTCGTTTTGCACTGCGCACACATTTGTGCTCGCTTTTAGCACCGTTCCCCCTCTTCCTCCCCCTGCTGCCGATTTAGAGGGTTGCGAACGCAATATACGCATCCTCTTAGGTGTAGGTCCTCCAACTCGCCCTTATATTTCAGAATTCATGCCTACTTGCCTCTCGACATAGTCCGTTTTGAAATGTGCGAATAAGATAAATCGCTTTTTATATCTACGCCTCCCTGAAATGTAGGTTAATTTTTAAAAACCAACAAGCAGTACAGCCTTTGGACTTGTAAACGAGTGCATACGGTATCATTCAGAGGACAGAGCATTGAATAGAATTTCAGTTCTTCTTTTTAACAGCTCGATGGTGGGTGTAGTTCAGAAGGAAATCAGCTATTGTCAGTAATGAAATAGCGAGCGTTCATTTTACTTACTGTTTTCAATCGAAATATGTTGTGTTACTTTAGGTCCGAACTTGTTTGCACTTCGCAAAAATCATTTGCAAAATAGAGGCGATCGCATTTTTTGCACATTGCAAGAAGTTGTATTGATTGCGGTGGATGTCTTTTAATTCCCTCAAAAGCGGTCAGAGGCGAAGGATTACAGCTAAAATGATTGCATTGCACACGGCGACGGTGTTGATGTGTTGTCTTTGCAGTCGAATGAGTCTGCAATATCAGCAGTTGGAGGTGATGAGAGATGTCTTATTTTAAACAGAAAATTGACGTTGTTTCGCTTTTTGTCGATTTCACGAGTGTTTCCTCTTCATATTCACAAACGTTCTGCAGAAATCCAATCGTGCATAATATGAGGCAATAATATATCACATTGCAATGTGAGCAGTATATATAAGACGATTTTATGTTTGAATTGCAATTTAGAGCGCACATCGATTCGATTTTTGCATCGTTCAATATTTAGAAGGCGGTGGAAGTGGAACACTGCAAATGCACTCGCATACTGAATGCAACAAAACATAGCGGTTCCGATGAAATTGCAGCGTTAAAGCGGTCACACTCACTGCGAATCTAAAAAACGAAGAGCAGTGATTTGAGCGAATCAAGGAATGGCGAACGGTTGTTATGAGCAAATTGCTCATAATTCAGCATTGAAATGGCGTAAATTCCGAAAATATGCGGACTATGGATCATCGCCCTGTAAACAACTTTTTTCGAACCCTCGAAAACGGCACGAAGGCTCGATCGCACCGTCGTGCGAATGACACATCTCTAGAAGAATGTTTGAGCATTCTCTATGGTTTTACTGCTTAAGGACCTGTTTTGAAATCGCCTAATGCAAACTCCGCAAGAAGATAAGCGCACTCATAAAATACGATACACTCACAAAAAGCGTCCCCTTCCCCCTACCTCTCTGAGCGTTCTATAACGACCTTCGATGCTGTAATGGTCATCAACTTCAGCGTTTGTTCGGAGAGGGGATCGACTGCTCATAAACGTTACAGCTATCAAGGGTCATAACTGCAGCTCATATATGCAACCAAAAATTGTTTTAACGTGTCCTTGATGTTAGCCATTTTGTTGAGCTTAATAGCCTCCTCTAACGGTTTTATTGCAGAAATATTTCATTATGTAGCAAAGAGTGGAGGGATGGGGTTGTTTGTGTGAGTGTGTGGTATTTACTAAGTGCGCTTACTTACATCTAAATTTGAACTAGCAGGAAATACTTTGCATATACTTTAAAAGGATTTAAAACATCAAAAAAAGTTTGGATGCATTTTTGGGGCGGTCGCCTAACACTAGCGAGTCTCTCGTATAAAGCAACAGTCTCTATTATCCATGGCAGTTTATGAATGGAGCAGTCTGAGGCGTGACCGCCGAGTGCATTTCCTTTATCACGGTTTTTCGTTCATCTTAAAGTGAATAGGACACGCGCTGAACGAATTTAGAAAATAAGAAAAAACGATTCTTTTAAATTTGTTCGAACCTTAAGTAAAATTTTCTGCACTTTAAGCGACAGTAGTTTGAATTTTCCAATGAAATTTAAATAGCACTTAAATAAGCGACTCCTTCTTAAAAATTCAGCTAATTCTTTGAAGATATCTCAGAAATGTCACTTATTTTCCTGTCGCCTTCGATCAACTTTTTGACCGACGCAAAAGCTAATTCTGTTGCTTTCATCAGCCCGCAAGGCGAAGAACAGAATTGTCGGTTGCATCTGAAAGACCGCGGAATTCGACTGATCCCTTGTGTAAGGTGCGCAGCCATCGCTCGGCATGCTTCAACGATGCTCTTCTTATTTTATCTCGATAGAGTGCACTTAACGACTGTAATCGTGAAGCAGTCGGCACTGCGAAGTGCCCTTGTAAGTGAGACCCTTATGGCCCACTCTGTCATTGTTGTTCGTTTGCGACGGTGCTATTTCTTCTGCTGTTTTGGGTAAAACTTGCACTAGTCATCTCCCTCCCCCTCCTTCTCTTTTGCTTCTTCGAGATTTTGGGGGTAGCAGTATTTCCTCTTATATTCGACGCCCTTAGCAGCATTGCCCAGTTTTTTCTATTATTTAAACCGTCTGCATTATCACCACTCAGGTGCGTTCGCCATGCTTTTTTGCATAAAACAAACATAGCGACGGAGGCAATTAAAATGGGGAAAGCACTTCTTTTAAAAGGGTGCCATTTTGCTTTTGTTATGCAAGTAGGCAAAGAAACATAAAAATAGATCCATCATGAAACTGCTTCACAGCACCGGTCATTTCACCGTGTTACGTCGCCTTTCTGCGGTTCGCTTGAAAACTGTCTTCCCTTCTATTTTTTATTCCCCAGATTACTGAATACCGAAGTATTATGCGCTTTCAGAAACTTGCATTTGCAGAGCGCATTACTGGATGTCATACCCGCGCGCCTATCTGTGTGTCGAGTAGTTTCGGCTCGGCGACAAATCGGAAATTTTAGGTGTTATTCCGGCCATATGATGATATCCTCCAGAGCAATTTTCAGAAGACTCCACTAACTGCGAACGATTAACGCACATAAATGTGTATGCACTTAAACATGTCTGTAAATTTGTGTGCATTTCATGCCGGGCGCTCTCATCTCGCCACCAAACAGGTTGCAAACAAATGTCCTATTTTACATCCCGCCCCCCACCGAGTACCTTCTACTTGCCGACAGATGGCAAAACATACAATATTGTATATGCCGCATTTATTAAGAGCATAGATGTGTTGAAATGTTAGGCGGCGTGATCATCTACGCACGTTCTGCGCAAAAATTCATTGTTCTGTGACTTGACCGGTGCAAATTCTTTTCGGCTTTTAAAGTTATGCAGTTTGACTCTCGCTTCGGTGACTCTCCACTTGTAATTATTCCACAGACACACAGACAACGAAAGATCCAGCCTTTCCGTGATGTATGTTCGTCTATCTTCCACACTGCAAGGATTTCTATAATCTCAGATGCATGTCGCCTGGTGATGTTTTCGTCCCGTCGTTGTTGTTGCTACTGCTGCACTTGAAGCGTGTTATTCCGTTTCGAAGTGGGGTATATTTAAGTGGTTCCAAATTTTCTATTGCTTTTGCTGAGATTCGCTCTATTTTGAGTTAAATTTGAAGCACCGTTGTGAGATTGCTGAAAATCTGCAATTCAAAAATTTGGGAGAGGTGACACACTGAGGTTGTAAGGTGGAAGGGGAACTTATTGGCCGTTTTCGACATTCGCATAGGAATCACTCAAACGTTCCTTCCATTAATTCACTCGGGATGAAGAGTCTCAGTCATGTGGCACCTTTCCTTCCTCGATGTGCCTTCATTAGAAATGCGTCGTCCGATGAAGTAGTTTTTACTGTTTATTGATCTGCATGCGTAGCCCTGAACAGCTCATGATGGGCGGGCGGCCTATACGAGAAACCTGTGGAGCAGAATTCAAAGTACGTGCAGTAATCCATGAAACGTGACGTATATTGCGTCCGGTGGGTTACTGTAGCATTGGTTTTCGGATTACTGTACCATTTCAGTCACAGATTCTGAGATGTCTGATGCCCTTTTTAGCACAGCAATTATCGATGTGCATTGTCTGCTTCCACGACAAACAACTCGAATAGGGCGTTCATTCCAAATTTGCATGATTTGTGTGAGGCAGAAATGAGACTAGTCATTTGCACAAGTCCTGAATGCGGCATCTGAGAACATAATATCTAGATGACTGCAAATAATTCCTCCAAGGTTCTATGAGATCAAAGCCTAATTGGTGTAGTTGCAAAGAATTAACTTCAACTGCATACACTCCCTGAAGATAAGGGGTATCAACTCTACCACATAATAACCTAAGGAGTATCAATTCTACCGCACAATGACCTAAAGAATGTCACTCTTCGTATATTTCTATATATTGATAGTCTTCAGCCTGAGGTAGATTTAACTGTTACTAGATTCAAAACAGTGGAGGATGAAATTAATAAATTGTCGGCCTACTTTAAAGTCATTTATTTTTCTATTTCGAATCCGTAGTCGCTCACCTCGGAGCTCAACTATGCAACTATCCCCTCACGCCTGAACATTTGGAAACCGAGAAAGACAACTGCATTCCGAGAGCATATGCGCACAAATTATCCACATCATTTCATAGTGTATCAGCGACAGAAGTCTCAGTGCCAGCAGAAGATATCTCCATTTTGCAGACATCAGTGTACAGATGCAGCAACTGATAATAATGGATACCGGAAGTGATAGAGATCATCCACCTTTTTCCGTCACAGTTTTTGCTGCTGACCGCTGCAACCTGATAAGTCTGTGATAGGATTATGTTTGAAATGTTGTGGAACGCAGTCACGAATACTTTCACTGTCTAATGCTGCTGAGTATAGAATATGATGCGAAGTGCTTCAAGAATATTTCGGTGTAGTTGGAGCAACAGGTAAGCGTTGAGGTGATCTACCTTGCAAAACGACCATCAAATTTAATGGCTGTACCAGTTGGCGCCAAAATTATGCGGCGCGTCGCTTCGCATAACGCATCTATGATTGTGTTGGGCAGTCATCGAGTGCTGTGCATTGCTCATTTCAGTTGGGAGCTCTCACTTATCGACTCTCGTCGCGGCGGTGCGAATCTCTTCCACAAGATGGTTTGTTTTACCTTATTTCCGTCCTATTCCGTTTCTTTTTGCCTCCCTCTCCACCCCCTTAATTATTTTACCTTTATTTGAGGTGATATTATTTGGAGAGAATGAGTATTGCCGAACTCTGAGATCGTCACAAGTGCGAATGCTTTGGAATTGCGAAAAAGTGCTGCATTTATGTTGCTGATACGAAAAAGCAGCAAGATTTGTTTGTTTTTGAACACTACACTTCCCGAACAATTTGGTATGCGTCGATTTCTTAATTTCGTAATTGTGGTATGCATCGATTCCAAGAATTTTTGAATGCACTGCACGTTTTATTTCTGAGAGCAGTGAAGTGACTAGATATTGGAATTACGAGGTGCTATGGCGGATACGGAAAGTCGATTGCAGCTGAGACAAGACCAAAAGAATCAGTGGCCTACATGGGCGGTCGAACAATCTCGGCGTGTTTCAGCGACGAGACTTTCCAGAATCCGTTTATCATTTTTCTGTGGACGAAGTTCGATTTTACTTCCCGTTGCTCACAGAGTGAACTTTTCGGCACGCCGCATCGCTGACTCATTCGTTCTTTTTTCTCATTAGAGCCGATTGCCGATGCCTGACTGTTTGCAGAATTTGATATCAGTAATGCTTGCATGGAATTTCCTTCCACGTTAACACTTTAACAAAGAAAGCATCGAGTGAATATTTTTGCGATTTGGAGTCTTTTGGGAGGCCAATTTGGAAGCGTTGCACAATTCGGTGATATTTGTCTCGTTCGTTCCGAGATTTGGTGTGCCACATGTCTCGAGGTCAATTCATTTTGCACTGTTGCAACCACGAATCGGCGACGTTTTTTTGCGATCAAAATGTAAACAAACAATGAAATGAGCCATTGCTCTGAGTTCAGAAAGAAATGAGATGGCTGTTCTATTCCAACATAAACAAAAACTCCCTCTCATCTTTTGTCTTTCCTTCTTTCACATTTGAATGAAATTTTGACTGACCATGCACATGAAATCTGGCCCACTCACGGTCGACACGTTCATGTGAGTGAATAAAGACTGAAACATGAATATACCCATGTTCTCATTCATTCCGCTTTTTTGTACACTTCCCTACTGGTCGTTGTCTCTACGCGTGGAAATCATCACAATCAATTCCTTCATTGCAGCTTTCTTTCTCTGCTAAGGTCAATTTCAGGTTCAACTTCGGAAACCAGTCTTTTATAGTTTGTATAGTAAAAATTGTTACTTAAAATTATTGTGCCTCTTAAGCGTTTCAAATTCTCCTGAAGGTTGTTAGTTGAAATGTCATTATTGACAGACATCTGTTAATAGTGAAAGCGAGAAGGGGCTTGTCTTATAGAAACCGTTGATGGAGGGAGATGAGTGGTTTGGACGAGATGTCTTGTTAGTGTGCAGATGTGTTTTGCTTATTGCGTTGATTCCTAATTAGTGCACATTTGTATGGCAAACGGCGTCCTGTTACGACGACGTCCCCTCAAGACAAGCTGTTCTTTTTTCTCAACTGAGCCAAAAAATTCCCATCGAGATTGCGAAATTCATTTATATGTTAGAAAATTGCGTCTCTTCAGTTCCTTTTCGGCCTTGTTTCATCAGTCATCAATCGAACGCGTTACCGCTGCGACTGCTATTCAAGCCTTCTCCCAAAAAGCAACGAATTTATTGATGGAAGCAGTCGTGTGTGATGTGGGTTATTAAATTGTGCACTTGGCAGCTGCAAGGCATGCATATCGAAGCATCGTCGGTCAAAGTGGCTTTCTTTGGCGGCACTGTCACTCCATATACCGAGACAAAATGCTTTGAGAGTAATGAAAAAGAAAGAAAAGTCTACGGTACTCAGTCTCTAAAACGTTGCAGCGTGAAGTCATCTCGGTTCATGTTGGACAGGCTGGTGTGCAGATTGGCAATGCATGCTGGGAGTTGTTCTGTTTGGAACACGGCATCCAACCCGATGGCAAGATGCCATCCGATAAACAAGGTCAGGTCGACGATTCTTTTTCGACGTTCTTCTCGGAGACTGGAACTGGAAGACACGTCCCTCGCGCGATTATGGTCGACCTCGAGCCAACAGTTGTAGGTCAGCTTTCGACTGCTTTTTTTCACTATAAACTGTTGTCGACAATAAAAAGTGTTCTTTTCTTGCTCTTCTGTGTGGTTCATAAACAAATCGGGCAAAACAGAACCGCAAAACCTAACTTATTACTGCTCATCAACGCAATCATAGAATGCAGTAACAATTAGTGCTGTGCTATAAATTCTTAATGACTTGACTGAACTCCATAAGATTGGTTCACGAGGCTGTCAGTAGTTCTCGTTTTTGTTTTTTAGAACTTAATTTACTACATGACTTTTAATGCATTCCTGTCTGCCTGGAAAGTGTTTTTTCTTGCTATGTGGTTTATTGTGATGGGTAACTGCTTATTACCAGACATCTCTGAGTCAGCACCTTGCAATGGATATCCACTTTTGTGGTCTTTAAGCTTTGAAGCGATGTGTTGTCGCAGTTGAGGAGTTGTTAGGCATAAGCTTGGCTTAATGACAGGTGTGGTTTTGCTGATAATAGCGGTAACAACAAAGTGTGGTATGGAGCCAGATAACTAATGTGAATTTTGCGGTTTGTACATCCACAGACTTTAAATGTTAAAGAGTTTCGACGACCTTTCTCCAATTTTGGTCTGACGACTCTTTCCTTGCGTTCTGCGAATCTCTGCCCTCAGTCCACGCAGCCTTAACCTTACACGCCTGTGGGGATACCTCCGCACCTAGGCGTGTGCTGTACCGTCTCTTTGCACATCAAAATATTCGCATGTCAAAGTGAGATGGAAAGCGATTCAAATAGCGTAGATATTGGATGTCGGTTGCAGATGAGATTCGTACGGGAACCTATAAGCAGCTCTTCCATCCCGAGCAGATGGTGACGGGTAAGGAGGACGCCGCCAACAACTATGCGCGAGGGCACTACACCATCGGCAAGGAGGTTATCGATCTCGTGCTGGACCGCATTCGTCGCCTTACCGAAAACTGCACCGGGCTGCAAGGTTCCTTGTAGTTCATTTATTTATTTCTTTGCATTTGTCGCTCTGAAGTAAGGAGCCGAAATATGTTTTGAGTGGCAGATGTAGACCGCGATGTCCTGTGAATTGGGCATTATGTCGTTTGCTATAAAGATGTTGCCCGTACGAGCGAATTGCATAGGGATCATTGTGAAAGCCTGTTTATGCCACGAGAATTGTTTGGCCAAATAGTCGATCTCTAGCACTGGATAATGGCACTGTTGCCTTTTGAGGGCTCCAAGGAGGGAGTAGTTATTTATCAAGGGTTAGTTTTGGGACCAGAGCGGGAGCAAGTTAAGTGAGGTCCCATCAAGGCTTCGGTAAGGGGACAAGCGTACTCATATGATTATGTGAAAATAAGAGCGTTCGCAGGTACAAAACCGTAAAGGCAGTCATTTTGCGCAGTTCCCTGAGCGCGATTTATTTTCGAACCAAACGAGGTGTTGAGGGAGACGGGAGAGCAAAGGTTTGTGTCTATAAGATTTGCTCTCCGCATTTTATGACGGAAGTAATTTGCCGCATTAGAAAGTTTTGTGAGTGGCAGAGTGCTGTCCTGTCACGTTATGGAATTTCGCTGTCGTTGAGGTGTATCATAACTGCAGGCTTCCTGATTTTCCACTCGTTCGGAGGAGGAACGGGATCGGGATTCACGTCGCTTCTCATGGAGCGTCTTTCGGTTGACTATGGCAAGAAGAGCAAACTCGAGTTCTCGATCTATCCTGCTCCACAAGTATCAACCGCCGTCGTTGAGCCCTACAACTCGATCCTCACCACTCACACGACTCTCGAGCATTCCGACTGCGCGTTCATGGTGGACAACGAGGCAATTTACGATATTTGTCGCCGCAATTTAGACGTTGAGAGGCCCTCATACACCAACCTCAATCGTCTTATCTCACAGGTTCGTTGTTTTTTAGATGGCTTGTAAGGTGCGAAAGAAGTGACAGGATGAGATATTTATGAATGATGGCTTGGAGTACACAAGGTTATGTTTGTCAGAATGCGAGCTTCGATATATTGCAGCATTCTTGCGTGTACCTGCCAAGGGGAAAGGTGCTGTCGTTTGCAGGTGGTGTCATCCATAACGGCTTCTCTTCGTTTTGATGGTGCGCTGAATGTGGATCTGACCGAGTTCCAAACGAATCTGGTGCCATACCCTCGTATCCACTTCCCTCTGGCCACTTACGCGCCTGTTATCTCCGCCGAGAAAGCATATCATGAAGCGCTTTCTGTCGCCGATATTACTAACTCATGCTTCGAACCAGCTAATCAGATGGTTAAGGTATGTTGACCTTTATCACAAACAAGCTTAACGTTACTTCTTCATGATGATAGAGGAATTCCCTTTGGTAAAAAAGCAACATATGCAAGTATTCAATTATTTTCCGGGGAAATCATTACGATTTTACTGAGTAATGATTTATAATCCTATCAATCATTTTTGGAGGTAGAGGAAAGAGCAAAGTGGTGAGTGTGGCCCACAATCAGTTAGCTGCACGCGATCAAAACTCCACCTTTAGGGTTACTTGTTTATGGAATCAAGTTTTTTCTTTCGGCGGATTTTCTCTGACAAGCTGTGCAGTTACAGTATAATCGACGCTTTACAGTGTGACCCCCGCCAAGGCAAATATATGGCGGTATGCCTTCTATATCGCGGAGATGTGGTGCCAAAGGACGTAAACCAGGCCATCGCTTCTATTAAAACCAAACGCACAATCCAGTTCGTCGATTGGTGCCCTACTGGATTCAAGGTGAGGCGTTGTTGAGCTCAGCAGTGGTCAGTGTGGCAACGATGGCTATGCATTGTGTGCCATGCAGAGTTCGAGGAAGGGGAGGGATGCGGTCTGAGTTCGCACAATGTTTGTTCCCGCGCCGTTCTGATGTTACTTTAATCTGTTTTCTGAAACAAAAAGTTCTGAAAGTGTTTCACTGTTTTGTATGTTCAGGGAGGGCGGTGTTCCTGCTGCTATCTTGTTTGCTTTAGGATTGTGAAATGCTGAATGTTGTTCGCATATTCGTTCAGGTTGGCATCAACTATCAGCCGCCAACTGTAGTTCCGGGCGGCGACCTCGCAAAAGTACCGAGAGCCGTATGTATGCTGGCAAACACGACCGCCATTCAAGAGGCATGGGCGAGACTGGATTACAAATTCGATCTCATGTATGCAAAGAGGGCATTCGTGCATTGGTATGTCGGCGAGGGCATGGAAGAGGGTGAATTCTCCGAAGCGAGGGAAGATCTGGCCGCATTGGAGAAGGATTATGAAGAGGTAGTATCACGCACATTTACTGTCACCACTGTTTCCTGGATTTTACAGGATATTCTCAGATCTTATAAGGTTTTTGGCGATGGGGTGTGTAGGGAAGGTTATGTGGGCATTTTCTGGCAAAATATTTTTGAGGAGGGTATGGGTTTTTCGGAACGAATAGCGTACTTCAGATTCTTTATGAAGGTGTTATGCATATTCGGCACCTGGTACAGGGGCAAATTTCGTAACCGAGTTCGTCCTCAGCGAAAAGCAAAGATCTACTTGGGTTGTTGAGTAAATTATCAGACGTAACGGTGGCTCTGTCGGGTCTGTTGGCCGTAAGTACGACTGGGTGAAATGGTCTCACGCGAGTGGTACTGATGGTGGATGGAATTTGGGACAGGGAATTTTCCCCTTAAAATTTAGATGCGCGAAGTGGTCATTGCTTTTAAAGCAAACGCCTTGTTTTTCTATAACCTGCCTGAAAAGGTCCTCATTTTCTTCTTCGTTTGTTGTATAAGAACATGCCCCGTCCCTTTCCTTAGGTTTTATTGAAAGGTGGTAGTTATGGAAGGTGCGTGGAAATCAGTAAGGAAATGTTTTGATGCGGAAACATTTGCGCTTAATTCAGCCTTTTTAAACCGGTACTTGTGAGAATCCATTTGGAACGAATAAGTGACTCATATGTTGGGCATTGCATTGAGAATAATTGAGAATACCTCTTGTCTTTAGATTTCGAGGGTCTTATTTGTAACGTTTGTGTGCATGCCCGCTCTCGTTAACAGTTCGGGCGCGTCATCTTTGCTGTTCTTTGTAAATGTGAACTTTTCATGAGGAACAGTTTCGAATGCTTTTCTTGTCGGTCTGCTGAGGAGGGGAAAGAAAGGAAGTTCCCACTTCTGCAGCGAGTGAAGGAGGGGTCGGGAAATTTCCGAGCTTTACACAGGTTAAGAAAATAGTGACGATCTTCGGGACATGCGGCGTTTCATACCTCTAAATCATAGGATGAAAGTTTTTACTCGTATCATTCGACTTGGGCTGATCCAAAATGCTTAAGTTTGTTTTATTTTCCCTACCCCTTTTGATACGTCCCCTTTAAGAACCATTTCCTCCGTTCCCTTGCAAGTCCAACGTACGAACCTGATGCTACTACCTTTCTCTCTGATACAAACTACTGAGGACTTCGTTTTTGTACGGGAAGGAAAAAGCCGTCTAAAGGACTGTAAAATTACGTCAATCGAAATAGCTGAGTTTCATTGTTGCTATTTATCGCCTTAATAAGAATAGCAGTAAATGTTTTAGGTACATGGAGAGTGTTGTAGTGTCTTATGTGAATCGATGATGTGGCTTTGCGGTGTGCGAAACAGAACAGCTGCTGATGACGAAATGGGTGGAAGTGTTGGCATGCCTGTTGAGGAGTGTTTGACGACAAATTTAATGAGCCGGATGCACAGGATGTCTGTGATGGATCAGTAGTGGCATGTGTCTGCAGCGTGACAGCTTGTGTGCTTCGAGACCAATGCTTCCGCTGTTCATGAGTTACAGTTGCATTCGCTTGCAGGTTTTCTACTTTTAGAGGGGATTATAGTGGGTGTCATAAAAAGATCTTGATTTATCGGGACATCATGTCCGCCTTATGAAATAGCAGTGCGTCCTCTCCCTGTGAGAATTCCCATCAAGCAGCACTCATCCCATTAATCGAAGCGAACTGGATGAAGAGGCTGTCTCGTGAGGTGATCACAGCAATATTTCAGGTCGCCATCGAATCTCTCGAAGGTGAGAACGAAGGTGAGGAGTACTAAACAGCGAGATTTGGAGACATCACCTTTCCATCTTCCCGTCTTCAAGTTCTATTTTGACACTGGCCGTTGTCACAGTTCGCCGGCCTCTTACAGATTCTTTTATCATTTCAGTTTTTGCATTCTTCGTATTACTTCCACTGTTGCTTTAAGTGTGCAACTCTTTCTTTTCATGACGTTTTATTGGGAGTCCTGGCGTCTCGTGATGCTTTGATGCGCCGTATGATGCATGACTAGTTGAAAGCATCAGCTCATTAGGGTTATGATGTGCTTATAGTGGGTCGAGTGAATTGTGGCAGAAGCTTACAAGAGTGGATAGAACATGGAGTATATTTGAGGACCTCATTTTGGTGCGGGAGGAGGGGACATATATGAGGTGGGAAGGAAGGGCAGTCTAGTAATTGTAACTTGGATTGGTGGAGAGAGGTTAGTGAGGTAATTACGATCCAAGTCATGCACATTATACCTGAAAAAATTGCTTTGTGAGTGGTGGTGGTTAAATCCCGCTCTACATACCGCGCATTTTTGCAGATTTCGTTCATTCCACATGAGCCGATGATGACGGTCATTGGTGGGATGTTTCTTTTTTTCAAACGGCGCTTTGCTGATTGGTATCGAAGTTGTGAATAAAATTTCTTCCCACACATTTTGCTGCATTATTCTGACATCGCAGAGAGGATTTTGCTGTCTCTACGGATTGCAACAGAGGAACGGCCGCCGGTTCTGCTGGATTTGGGATAGTACTCTGGCGTGTTTGTCGTGACAGTTTCCGTAACTAAGTTAGAAGACGGCAGAGATTTACTTTTCATCAAAGTTTGTTGAATAATGCAGACGGTTAATGGTCATGGTGCTCTCAGAATATGGTGCACACCGTGCATTTCCTACCGAAATATCAGCTTTGCAGTGTGTGGGAGGTGACCTGCGTATGTTTTGTTGGAGAGAAGCTTCGATGATGCAGTATGTACATGGGAAGGAAGGATAAAAGAGAGAGTTTGGAGGCAATGCTCATGGCGGTTGAATGGGGCACTTGTTTTTTGGACCGGTGCTTAGAACGGTTTTAGGACTGAGAGGAGACCAAGTAGACGCGCGCGATTGGAAAGAAATGTCTGTTCCTGCAGGTTCGCTGTCTTTTCCGACCAGCTATGAGACCCTGCAACCAAGCTTGGATCTGAGAAACCTCAGTTATCAGCATGCAGTGTCAGACTCCGACAACGGTAGATTGCTACAAGAAATTAAGTGAACCTGAGCCATCGATATCCCAATGGCTTCTAGCCTCGTAATGCAATTTTGCCGATATGATTAAAACAGATTTTGCGAAAAGCAGTAGACGTGAAGCGTTTCTGAACATTCTTTAGCAACATAAGGAACGAAGCAGTACCCGAGAACGGGGTCGGCAATTGCGGATGAAGGCATTACCGTAATGCTCAGTGCGCCTGTGCTGCAAGCTGCGGAGCACGAGTGCAGTGTTGTATTGCAGGTGAGGGCGCATGGGTAGGCTGAATGGCATTAATAAGTATAACTCAACGCAGAATACATCTGTTTTGAATGTTCATGATTTGTGATGGAAAGGTGGCGGCACAGGACTTACTTACTTGAACGGGTATGGTTGACAAACATAGAAAAGCCGAAAAAGTCTTACTTTCACCCCTCCCCACTCTTACCTTTTATGGCTGCTAAAGTGGTACTGGAATTTATCATTAATGACGCCTTCCCAGTTGGCGCAAGATTTGTTTCATGTGTCCTCACTGTGTGACGTATATGTCGCACATGTCCTCACGACCTCAGAATTTTCTCTTTGCTGCCAAATTGGCAATTATGTTAGAAGGGTCTGTTTACAACGAATTTCATTACCGCTGAGAAAATTACGGAGCGGGTGCTAAACGCTGATGCTTAGGTTGAGGAACATTACAAAACGAAATTCGAGTGGTGAAAGGAATAGTCCTCTCTAAGCAATGCGTTACTTGAGTAGAATCATGCAAAAGGAAGCAGATGAGGTGACTTAATTAAGGAACCTTAACAGCTGACTACGGTCCTACCTTCTCATTTGCTGTTGTTGTTGCGAACGGATTGCAAGTCCATAAAATTACCGAAATGCAATGCAATCCTAATGATTGTTCCGTTCTGCAGAACAGCAAATATTTTTTCGCAATGGAATATATTCGTGGAGATTGCAAATAGCAATAAATAATATTTCGCAAAGAAGAGCAAATAAACAAGTAATATATTCGTGGAGAAAGCACAAGGGAATTGCAAGTTTCGAGAAGAGATTCTTTTTCCGAGATTCAAATGCGAATTTATATTTGAAAGTCTAAAGAGATAAATACTGTGAAATGTACTGCGAAATAATCGAACAAGTAATGCGTTGCAAAAAACGATTTGTGCCAGCGAATTCGGCACAATGGCACAAAAACCAAAATCACTCATCTGCTTGCAGAAATACTCAAAAAACCAGTGGAATAGCACATAACACACACATTCCTATGTGACTGACTGCTTGTAAACCCTTTTACCAAAGGTTTGCCTTTGTACCTGACAGAATTGCAAATGAGCGTTAATTAACTGCCATTAGTGCATATGGGTTAATCGACAGGGGCAAAACAGAGTTTCACTTCAAACAAACGTTTTAAATACGAAAGCGTTTTCTTTTTCGAGTTTTTTGATAAGAGGGCGAGAGAGGTCGTCAGAGTTAAGCAGTTCCACCCAATGCAGTCTGGCAAGGTTTACCATCCAGAGGAAAGTACCTCTAGAAATCATTGAGGTGAAACGTTTACTGAACGCATCAATGATTCATGCTTCGTCATCGTTCGTTGTAATGGCTGTAAAAAGAAATGACAACGTTAGCCGTGTGGTTCCTTACTGAATGACTCGAAAGCGGTCCTTTCAGACTTGGGCAGTGATGCAACTGCAATCGCAACCACACGGAGAGCAACGTTCGTTTCATAAGAGCAAGGAAACGAATGCACTGAAATGCACGGTTTATTTTTGTTCTCATCTCATGAGGTGAACGAAATGCATTCGTTTCAAACCGCATAATATGCGTCTCCCTTCAAAATTCAGTCACAGATTCATCAAAGTGCCATTATTTATGGCGGAGTTCTGCGATCTCACATCAACATTTTTCTTTTCGCATTCCTTCCGATCGCAGCCCTAATTTGCTGCTTCAAAATATTTCCCACGTGACGAGCACGGACCGGCCATCCACCGACGGCATAAATGCTACAGGAAAAGTGTTGCACCTCAAATCATCTGATATTCCCCCAGAGTTTTTACGAGTCAGGATCGTGGATGGGGAGGGTGGATTGGGTGGAAGATGAGAACTGTTGTTGGAATACCTTTACAATCGAATATGATGCACTTCTAACAAGATAATGTTGCGGTCACACGGTGCACAGTTGCCCTCCAATCAAAAAACTACACCCTTAAACTCACAACTGCCACACGGTCCCCCCAAAAAAAAAAGTGAAGCTTGGCTTGCACGAATGTTCGCAAATCCCCCACTGTGAAACTGGATGAGCGTTTCCAAGCAAATGGTTTTTCGCTGCAACTGTCGGACAATTTTCTGAAGTGAATAAATTTTCGCGCGTTTTGTGATTTTAAATCAATCGTCGAGTGGAATTCATTTAAAACGGTTCGCTGTATGTATGTGGTGGAATATCGAAATCATGAAGGAGGGGTGGGGGGAGAGGGGAGGGGTAAGTAGGGTGGACGGAGCAAAGAAGGGTAAATGAGGGTGTTGGGAGAACAACCTGGACCGAGGAGGTGGCTTCAGCATGTTACATAGAAGTCACATTAAGTCACAAAATAATAGCAAACTGCATTGGTTTAATCGTTCGATCACTGTCACCACACTGATCTTGAACTGAACAGTGGAGTTGCGCTGCGGCACACACGCCTGCTTGACTGTTTTTATCGCCTCTTCCAGCTTAGTGAAGGTGGCGGAGGTACTGTTTCCGGTGGGAACCTGTTGCATAAGTCAACGAAAGAGCGAAGCATACTTTGATCCACGAATTCAGGTTATCTCAGTTGTGTGCTCCTTTGTTGGTGTTCCTAGCTTTCTCATTTATAAGCCTTCACCATCCACTTTCCTTTTTAAGCTTTTCCTTGAATATTTTACGATGAGCAAAAGTTGCGAATAGCACAGGTTTCGGGGCTCTGGAAGGAAGCATGTGGTGTGCTTGTCGTCTTCGGCGAGTGCAGGTCTACTTTATTCTGCTAGTAGAGATTTCTTCCGTTCTTTATGGTTTGATCGCTTGGTACATCTCAAAACTGCTCCATTGTAGCGTCAAGGTGTACGTTCATTCCTAATGGAAGAGGCTCATTCGACAAACACAGGACGAATAGGAGCGCTTCTATGCTTAAAGAGTTCCACTATTACGCATATCCATTTAACTGGTCTTCCATCGTCAGACAGGAATGTCGTTTTGAATGACGTCATAGAGGACTTGGAGAAACGAGAAGAGGCAAGTTGTTACTCTATATTGCTCTTTGAAGTAAGCACCTCGACGAAGTAAAATTATGTTAGCTTTTTGTGAAATTGCGGCAAAATGGAAGCTGTTTTTTGAGTGGTGAAAGCCGATTGTCTCTCAACTTGCTTGGTAGTGAGGATTTTCGAGATTGATTGCTTTTTAGAGGTGAGACAGAGATCGTTAAAGAGTCTTTTGGGACCTGTATATCGGCCAACCACCCCATGATGGGTTTCCTCGAATTTGAAAAGCACATAAACATCCTAAGAGTGGCATAGTTTTTAGCACTGATTTGCTGTAACTAATGTTGTGTGAACTGAAAACATTCAGGCAGTGTTCGTTCGCGTGAACTGTGTTGTCGTGGAGGGATCATCGAGGCGTCTGTGTCGTGAGATCATCTCTTGTTTGCCTGATTCAAGCGCTGCGTCCGGAGTCAGCTCCTTGGAGCAGCTTTTCGATCATATCGAATCCTTGATTGAACTGCACGCTGCAAAGAAGACGTTGGTTATTGTATTCGTTCATGCAGAGGCATTATTACGATTTCCTTCAGCATATCTCAAGGCGCTTTTCTCTTCGCCCAAAAAGGTTCGTTTCACTGTTTATATGTCCTTTCTTCCCCCCATCTTTTCTGCGGTCAGAAAAATTGTGCGAAGTTTTTTCTGAGTTATTGGGGCACCTCTGAAACGTTGTAAAGTTCGTTGCATCATAAAACCATAGTGTGCGAGGAAACCTACTCTATCCCTCGAAACTTCATCGCTCTTCGTCTTCTCGAAATCACTTGTTCTTTTGATATTTTTTGACCCTAAAGGTGTTCCTTGCTCATATATATATATATATATATATATATATATATATATATATATATATATATATATATATATATATATATATATATACGATTTCACCAACACTTGTGTATATATGCTGTTTGGTGTAGATATTTTGCAGTATGATGGAAGAGTGAAGTTGCTGACAGTCTCGGAACTGCGGTGGGCGAACTTTGAAAGCATTGAACGACTCTCATCGCCTGTACAGTTCACATTTAAAACCCTTTCGAGAGGTTTGTTGTCTCGTTGAATATATAAAGCAGTGCAATGATATAATATTAATAATCGCCTAACATTAATCGTTATTGCCTTTCTTTTCGACTTTGCACCAATGTGTCGTTATATTGGATTAAACTTCCTTGCCTATAGATATTGCAAAAATTTAGATTGGATTCAATCAAAGAGGAGGTGGTGGGGAGAGGGATGGAATCACTTATTTTTGCAGGGACACTAGTTGTCCTTTAGTTTTCCTCGTCCGCATTTTCACCAGCACTCTTGAGAGAACTGACTAACGCTGAAGGTAGTGCCCGCCATCGACTTTCTATTTCATAGGTGATGGATCGGACATACAGGATTTAGTTTTTGCAGCAGCAACCCGATTCAAAGTTTCAGCTTCGCCTTCTAATGTGTATCATGAAAGAGATGTTTGATATTGCCGCAGGGATGGGGGGTCTTTTTGCTTTAAAATATTGGTAGTACCTGCGTTGTTTAAAATTTCCGCGACTCAAATATTTGCATGACACCTGTTTCCAGCCTACAGCATTTCGATTCGCCAGTCACAGAGGGACTTCTTCATGCGTTAAGATGGGATTTACTTTAATCACGAGATTAGCTGTCGATTTGTTGGGCTAGTACTTTCAAGTGAGGACCTAACCATCGAAGTGTCTGACGCATTTGCAGATTAAATTTCTGCATGTTATTTGTTGGAATGTGTACAAAACATTGACTTTAACAGATGAGCGGTAATCGACGGAATTGGAAGAATGCATATCCATCTTCTTGGCTTTATTTTTCACTAATTTTGTTATCACCTTAAACTGTCATGTCCGACTATAAAACTTTCTCTTTGCAAATACCACCATATTCGTTTTTGCAGATGAGTTGTTGAACATTATGTGCAAGAGGGTACCGTATGGTGAAAAATTCGTTCGTCTCATGCTTGACACGGTCTATCAAGTATGTAGAGATCCGATACAGCTTCAGTATTTGGTGCGTAAAATCATTCTTTGTTCCAGAATCATTTTTTCTTTGTTTGTTTAATCGATTCTGTGCGGACGTTGTGCGACTTGCCTGAAAGCTTACTCTGCTGTTAACATTTATTCGCATTAGAGACATTTTATCAATCAAGAACGCTATTTCCTCGTTTTGGGAAAAACTTAAGGTGTGCGGCATATCATATGACTTTTCTAAAGGTGTCCACTCCTCTTCTGTGGCTTTATGAAGGTAGCGTGATGCCGGATATGATGGAGCTAGTAAAATACGTTTATTCGATTCGTTCTGCACACAAATCTATCCAACCACGAATGGTGCAGTCGGAAGGTTCGGCCATCATAGAATCGAAATATTAGTACTGGTGAATCATGTCGCCTTTGAGCGCTTCAATCACGGCTGCAGATTATCACCGTAGACACAAGGTGAAGAGGTCAGCAAGTCATAGTTCTAGAATGGCGTTAATAACATGAATCCCAACTGTGGAGTGGATCGAGGTGATACACTGAGCGTTAAGAGATCATTTCAGGTGGCAGTCGTTTTTGTTTACTGCGAATTGTTCATTAATGGATCTCACTTTCCAGTGAGGCTGCAAAACTGTTCCTACAGTAACTTAAGATTCGCAGACAATTGACTTTGAGTCAATAGCATTTATACCGTTATCAACGTTTGTAACAGTCCTCCTTATAACCGATAAAAATTTTTCATTTGCTATCGTCAATCGATTGTGGTTGGCATCCCGTTTCCAATGAGAGATAAAACGATTAGTTTGTTCTTGATACGCTGTATGTATGTTTGCTCAGATGGAGTCGTTCTGGAGTCAAAACGAGCAGTTATGTAGTTTGGTTTGTGACCCTTCCTACGAGACGACATCGAACGATTACAAGGCGTTGCAGCCAATGCTTCGACACTGTTGCAACGATTTATTTTATCGATTTGATGCGAGTTCAACTCATCAGGTGGTATGTTCGGCCGTCTTATTTCAGGCTTGAAACTGCAAATGGGAAGATATTTTAATTTAGAGGCAATGGAATGGGGGAAAAGAGAAGAAATGGAAAGAGATATAACTTTGTGGGTTGGAGCATAAGTCAGGTGCATCCTCACATTCTTTGTGCATTTGAGAGGGGATGTTCGTTGAAAATTGCTCCAGTCGCTGGCATTTATTTCATTGTCTCTATTGTTTTCGTTTTTAATTCACCATCAGCTTATCGATTCTGTCACTGCATTGTTATATTAAATACTATGTAGAGTGGCGATGAAGTGGTGGATTTGCCATCGCGGTCTAAATTTGTGCTGATCGCTGCATATTGCGCCAGTTATAACCCCGTATCAAGTGATCGACGCTTTTTTACGAAGGTTTGTCTCACTGCACATTTTCTGAGACTCTTCGAAATCATGGGCGAATGGTTTGCTTACAGTGATTTGTTGAAGCTGGACACCTTAAAAGCTCAAACAGGTAGATAGAGCGTAATTTAGCGGGAAGAATTCAAGCATTTATGCATTGTTCCAATCAGGTGCCTTAATTTGTCACGAATGAGTTCTCGTTTTGTTTCAGCTTGATATATTTCAGTTAACAGGGTGATTATCACTTTCCAGTTCACTACCAGCCAGTGATATAATTGCTGTTTATGTTTTAGTAGGTACATATGCAGCAACTAGTGAAGCATTTATTCCAGTTTACAGCATGAACCTTTGTAGTTTTATTGTGGTTTCTCATTCAGATAAATGCAATCATAGATTTAAATGCTCTTAATAATGGTCATTAGTGCATCTTAAATTACTTGAAATTATTTGTAAAACGATTATTAATCTGCGAATGGTTGTAGAATCATGGCAAGCAGAGACGACGGTTGACAAATGTGAGTGTTGGTCGGAGCGATTCCGCGCACGAATGCGGCCCAAAGAGTTTCGACATACAGAGGCTGTTGTTTATTTATCTGTCGATTCTTGAAATGTATGACGTGAGGAAGGAAGGAAGCTCAGATATTTTCACTCAGGTAACCATTTCCTCGTTTATGAGACGGAAAATGATATGCGAATGACTATCTCAGTTTTGGCTCAATTTTTTATTGCTTTCGCTGCACCTTTTCAGTTGTTCGATTCATTATGCGCTTTTCATTTATCTCTTTAAGTCAGTAATTTTCACTTCGTCCATAAACTTAGCTTTCTTCATAAGTTACGTATCACGAATGCGTCGATTTTGAGCTGTTGAGGACGGCGTTGAGATGTTGAACATAACCATCCCGTCTCCTTCCCCTCACCAAATCTAAGCCTCTATCTTGAGGTACTCCTCCATGCTGAATATAATAGAAGTCCCACCCGCTTTTCTTCTCGATATAGCTCCGTCCAGTATTTTTGAATGGCTTAAGGCTCTCCTTTTCATGTACCACCTTCGAAATACGCCAAGTGAGAAAGCTACAAATGGCATAACTAGAAGCTCACAACTGAGGACAGTGTGGTAGATAGGTTCAGCTATTAAGCTACCTACAAATACGGCGAACAGAAACTTTCTTTCAGTGAGGATTCACGCAATGAAATCTCCCGATGGCTTTGAATGTCCATTATTTTGACATGATCAAAAAATAGATTACGTTATTAGCCTTTGAAATTTCCACTTGAAATGTTTTCGCAGACATAATGGGAGATTGCAGATTTCAGCGGCTCCTATAAACTCTTCTAAAGCACTTTTCCACCTCTGTTACTATAAAGCTACCCTCATCCTTGGCTAGGCTGCCTGATTTTCTAACATTAGAGATGACAGTCCTTCGTTGTAATGAATGTTTGCAGGTTTGGGAATTATGCCGAATGGGTTATCTTAGTAGAGTTTCTGCTGACGGTAATCTCGATTTACCGAAGTTCAGATGTGTTACCTCGTTGGAAACAGTTTCTCGACTGGCTGAGTAACATGCTTTTACGTTCATTCACATTTATCATATTCCAGTGAGCAGTAACAGTTAACATTTGTGAAGGAAATGCATAACAGTAGCATTTAGATTCTCTTTTTTGTGATAAGTTATGCATAGGTAAGTTTTCTCTAGAATGGAAAATTTTTCCATTATTACGAAAATAGATAACAAGCTCCAGTGCCTGCAGCTGTTCACATCGAATGTAGCTATACTTATCAGCACCTACTGTTTTTTAAACCGTTGTACATCTGCATATATGGCGAAATATTGATTTTAGGTCATTTGGAATGAAGCTAACCGATTATCTGTCCGACTTTAATGTTTAAGCGACTGCATTTCGTGAATTATACGCTCTCCTCTTTGCTCTGTTTTTCTGGTCGACCGATGACGGTGCTTGCCGAGAGAGCAGTTTTACCAATGTAGAATTAATCAACCTGAAGCGTTTTTCGTTTGGTCGTTGAAGCACTCTGTGGAATGAATATATACCACGAATTTTAGCATTTCAATTTCGTGATCATTTAGACACTCGAGACATGAATCAGGCCACTTCATTGGCACGATGTTAGTAATTACCGTGAGATCCCGAATTCAACCTCTGGGACTGTATCATTTTGGCTGGCGAGTGGTATGGAGGTAAATTTTGAGGGAAAGGTTGAAATTGAAGCAGGCATCTTCGAGGAGGTATTTCATTTTCAGGATCTAAAGAAAAAGATTTTTGTTGGGTCGACTATATTTGGGGAGGGGAGGGGGCTATTTAACACTCGGATGCATAAAGTTTTGTGAGGGAAAACAAGAGATTTTCCGGAACTAACAGCGGTTGCACACTGCATTGCCTTATTTGAAGGCAGTGCAGTGTGCAACCACTGCTCACTTTATATACATGTCCTCACTTTTGTGGTACGTTGATTTCTTTTGCTTTTGGTTGTCTGCGCGTGTTCTATTGTGTATCTATGTCTCTGTCGTAAGCCTTGTTTTTGTTTCAAATTGGTGGCTGTTTACACACACGTGGGATCAGTTCCCCCCTTTTTCAAAGCGTCATCTGCAGCTGTGCAGCGCTTTTAAACGTCAGTTTCTGTGGGAAAATTGTTTAGCACCGATTTAATTGCAATTGAATTGTTTATGACCTTTGTACGCCAATAAAATAAAGGAAGAATAGTTCGTTAGTTCGTTCTGCCAGCCTTTTCATGGCATTTAAAACACTCGGTTCGAACTAGGAAATGCTTGAAGTGATAATAGAGATATGGTGATTAGATTTGTCACAAGAGCGGCTCGTTATTTGTTTGTTTCTTTTTTGACATATTTTCTCAGTTGTTCACTGTAATTGTTGTAGGTTGTGCTTCGGCGCATTGTAATAATCGAATCAAGCAAACTTTCGATGGATATGAGAGGGGCTGAAAAATAGTTTAGTGACATAACTATGAGGTTTTTCCCGACAAATGATGGGGTCCCAGTTCTTGTTTGCAACGTTCACTCGTTCGCTCATTTGATGGCTAATTTGCACACTTACTACATTCGGCGCATAAAGCAATTTTTCGTAGGTGTCTTTGTAAATTTGTATCTACAAGGAGCATCACGGCATTCCATGTCTGCGCATGTACATGTATGATGGTCGTTTGCCTTCTTGGTCGGCATATCAGCTCACAGTCCACTCGGGCCAGAGTCGGAAGTTTTGATGGGTTTATGTAACCAAAATGATGGCCTCCTATACGGAGTCCGTCAATCAGCTTTTCAAAATTATGTGCGCTTCTGGACACCAAAGAGGCTGAGTATCATCTTGCCACCGGCTGAGTAATTATTCCGCCGGTGAACTCGCAAAACAAACGAACCATGCAGGTTTGCGCGAGTAATCGGACCAGTTTAGATGCAAAGGACATTATTCTGCATCTCTAATTGTTTGTCTGTGAAGAGACAAAAGCAGATGCGTCGTTGAGTGTGTTTTGTTATTTCCAATTTATGAGATTGATGTGATGGCAGTATCGGGAAGCACATTGTGGCAGCTCACTGGAGCGCGTTCGCGTTGGTTTATTGCCAAAGGATGTGAAAGTTTTGCAGTACCATGGTTACACATGAATTTGTTTATTGTTACTTTAAATGCGCCTCATCCGCTTCCACTCTTCGGCTTTCTTGCTGGAATGCAACTGCGCGAAGTGTTTAACATTTATTATGATGATGGTCGTTCTCCCATTTATCTATCGGCAATCGACAGAACTCCCGTTGCACCGATCAGGTACAACACAGGATTTCCAACCGATCACGGAAGCGCTGAGCACTATCCGAACTTCGATTTTTCACGTATTGCTCAGCAGCGACATTCAGGCGGCATTCCGCTGTGCCACGAGGTACGAAATATCGTCGTGCCTTATGCAATATGGAGCCATAGAAAGAGTATACGTATACCTTTTCTTTTTTAAAAGTCTTTCTTTCAAAAACTGGGAAATAGAGGTTTAACAGTCTTTCCTAAAAGCAGCACAATTTCGTGGATGCATGAAGTGTCTGGGCGTAACTCTTCCCCAAGAACAGAAATGCAGGGGAGATGTGTCATGCACGAGTACGTTGAGGTAGGTTTTCGTATCTGTGAGCGGCAAGGTATTGATGCGTGATTATATCATGACGCAATGCCTTCCATCTCAGGGGAGGAGATAAGCGTGCAAAGTTGCACGTAGACATGAACATGTATGACAACGTGTCGGGAAACACGTCACACGCCAGAAAAGGAGTTCGTATATTTGTCAGCTGTGAGTGCCGCGAATGTTCGATGAGGCTGGAGATTTGCGAGAGGGGCAAGGAATGTGCACTTCGAAGCCGGCTCCCGTCGCTCAAACGTCACTGCCAAACAACTATGATTATCCACTTGTTGCAGCTGCCAAATATTCCTTAATAGCTCATCTCCCTCCTTATGCAACAAACATGAAACGGTGTGCGCACCTACGGTATGTATCGCATTTTCTCGTTTGTTAGCACTCCCCTCATAAGACGGTCCTCGCCTATGAGTTAATTTTGGGAAATAGCTTACAATATATGATCCAGTTATCTATGAAAAGAAAAATAGGGTTTGTTGAAATTGCGACGTTCTCCATTTGTTCGTTACCTAGCTCACAAAATGAAGTACTATTTCAGAGATCGGTGGCCGATGGATAAGAACAATTCCAGTGACAATGTTACAGGTCACCTTAACATAACAGTTGAAGAATCCTTATGAAATTAGTGAGCTTAGAAGAAGCTTTCGAAGAATTCAGTGGTTAACGAAGGTGGAATAGACTGAAAACAGATAGATTTCTAGGAGGTAAGAATTTCGCTAAAAAGAATTTGCGAGAACTGAAAATGGTGAACAACTTGAAACACCGCGTGTAGCTCAACGGAGGGATTTGTTCTCGGGAAAGAACTTCAGTTTAATGTGGGTTTGTTTTCCTCGACTTTATTGCTCTCATTGTATCTCTTGTTAGAGCTATATCCAAATGCTGTTCGTGTTTGTGTGTAATAGACAATCAGATTGAGTGGAGTTGATGCTGCAATTTAGCGTTCAAGATCCTACAGTTTTGGTTTTGGGCACATAGGTCTGCAGTGGGCAAGCTTCAGTTTAGAAATGGGCCGTCGTGTTTCCAAGAGGGACTGCATTCAAGAGGGTCTCCTATTTCGCACAGTGCGTCAGCAGAAGGTTTCTTGCAGTCACTCCAAAGTAAGTGGAGCAGATATAATCTAAAAATTCCGCAGTATCACTGCTCTTCTTGGTTGTGATGACATGGTGGTGAGCAGGTGACTAGTCTTTCATGATTAATTTATCACGTAAAAAGCGACGCTGATAACTGATAGAAAGGATGTTAAGAAGGAAAGAAAGGGCTCTTCCGTGTCATTTATATTGCAATAGTCAAACTGCCACGAAAAAAAAGCAATGTCGTGACGAAATATCCCATTTCGTTGTTGATGACTCGCCAAATGATTGTTACAATGCCCGCAGATGTGGGCGGTTGTTCCGTGCTCATACGCAACAAAAGAGTCACATGGTTTGAGCTCATCCTCCTACTCCTTTCTTCCATGCTAAGGAAGGGGACGGGTTCAGATTTATCATAACTGTTTTATTGGCATCACCCGCATAACAACATTCGTTATGCAGGCCACCACGAGCACTTTCCTGCAAAGCAAGTGATGTGCAATCAGTGTCTGTCAGTGTTTAACCTTCTCTTTCTCCGCCGTGATAATATTTAGGAGGCGACATTCTTCCTCCTAAACCTCCCTTACCTATAGAAAGTCTTTGAAAGGCCCACTTTATATAATTGTAAATGGAGGGTATTCATGAAAATGTGCATTTACTTCTTGAGGAATATATGTATACTATTTATAAAATATTTCAAGTGGATCTTTTCCATTGTTAATCAACTCAACGGTTCAACCCAACGACTAAGTGCACTGCTTGAAGGAATGTTTGAATGAATTCCTTCCTGCGGGCGCGTCAGAATTCACTCGGCCATGAACCAGATCAGTTTCCGTTATTAAAGCGATTCATATGTGGTGAATCATCGCAATTCAATGATCCATTTCCGTCATTTGACGTCTGTTGAATGTTCACATTCTTGCATTCTTTCGATTGTTGGGTCGGTCAGTGGTCAGCGGTCATCGAGAAGAGGGATTTGATGGCACACAACCGACTTCGTTGTGCATTGCTGCGAAACATGGCAAAGATTTTCACGCAACTCACCAGCGCGCTATTTGCAGCACATTCCAAGCATTCCGCATTGCTCTTATAAAAGGCGACAACTGTACGCCTATGCTCTATGCTTTGTTGCAGCGTGCTCTCAACTCCTCTCACAATCCTCCCACCTCACACCATCGTTTTCTGTACTGCAAAACAGTGTCTTGTAGACAGCTGGACGGAGAGGATCGTATCTAATCCTGGTCCTCAACCACTGTTCGTTTCATTCCCTCTGAGCTAATCGCTACCGCAGAGCCTAGAATAAGTACATCGTCGTTTGTTGCTCAGAGTGAGGTCTAATAAGGAGTATTGATTTCATCTGACGGGTATAATGCAAAAATTGCTAGTCGCTATTTTCGTCGTGTTGGTGTTGAGCGATTCACAAACTTTAGCGAGGTTTCTTCTGAAGCCAGCATGGAGGATCTCAGCTCCATACAAATGTCCCGTCTTCGATGACGAGCCTCTGCACGCGATTATGGATAGAGTGTGTGAAATCTGCCATGAAATGTATTCTCATCGGGCACCGAATATGCGAGCTGATTGCAGGTAAGCTGCGTTGATAACAGCATCACGCGATTTTATGTTTCAAGTTCCACATGCAAACATATATTGTTGGATTACAATTCATAGCAATTTCTTTAGGATTTTCAGAGACGTGCCAACGAGAAAAGTCAATTGAATTAAAGAAACTCAACTAAAAATTCCGATTAGTTGCGAGATTTTCTGGTCCAAGCCCTCCAGTGGCGAGAGAGGAGCGTGGTGAGGGACGTAAACGTAGTCGAGAAGGTATATCAATGGAGTTTTATGGCTTCGCGCCGATAACAGCACTTTAACATATATATTAGGGACTGATTGCAGAGATTTTGCACTAACTTCCTTATCTCAGCTTCCTCAGCCAAAAAGTTCTTTTAAATTGCAGCATAATGAAGAAATTGATCGATTAACTATCCTCGATCGACTATTCTAATGAAATAAATGATGCAAAAATCGCAAAAGCAGTCGAGTCTTAAACGGTTAGTGAGGAAGCTGTTTTAATAGAAATAAGGAAGATTTTATCGTTTTTAGGTCTTCGACTTTTAAAGAGTGATGCGGTTGCAGGTCGAATTGTTTTCGCACGGAGCAGTTCCGATCTTGCCTCGAGCACTTCCGGCCAGGTCGTCCTCACAATGCTCATCACGCACCATCGCTCTAAAGAACTGTCACTGTGGACTCCTCAATTGTATTTTACCGTCGTACGCACTAAGTGTGGTTAGAAAAGTTAGAGGGTTGGAAATGTCGGTTTTGAAAAAGAAAACTCATTGAATGCTTCAAATTTATTCTGAGATCGTTGGCGACAATTAGAGAAACGGACTCCAAGCACGATGTTTTGCTGATGAGGACTCCTGTCCGCTGAGCTGCTGCCTTTTCCCTCATCGTTCTCTCTTACCCTTTAAATAGCAGTAATCGTTACAATTCTGCTAACAAGCAAACTGAGCTGTCGTTTTTCGATTTCTCTGTGAAAAGATGAGAACAGCAAACGAGAAAGCAGTTGTATGATATTGTATAATGAACAGCTATAAGGAATGTACTGAATGGAGAAACTGATATCATCTCTTTAGAGCTTTTTCCAACTTAAATGTCAATCCTCTAATTTTGCTGTGCATTTATTTCTTCGATTCGGAAATTTCGACTCATAACAACGGATCTCGCTGTCATTCGTCTGTTGCATTTTACCGTCTGTTATTTTACCGCCGTTATGCATCATAAAAACTCTGTTTCGGAACATGAATTCGCATTTGCGGTAAACAGAAGTTTGCTTGCATATCGCCTTCATACGCATCGTTTTCCCGAAGTATTTGAGAGAAAAGCAACTGGATCATCGACTTGATCCCTCACATGAGCATTTCACGGCATAGCACTTCACAAATGAACTTTCCTGCGGCAACGAGAGTGCGCCACACGATACACAAAAATTCATATAACTCTGTATTGGCAATAGGTTTTGCTCTGAGGAGTTTTTACTCGATTTGCGAATTAATGAAGAATTGAGACTGAAACTAAGCCTCTTTAAAGATACGAGCTCAGAATTTCAGAGAAACTCAAATAAAACCATGGCCAATTTTTGATTCGCGACGAAGACTGAATTGGGCCCCGCGCCATAATGAACGAAACCAGTGGAAGTGATTTTAAAGCAATTAACAACTGAAACAGAAAAGATGTAATAGAATGAAAGAGAGAGACCGTCTTTCTGCTTCCTCAGATTTAAATTAGTGAAAGTAGATTATTGAAAGTTGAATTAAAAATTTCATGTCTGTTATTTACGCCGAACAACCAGCTTGCATACAGCACTTCAGAGCGATCTATCGACTTCGAAAGGAGTTCCATCGATCAAATATGACCAAAGATTTCCCTGTGACCTCATAGTATCTTTTATGCAGGTATGATCGCAAGAAAGCATCGAGCGTACAACAGACGATGGACAATGCGCGTTTGCACCACTCTGTTAAGTGAGCAATAAAAAGTACAACAAGTGACATAATCCTTTCATGTTTTAACCGTCCCGAACGATCGAACAAATCTTCTCATAAAAGATATGCCTGTTGTAGTAGCATTCTTAATCTTCGGGTTTCCAAGTGCTCCAAGTACTTTCTCGTAAGTTGATGGGTCCATTTAATGGGTATAGGACACTATTCAAATGACGTATATGCTGTCTATCGAAACCAGCGGTCAAAGCTTGAGGGTCCCCCCGTTAAGTCTCGAGTTTTGGAAAAGCGCTTTAAAGGTACAAAATGAGTATTTGCGCATGGGTTCCTTTTGCGATCCTCTCAGTGCACCACTTCACACCAGTGACGTCCTCAGCTCATTACAGTAACTTTACGAAGATTACTTAACTGTTGCTAACAAAACTTCATACAGCATTGGATTTCACGAATGGCAAATGAAGTCACCACAAAACTGCGGACAATTCATAGGCGAGACTGCGCGACACGTGCCGAACTTCAGTCTGGTTCGCTAAAACGAAAGAACAGCTGCAAGGCGGATTCTCAGCAGAGACTCAAACTGCTGCATCGTGTTAAACAGACGATGTTAATTTTAACTACACGCTGTTTCAGAATGGGCTGCATTCTACAGCACTTTATGAAACGCAAACTTGTTGATGCACTTGAAGCTATACATGAAGTGCTCATGGTGAATTCATTTAAGCGCGAGGCGTTAGACGCCAAAAGGTGCCATTCTGAAGTTTCAGAGAGGAGCGCATCCCCATCCCATAGCACTATTCGATGCAGATTTACTAATCTGCATAACTGTTCTCAAACGTCCCCTCCCACCCCCCCCCCCCCCGTTCCTCGCCTTCCTATAACCGCTGATGATCGAAATACTTCTAGGCTGAACCACACTGTGGCATTACGGGATCTTCCCCTCAGGGCTGGGTCCAAAAAATGTCATGTTTGAGATCTTCGTGCTCAAAAACTCTCACTGTGAAGTTTGATGTCGATCAGAACTTCCTGAGCTCGAAAGACCTTTCCCCATGATTGGATTTAATAAAGGTATCAAACTGGACATCTCTACTTTTAAAAACTCTGAATGTGGAATTTTCTGATAATCTCAGGTCTTCTGGCTCCAGCATTCGATCCGCTCCGGTCTTTTAAAGGCGAGTCGCAACTAGGAAGGAGCGGTCTCGAACCGTCGCCTGGGGGTCCTTTCTGAAAATTCTTGAGCCGTTGCGAATCACGGGTCCATTCTGGAAATTCCTGAAATGAGCAGCCCACATGTCTGATATCTCTAAAAGGTATGGTGTTTATCTTTCCTGTCCTCCTAAAAATCTTTTCTCCACGCGCGTTTTGCGACGGATTTTCATTTCACATCGATCCAGTCATAGAAAAAGCAATATTTTTGCATAACAGATTTCTAATGGTCATCGGACCAGTCGGAACACGGAGACACTGTAGTGCGCATTTTAGCTTTTATGGATAAATGGTGAAACTGCTCGGTCAGGTGACCGAATGCAATCCTTCTATCAGTCTTCTGGAATTTTCCATCATTCTGGAATATTTCTGCGACCTGATCAGTGCAACATGAAAACCCATGCGGTGTGAAGAAGACTTTCAGGAATTTGCTGACACGTTCAAACGTCTGTGATTTCTTCTGATGTTCACAGGTCAGCTTGAATACCTAGAGGTGTTTCACCCTGTGGTGAACCACCTCTAGGTATTCAAGCTGCATCCATCAAGGTTTATAATATATACTTACATCAACATATCCACAACATATCCATCAAGGCTGAACTTGTAGTTTCAGTGATTCCCGAGTTGAAAAAGCTAGACACAGATTTATAAATATACTTAGATCGTAGGCTGCCACAATCCGGCTTGCAAATGCAAATCAGCAGGCGGTGCCTTATGCTTTGCCGCAGTTCTACTCTACACGAACTGCTAACAAATAATAAATTCAAGTCAGTTACGTCCATAATTGAGCTAATTGGAACTCTCGCACAGATCTTTAAGAAGATTGTGAGCAAACTTGTGAAAACGACACTCAGTTAATTGAAGAGCGAAAGGCTTATAATTGTTATTCGTTGGAGTTCCCTCAATTTCATTTTCTTGATTGGAAATAAGAGGAGAGAAATATACGCACAAATCAACACAAACAAGACGTTGCCGTAGTATGAATTTTGTGAATGCAAAATCGCCCAAAGAGTAAAACCAAACGATGTCGTTCCAAGCAGTTCTCGTAGCGGGAAGCTTTTCATTTCCTCACTGATTTAGACGACTGATATCTCATTCGAAACAGCGAGCCCTTCTGCAAAACTCGTCTTCGTTATGCAGAGATTTATGGGAAGCCAGGACTTGGAAAACTCGCAAAAGGAGGAAAATCCTTGCACTCTTGCTGTTGAGGGTTGTTCTCAGCCGCGCATTGCAGCATTCTGATTTGAGTTGCCGGCTGTTTATTGAACTGCTTGCTGAGGTGGATGAAACTGCAAAAACGCACATTTTGCTAGTTTCTCTGGGAGGCTCATCACCTGCTTGCCTTATTATACCTGCACCGCTTTACCTGCTATAAGCACATCTACGAAAGATACAGCTACCTGATCAATCAGTAGAGGATTATGCCTAGCCTTTGACCAACTCGCATTGTCTCAATACATGCTCGGAAGGTATCCAGGATATGACATGCTGGCTAGGGCTGTTAACCAAAGCAAGTTCCATGCTAGCTGCAGTCACTGACTATGCGCTTGGAGGAAACAGAGATCTGTGAAGCGCAGATGCGAGATTTCTTTGTTATAGACGTTCTATTCTGATGTGACTTTAATCTCACCTACCGGTGTTCTGTTTTAATTTCTGCGGATCCCTACCATCCATTCACACAAAGAACATCACCAATCCGTCACTTAGCGAATGGGAGGAAATACAAAAGGAGATAGGAGCACTGTTTCAATGGACGAGATAAATCACCCTTACGATTGCGCAAATTCTACTGCACTTCGCGCACTCATACTGATTACACTAAGCGATGATGGCATCAACTAGTCCGCTCAATCGGCAGATAGTCTCAGCAACGTGTTCGCTTCATTTCATTAACTTCCAAACAATTACGGCCCAATCATTCAAAACCTTCCGAAGCAAGCAACTTGAGCAAAGTTGCAGCTATACTGTCTACAACTCACAGACAGACACCCTTCACTAAGAAAGTACCTTTACACTGCTCCACCGCACCCAAACAGACTGTGTCGTTGAATACTTCAGACGGCAAAACAGAGGCGTCCGAAAAGTGCAACTTATCAAAACGTCTGCCCTAGCAAATGCACCGCGTTGGCAATAGCAGCGGAAAAACGCTATCGCACTCTACGTCTCTCGTCGGTCTCTTCCCCCACTACCCCATATGGCTGTTTGGAAACTGGTCGGCACACTCAGTTGCCAGAAACCGCGTGAGTTGATCTAATCGGAGACAGTTTTTTGTACCTCACTTGCAGCTTATTCCTAGTAGTTTCGCGTTATTGTCGCCTTCCAGGTTTGTGTTCTCAATGACAATGCGGTTTCTGCTTGCACTCTCGATCACTGCAACTAGCACGAACAGTCGAAGCAGTTGAACGTATTAGTGGCATCCACAGGCTTTTCTTGAGAGAGCAAGGGCAAGAGGCTTTCTCAGTAAAATCAACCAAAACGTAAGTTCGTAGCAGATTTAGTATCACTTCACACTACACGTATCAAAACCGTATTTAATGAAAAAATAAAATAAGCAAAATCCTTGACAGAACACACGTTTCCCTCTGTGACACATTAGATAAGCTTATTTCTTTCTCGCAAAAGGTGATGGTGAAGTCCACTCTCCGCGTACTTTCCTATATCTGTAGCACCATGATGGATCTAGAATTTTGACAGACCATTAGGTAAACGAAGAGCGGCAATTATACCGAGATCGTAAGACGAACCATTATAAAAACGAACCGCCATTGAAATTTTTAGTAACCGAATCGATTGTGCGATTGTGTGCGCATCTTTTGTGTGCGATATGTGTTTCATTTATGCTGTTGTGTGTGTCGGTAGTGTTTCATGCTTGCGTTCTCATTGCTTCACACTTGCAATGCCTCACTTTATGCCGAGTTCTTATAAGTCCTTAGAGTATTTTGAAGTCGCTCTCATATTCTTTTTTCAGCGATTGTTGATTATCAGATTTTATGCGACGATATCCAGCCAGAAAAACTGTTTTTTCTGATGGCGGGGTCTTTAAAAACGTTTGTGGAATAAGCGTTGAAGAGTTTCTGCGAGATCTGATCTGTCGAATCGGCCAGACCGTTCTCTTTCTGTCGTCTACTTTTCACCATTGATGAATATGTTGCCTAGCCATCCAGCGATTGATTTTGCCATCGCCAGTAACTTCTTATCTTTTTAATGAACCGGCTGTTCAGTTGTTTCCATAGTTCATTTACGTTGTAATACAAGTCGTTCATACCGTTTCCGCACGCCAAATTTTGTGAAATGCCAAACCTACAGTTTTTCGTCATTTAAGAAGAACGTGTAATCGAGGAGCACATGTAACCTCATTTAAGCTTTTAACTGCATCAAAGGATAGATTTATATATAAAGAGGCTCATATCAAACGGAATTCTAAATTCTTATAAGTTTGTCATCCACTATTGATAGTAAACTCTCGTTTTCATTAGTAAGTTCGTTTAAAAGGCAATATGAAACGGCCGCCATTTCATCGTTCCGAGTCGGTTACTGTTAATAACATCGGATAGATTTAACTTACGCGAATATCGGTGCCCTTCAGAATGACCTCACCGGTGATAACGACCGCTTTTGCTGATTCGAATATCTGTTATGAAAAGACTGTGTACCAGCGTTCTATCGCAGTGTGCATCTACTTTGATTATTCTTCACTATTAGATGCTTTCTTGTTGAATAGAATACAACGACATAGTTGACATTGTTGCAGCAATCAAAAAGTTATGCAGCATTGTCAAGAGAGCTTCGACACGGTTCCACTGGCAGTGAACAGCAATCACTCCGAATGCAAAAACCTCAAGGTATTTCTTGTCTTTGTAGATGAACGTTTCTTCGTTTTTTTAAATTAGAGAGTAGTTATTTGCGGTGGATCAGAATAAAGCTTGTAAACGTACCAATGAAGCAGTGTCTGTGCGTTGTTCTCCTCATTTCTACTCACCTATTACCGTGTGCGCTGTTGAGGAAATTTACGTGTCATTTGAGCCGTTAATTCTGAAGTCTCTATTCACCGAAACTGATACCAGCGCAACTGTTGCCGTTTTCGAGATCTGACTTGACGAGCATTCCACTGCTAAATTTCTTTACCAGTGTGGATCGTTAAAAAAACTTTATCTTGTTTGTAACACTTGTACCTTTTTCCTCTTGACTAACGCTTCTTATTAATATTAGTTACGACTCCTAAACTGCAACTGATGAATCGATTAAGTGCTTACCGCCTGCCGGTATGTGGAACTGCATTTGAGTTTGCTGAAAATCGTGATCTGCTGCAGGAGTTGTTCTCACAACCGCCATCGACTGCAGCCGTTCTAGAACGAACTCGCGAATTGTGTGCCACTTATTTAGGAGGCATATGGGAAACTCTACGTACTGACCAAATCATGCTGAAAGTACAGGAGTACGTTTGCTTAAATAGTGCTTTGTTTCATTGATTTCACGTGTCATATGACACATTAAAATATAAAAAATACAAATACAAGGTCGATATACAAAGATTGCCCACAGCAGTATCAAAGTTCAAGACCGCTTATCAATGGTTGGGTGTCCACAATTTTTGTAGGTCACCGTTTGGGAGCTTCTCATTAGTTGAGGAACTAGGGCACCCCTGAGAGAAGCTGATAGGTTGGCTGACATTTGCGCTTTAGACGCATTTGTTATACAGCGGAACTACTAGAGTGCTTCGGAAATTTGATCGAATCGAGGCGATGAGGATCTGCATGATCATTCGACCGTGATGGACTCTCTGTGGCTAAATAAGTAATACCAATCACCTTAGACAATTGCATCTGGAAAGAATGCATAATATCCACTTGATGGGTTTTGTCCATTTCTCTGTTATTCGTTTCTGCACCTTATCTGTAAATTAATTCTTGTAAACTTTTTCACGGAATTGCTTTGAATAATATTAGAATATTTTAAAATGCAAGTTGCAAACAAGCACTTAGCTTACACCGTAACTACTATGTGAGAGCTTTATCGAGTGTTCGTGTCGGATAGAGTGGTGGATGCAGCAAGCACTGTTACGCTTACTTTCTTCACCAATGCATAAAATGATCTTACTTGAGAGGAGGGTTGAACAACTTCAATTTTGTGGTGCGTCTGCCTGATGACGTGCAAACGGTGGAGAACGAACCACGAAGTGCGCTGCTGCGTATATACTGTAATATGGATGCCGACGAAGTGACCGTTGAAACAGCCATTGTTGCCTTACTTTCTCAGAGGTCTTTCCTTTCCTCATACACAAATATACCACTAAGCAACACTTAGGTGCACATTGCAAATAGATTTGATAAGAAAACGAAGAAATCATACTCGTTTATCCCATTCGTGTCACTGATCTATTATAAGCATAGAACGGTGAAGTGTGGAAAAGGAGTTAATTGTCGCCACCTCTATTTGTGATGTCCATTTTTCTTCTCATCGGAAATTAAATAAAAATCTCGGTGTCGGCAATGAGGATGGGAAGCTTAAAGATTTCTAAATTTCAATAACGCTAATCAACCGAGGATATGAACCAGACATAAACTTTTATAGATTTCCAGGTCCCTCGGACCACATTTGCTTGGCATTTTCCCTGGTGGTCGTCTGGAACAGTTTATACCGTCTCGAATCCTTACAAACAAGGAATTCTGTAACCCACAGTGAGTAGCACTTATGTTCTTGTTTCTGTTATCGTTCACGGTGTGGTGAATATTCGGTCGTTCGAACTATGTGAGATGGTTTAGTTTACTCAGCGCTCTGCCACACCGCATAATTAGAAATATTAACAAGGCGCAGGGTTCGCTAACAAATAGTTATCGATGGGAAACAATACTAAATAATCGCCATTTAATTCTTTAATTCTGTTTCCAAGTCCACAACCGCTAACAGACATATCAGTGCTTAATTACAACAGCTACTGCTAGTATTTACCGCCTTGATGTGAACGCCGCGGGAAGAGGGGAGTGGAAGGAAGAGATAGGGGGACACACTCCTCTCATGTCGGCACTTCCCATAACCACAACAAATTAAACCCTTAAGCAGTGTCTTATACCGCTTACTACCAGCAGTGTCTTTTCCGAAGAGCGGAAAACTGCTGTCAGGGACATTTCGCAAAACAGAGCATCCGGTCAGCCGAAATATCTGAGGACAAAGTTTTTTCGATTATGCTGCCCAGGTTTCACTCAACAATCCAGAAGGCAGGTCTTCAGAAGCAGCCGCCACATTATTCCCAGCCTCGACGAAGTGAAGGGTTCGAAATCCTTTCGATATAATTCCAAAGTGATTCTCCTCTCCGTTAATCCAAAAATAAGCTAAAGGAAACTGTCTTCTATGGCGGCTAAATGAGTTAACAACTACAGTGTTGCCTACGAAGTGGGTCGAATATTAGCACATGTGCATTCATTGGATATGCCGATCACAAGACGACCGCGTCTTATGGACATTGTGGAAGGACTAATAGAACGTTTGCGGCGAACAGAACGCTGGACAAAAGCTTACAAAATGCACACAACACTCGCCAAAGTTGATGCTGCTTTGGTCGGTTACTACTACTGCTGTCTTTTTTTGCTGGTCAATCATTACCCACCAATAAATGGACAATTGAGAATTTTACCTCAAGTGCCGCTTCGGATTGCAAATTGCATAAGGTTTCTAAGGCCGTTACTTAGGGGGGGGGGGGGTGTCATTTTCGTCCTAAGTTTTAGATAAGACCTAATCCAATGAGATTTTGGATCTATGAAATCAAACTGTTTTTCCAATTCTGCGGTGAAAAAGTTAGAGGTTTATTAAGAAAGTGAGTCGTTCGTACTAAGGCTATTTGCCTTTCCCGAAAATTTAGACGGGAGGTTTATTTCAGCTCAAGGGTTTATATGTCGTTTATTCTGATAGAGCTGTCAGTACTGCTTATGCTTCTATAAATTTGCATTTGTACAGCTCACATTATGGTGAGCTGATGTAGGTGCAGTTTTATATTTTCCTGTCATCGATGCGGGGTTTCAACTCGGGAGCCAGTTATAAAATCCGGTAGATAAAATGTACATCGCAGGATGACCTCCTGCATCCACCTTCAAATTCATCAGTCAAATTGAGGTTACAGACGTTTGAATGTGACAAAGGTTTGCACATGTCGTGCAGACGACATCGTATTTTGTACCGCTCGTTTCCAAAGAAATGAATTTGTTTTAAAAGACTTTTGAGCAATGTGACCATTAAATGTGTGAATGCACTATTGCGCGTGATTTATTATTTGCTGCCAGCTTAAGAGACGGTTGGTCTGATGAAAACCTGCACAAGCTCCATGGTTGTCTTGTTCACCTGCTCGGTAAAGACAAAAACAGAATCGGTGGTCAGTGAATATGAACGGACGCGAAGTGGCGATCTTCTAAAAAATGCGCTTCCCTTCTATAGAAATCTGTAGGAACGAAAAGATGTTTTTTCAATTCACCTATTAGTTCATTTCAGTTTACACATTCCTCCAAAAGCGTTTATTTTCCTTTCGGTTTTGTCGTATGAATGTGAATGGTCTAAATCAGCCCTAAACGCGAGCGGTACAAAACTTGTGAAAATGCCCCGTCAAGCAATTATAACATGAAATATTCCTGTGTACTGACATGTCATGCCATGGGGATGAAACGCCGTATAGCCTATTAAGCCGTAGGTGTACCGTGTCAACAGAAGAAATGGCTATAATAACAGGCCGACTGTGCATATACAGTGTGTGATCACATCTTTTTTCATTACTTCTTATAGGAGACTTTCAGTGTCCTGAGCGGATCACAGTCGACCTTTTCGCTGAGGAATTAGAGTTGGTCAAGAAATGCTTCAAAAAAAGTGGCAGTCCTATCGTGTTCAGCAATAACGACGTACATGTAAGCTTACACTCTATCAACTTACTTCCGTGTTAACTAAGGTGCCACCTGAACTGCTTCACGTAGGACTTCCTTTTTTACTTCCACGCGACTTCAATAACAGTTGGTGTTTAAAAGATGCACAATTTTGGCCGCTCCGAAATTGTGCACAAAAACAATGCAGAAATTCTTATGTACCGTTCGCAATCATCCTTGCTAATAATGTAAACAAGCATGCGCTCGCAAACATCGTTTAAAGCTATGTCGTTCTGTTCAACTGTTAGCATTATACGCCGCCATGCACAGAGGAAACAAGCCGAAAGGTAGAAGGAATCTAGGGTTTATGATTCTGGAGGAATTATGAAGTTCAGAGACATGGTGATTTCTTTCTCCTTCAATTGAGAAAATACTAGATAATAAAGGTTTCAGGAAGGCAATCTCCTCCTCAGGGACGGTGTCGAGGTTACCGATAAAGGACTTCGAGGTCGAAAAGATGCGGATCCACTTGTTCTCATCGATTATGAATATGCTAGCTACTATTACCGGTAAGTAAGCCATTCGTAGAGAGAGATGCCAGTTTATTTCTTCCAATATCGTTTTTTAAATAGAAATAACCAGTAGAACTGAGGAAAAAACATCGGATTCATTAAGCATCTTCATAAAGAACCTCGTGTTAGGATTTACTTGACCCAATTTAACGACCCGCGCCGTACAAAGAATGCGTAAGTCAGCACCTCGGCGGTATTAAGCCGCTTCTACGCGACTTAAGGACTTTCTACTGCGAACTGCAAGATGGCAACGCCACTTTGCTATCGTTTGTGTAGGTATGTGTGTCTACCTGTATGTCTGTTATAAAGCTGCAGCTAGGGGCTCCAGAAAGTGGAACCGTGACGTTGGATAAATATCATACACATCACAGGTTCGCCTATTACATCAGGTCCAAACGAATCGACGCCTGAAGTCCAAAAGGAATTAGAAATATTTGAAGATATCAGGAAACAAAATAGTATTGCGGATTTTTATAAATAATGGAAGTTGTGCCATAATGTATTGATATTTTAACCGGACTGACCGCTCTTCCAACGAAGAACCCTTTGTGCGTCTCTGTAAAGCCGCACTGGCAAAGAGCGTCATGGCAAGGTTGAGTCCGCTCGCACATACTGCCTGTTGGATTATTTCACCTCTGCAACTACTGGGCAAGTTATGGACATAGCTCGTATGGTTTGGTTACAGGATAGACATCCTCCTTGAAAGCGAGTAGTTAGTCTCCCGAGGTTTCATTCGCCACTGTATGGGAACGATATCTGATCTCATGCGCGCGTGCATTATGCGGAACGAACTGTTGCAAAGCGGCCGCCTGCGGGCATTTATTCTTCGAGAGGGGAACTGTCGTGTATCTCTTCATTTGCAAGCTTAATTAGCTTTCAGCTGGTCAATGGCTAACTCTTTATATCAGAATAGATCGTACTCGGCTGCAAGGTTGGACTGCATATTTAATGTGCGCATCGAGCAAACCTAGCATAGCACCTATGGGCGTCCATCTCTCCCTCTGGGGAAGAGGGAGGGGTGAACCGATGAATGCAAACGCACGTACGTTTGCCGCGTGCGCGAGCGCTCTGCCTTCTCTCTATACCTTGTGCTGTCGTAATAAGCGGAAGCTCGTTGGCTTCTGCTCAAGCTTCACTGCTTTGCCGAATACAAGAATTTTGTTAGGTCAACATGGAAACCGCCGTGGCTGCAAACATATTTTCGCAAACATGAGTTCTAGCAGGAAGTCGCGCGCATAGAAAAAGAACTTCGGCGCATGATTTCTACACCTCGGCTGGCTGCAAGAAAATGTGAATGCATTAGGGAACAGTCCGTTTAAAAACGCAGCCAAAGGGAACATCATGGCTTGGCAAGGGCGAACCCGCGGGGAAAGGTGTTCCCTTTTGACTTCTACGTCAAATCCCGCTCGCCCACTAATCCTGCTGTCCCTTCCTCCCGAGTGAAGGTCCATGTGCCCCATACACCCCAAATATCCATATTTATTCGTTTTCCAAATATATCGCTCATGTAAAATTTCTCTTCTCCCCTGTTCACTAAACTGAAACAAAACCCTTTTCTTCACGAAAAGAACAAATGCCTGCGCACCGCAAGTGGCCATGTTATCATAAAACATGTGGGACCAAACCTCAGTCCTATGCAGATTCGAAGCGAAAGTCCGGCAACCAAATGTCTGAAGACCGATCGTCCTACACCATAGCATGTCACATCAATTTTCAAGTGACCCATCAACTTTGAAAAAGCTATAATCGTTTCAAAGTGCCTTTATTGTCTTATCCATCTCGTCTAAAAAATAAGAATTTGCTGCAAAAGCTTTGCATGAGCGGCAGACTGTATAAAACATGAGCTCTTCACTTTTATTTCTGGCAGTTCGTGACACTGGTTGGTCCGGTAAGTGAATCTACAGAAGCGCATCACATGCCAGCGCTCCGGCACACCTTAATTCCAGGTGGCCAGATGACAGAATGCTTCATAGCCTTGCTTACAGAGGATTCGACCTGTGTCATTATTGCGTGGAATGTTGTCAAGATAATACTAACAAAAGCTGGCCGTATTATAATATAATGCAACGTCAATGGCCAACCGAGCAACATCAACGGATGTATATAGGCGGTTACCTTGATAAAGCAGACGAGGTACGTTTTCGTGTTTCCGAGTCATCGTCCTCGAGAGCTCCTTTCATGTGGACATATATCACTGTTATGCGCAAAGACATTTCCTAACCCTTCAACAGTACGACACATCCGCGCTGTACACATTGATGTCAACAAATACAGTAGGACGTTGTGATAATTAGGTAAACATATACTTAATCTGCAAGCAACACACCTCTGACCTTATGTTGCATTATGGATATTTACTCGGCCGACCCATATTTCCCTGTATAAGTTATCCTAATATACGAGGTATTACCGAACAGCAAAACCAAGAATCGAGAATCTTAGATGACTGTTATAACGCGCGCAGATCTACCCATTTCTGCCATCATTTGTGATCCACGAGTGTCTATCTGAAACTTTACTGTCCCTCTCAGATGGCAGATACAGGTGTGATTCTACTATGGCCTCTTTCGTCCCAGGATTTGAACATATAAAAACCATTGCAGATAGCGAAGGCGGAAGGGGGCAAACGGCCGCGATGTGTTGCGGACCTCCCTCTGGATCGTGAAGCAGCTATCCAACGTTTGCTTAAAGAAATCCGCCAGTTCGCCGCGTGTCCGCAACTTTTATGGGCAATTTGGTCGTTCCGACAGGCAGAAGAATTCCCTTCAGAATACGATTTCTTCGAGTACGGTTTCGACCGGATGGCTATGTACTACTCATGGAAGCCTGAGATGATACGATATCTGAACGAATGCACTTCCTAAATCCCTCCCCCCTCCCCCCAGCGAGGCACGCGACTAACAGTCTGACAACGCATTTTTATCCGCTGAACACAAATACAACATAGGCGAAAACGGGGAAGGAATGGAGGGACTGCGATCCTTAGAAAATGAAAATTCAAGAAACTCTGCACAAAATTCAACTGCGATTCGCAAAACGAGACAGATACACTTCACGATCATTGCCGCCTCAGTCCGCGAAAATATTCTTTTGCATGGATTGTTTTCTTTCTGCACGAAATTAGACGAAACATTTGCTTGTATGTCATTATTCAGGTTGACATAAAAAAGAAGAGGCTTCAATGTGGGAATGATAACCTCAACAACCCTCTCCCTCTCTTGCCGCCAAAGCGAGACGGAAACTTCGGCTTCGCATTCCAGTCTGGCGTTATCAAGAACTGAACCACGTCAGATCTGTCTCCAGCCTGTGATAAAATTTAGAAAACTTAGAAAAAGAGCTTGATAGCAGGCAAAAGATTAGACGTGGCTGGAGTTTTTTGGCGAGAGAAGGAGGACCGAGTCTGCCGCGGGAGAAGGTAGGAAGGGCAGAAGATCCTCCCTTAAAAGGGGCGGAGGGAGGTGAGGGAGGATGTAACCCCGTACTAGTGGGCACCCCCTGGGTCAGAACGGTGCTGGTGTTCCGTGCAGGTTTCCTCAATGTTTACATGAGTAAATCACCATAAGGAGGAAGATCATCGCGCAAAAACCCGAATTTGCCAATAACAGCACTCATTCCACCTCGTTTCACTGGCGTCGCCAATATTCGACTTTCTGCATATCGCATATTCTGTAAAATAAAATTTGTAAGATGAATAAATGTTTTCATTGAGTGACACATATTCAGCGGAAGCATGGTCAAATTCCCCTTCCCCCACATGGCACACAAAAAAACGCAAATATTTCTCCCTTCGTTCATTATTCATATCAGCCGACTTCCTGACTTTTATAACGGAAAATAGACTTAAACGTCCAAAGCATAAGGGTTTGTCCAAAATTATACGGTACATAAAAAGCATGCATGTCACAGTAGGCTTAAGAAGCAAACAAGCTTACGGCAACAGCTGATCTGCGAAATCGCGGAGCATTTTTGCAGATGTTATATACTCCTTGGAATCGGGCTGCGCGACGCTCATTTCAATAAGCAGTGAGTCTGACAGCTGCTTCAGAAGGTTCGGGTCATAGGTGCCCGTTTTTTCTGTACGTGTTATGTTGTCGATCACTATCTGAAGCTTTGTGCCTCACAGAAATTCGACGGTAAAACAACGAAGTATATTCAATGGAGCGTAGAAGAATCGCGCTCAGCAGTGACGAAAACGATCGAAGGACAACAAAAGGGGCAAATATGACGTCACCTTCTATTCTGTTTCACATCCAAGGACAGCCAGTTCGTGAGCTACATCAGCCATTTCGGGAACGCGCTGTCGCTTCTTCCACTCTTCTTTGACAGAAAAACCTATATTGTTTCTCCAGGCTGATCGAAAATCTTCCCAATAAAAAAGCTCGGACAGATAAATGACCCTCTCTTAGAATCAGAAATGTAGGCGCACAATTTTTGCTGATCATTCGTATGTCATTGGTAATTAAAAATGGAATTGTGGAGCCCGGAACGTCCTTCAGCCTTCCTTCTATGAAATTCTGAAAATGATCGGCATCTGTGCAAGCATTTGGGGCTACGTATTTTGGAAGCTCTTAAATTTTCAGGGGACCTCGAAAACTATTTCTTCCTTCCCCAATCGAAGGCTGCCCGGAGATCCTCGAATGATACCCAAAGGCCTCCGAAAAAATCTTTTTTTTCGAGGAACAAATTATTGATGATCCGTCAAAACTGCATGATTTATGCCAAGTGTGACAGTCATCACGACAGCATCCTAGGCTGCTATAATGCGATTGTAATCGGAAAGCCTCTGTCACCAAAAAACCGTTAAAATTAACCAGTGAGTAAATACGGAAGATTTAGATAAACGCCCTCTACCATCACTTCTGAACACATAAGAGCAAAAAAGCACCAACGTCCATGACTAAGTATGTCAGTCTATAAATTTCAAAAAAGACAGCAAACCTTTATATTTCCCTTGGTGAATAAATATCCCTTCGTTATGTATTCATAATCCATCCTGAAAGTGCATACTGTCCAAGACAACGGGATCAGAATACAAATAAAATAGGGCAAATTCGTTATCGCTAAACTGCAACATTTCGGAAATCATTCTTTCGAACTCTTGACCCAACAGATAGGACGCTTGCGGGCCTAGAACCCTCAGGCCAACATTGCTGGGATTTTACTGACAGACCTTTTCTGCTTAGATGAGCGAGGCTGTTTTTCTCGAAATTCTACACTGCTTCAAAGAAACAGTCTTTACCCACTCATAAATTTACCCACTTTACCCACTCACTGAACCTCCTTCATAAATTCAAAAATCCAGCCAGGCTATTTTCTGAACATAATGAAGTACGACGAATGACACAGATCGAAAGGAAAAGGAAGAACCGTCGCAAAGAAAGTGAAGCAAGATAAGCAAAATTACACGAAATTGATCAATCGGGAGCAATATTCTTCAAAATAAAAGGTAGGAAAGAAATCAATTAAGCATGAGCTGGAACCTGAGACCAAGAGTTTTCACGAACTCCATCATATCGTGAATAGATCAGCGAATCGATTGATTTCCTTATAATAGTAGGGCATGAAATGTCCGCCTCGGTGCACTCATGTAACGGAAATGCCACAGCAAACTATTCGCATCGGAACCGCCAAATTTACGCCTCAGACGTACCGTGACGTCTGGATCCTGTCCAGTTTCTATAAAGAAACAATCTAACTATACGGTATTAAAAGAAAGTAGTAATCTTAATGCGGTGTTAAATAAAATAAATGAGAACTCTCTCACGAAATCTCCCTGCTTTCTCTCCCTGATTTTTTTCCTATCCCTCTTCCTCCTTCACCCCCCCCCCCCTTGCCTTCCTCTTTTTGCCGAAAAAGTTAATTTTATCATTGTTTCTCGTGAGTTTCGAAAAACACTTAAGTCGAATACTCAGCACACCTACTACCCGGCTACAGGCAGTCAGCTATAGCCGTTTCTAGAGAAAAGTGAAAATCAAATGCTTACTGAGGCTGAACGTCATCTCATGCTCGCTGAACTCTATCTGTCCTGGATCGCATAGCCCGCGCAATCGATCGATCAGCTGATCTTCGTACTCCTTCAGCACACTTCCGTACAATATGCATTCCTTAAAAAGATTTCGGATGAAGGAAAGAAAACAGTAAACAAAGGAACGTGAGCCAGCAGGATTGCAGGCCCTTGAGCTTCTGCTATGGCGGATCAATTGTCCATATATATACTAATAAAGCGATGGAAAAGTCCTGGCATCAAATGCTGCGCCAACTGGATGTAAAAATCCCAACTGGATATAAAACTCCACGTGTTCTTCTATACATAAGTTTCATATAGCAATAAGCAAGATTCTCGTAAAAGTGCAGTGAGAACATGCCTGGCACTGATAGCTGGACAAGGAGGTGCTTGGAGGAGCAGTTAGCGGAATATTCGCAAGCATCTCTCGGGATGAGAGTGGATCCATCCTCATATGGGCAAGCGAATGATTGCACGGTAGCGCACGACACAACAGTCCAAGTGAAGTTTTCCTAAAAACAGCAATGCAGATGCTAAAAGGCAGCACACCGCTTGCGTTGCCAATTCAAAAGAAAGTCCTTAGAATATAAGACGTATGAAGGCGCCCTCTCTCTCCTTCCCTTCCTTCCCTGGAAAATTGCGCCCTCTCCCTCTCTTCCCCTCCCGTCAACTGTCAGGCTGCAAGGATTTAAATTTTAAGCTTAGTGGCAAAACTGCAAAAAAAGGATGCCTGCAATTGTGTTTGATTGAAATAAGGCCTCCGAAGACATAAATAGTCGTTCTCGAAACTACAGCAACTTTCAGCCCTTCTAAGTGCTTGTTTGCCATTTGATTCTCGCTTACATCAAAACTTCGAAAATTGTGGCTAACCATCTCCTGGCTTAAATGACCTGAGGTTGGAGGGGGAGATGGTGTGTTCCGATTCGTGAGTGCAGGCCATAGTTACGGGCGAACAAAATATTCCGCATCCGTGCTTATAATGAAGAGTGGTGATGCGGCCGGACCCTCATTGCCGTGTACGAAGGGGAGGACGAGAAGGTGGATTGGGAGGGGGAGGGGACGGCTGTCACGATGAGGCGTACTTGCGTCGCACTTACAAGCGCATTAGATAACACGTTTATCATCCAGCTTGAGACTTGGCACCTTAAGCGCGATACTTCCGAGCAGTCTTTCACGACACGCGACGTTCACTCCCAAGTACGCAAAAGAAACTGATTTGCCGTAGGTGTGCGTAATCGTTAATGAAAAGGATGTTCGTTTGCACTGTCAAGATCTGTGGCAGAGTATTTTTATTGCGTTCGAGAGTGTCGTTGAGTTTATTCTTGGGAACTTTTCCGGAAAAAGGCGGTTTCGTGGAGAAGCTCATCAAGGTACTTGATGGATATCTGCAGCTTAAATGATACTGCTTTACATTTCCCTTCTATATTTCACATTGATCACGACGTTTCACACAAGCGTGACTACAACACCAATAACAATGTTACACATTAGCGTCTAGCTCATACACACATGCACAGAATTACGTAGGGTCACCTGGGGCGCCGGTTCACCTGCGCCACTAATTTTGTTGGCCCACTCTATTCAGCGAGAGCGCAAATGCACACAGTTGTTAAGCGCTCGAGCACTAATATTCGAGGTGAATTCGAGGAGACTAATGAGGTTTCTACATGGAGACACAGAACTAAACTCCGCCCGCTCAATAGTGCTACAGCAACAAAAACGGCTTCAAGCAACTGATGTGAAGACATTTGCCAATTACTTTGAAACACCGCTTTCGCAACTTGGATCTGAAAACGAAATTAATCTTTGCGTCTTTGGCCCAATGCCAGAATTTCACAGTCCACCAGTGAAATAAACATTCGTTGCTCTTAGAGCCGGTAGAAAAGGTGGGCGACGGACGCGTACGCTGGCGATACAGTTTGCGAGGATGTTAAGGGTGAGGCGGGTTCTTGCTGTATTTTAAGTAGGCATTATCAAGTTCAAGATGGCCATATTTCTAGCAAAGGTGCAGTGTAGATGAAGTGAGTTCTCTCGCACTAACCCCCTACAGGAATTTTCGTTCAGTATTAGGTCGCTACCGTAGCATGTAATGCAGTTTTGATGGTCCGTTTGAACCGCTGAGCTGTTCTTGTAAAAAGTTGCAGGTTTGAAAATGCGACTATGCTTTCCTTTCCAGCAGCACCAATGTCACTGCTCTAAAAGGTGCCACACCTTATTTTACCATTAGTCCGAAAACCTGTCTTCCTTTCTGTGACATTTCGCCCTTGGGCACTCTTGCATTTAACGATGGCAGCCCATTTGCGAACCGCGAACGAAGCTGAGCTCGTGCACAGCACTACGTACGCGGGACTACCGTACTCCGCACGCTGCATACCACTAATGACGCCTATCACGGCAACTCGAAAATTTCTAGCAGCAATATGCAATTTCTTTCTCTATAAACATGCTGCCCTTGAACCAAGGTTTTCTATCCTTTAAATTTCGTAGCGTTAGCTGCCAAAGGTTTTTTTGAGGGAGGGGAGGGGGCAGGGGGAGGAGGGGAGATGGAGTCGGTGTTCGTGCTGCAAGAACTAACAGTTTTCTTCGAACTGTGAAGACGTCAAGAAGTGGGGTACTTGCAGTTTGGGTTTCTTCCTTAGTTGGGTAAATGAACATACTGTCATCAAGATGCGAATCAGGTACGAACTCTTTTCCGGTTAGTGCTGCGAGATCTCAATTAGTGGAAACCGTTTTTTTTTTGATCATCGTTTAATCGGATATTGGTCGTTCCTTCAAAAATCGTTTGATGAAATTCGTGTTGCCAGCTAGCACTAGTTATGTCGTCGTTTGTAGTGCAAAATACAAAGGTGTGGACCGAGAGGGTCGTTTTGCCGGATAATATTTGTAAATACAGGCTAATCCATGGAATATGCGAACATTTGGAATCTCAACACAACCTGTTTTTAGGAGTTGCTGCAGCTGAGCCTGACAGCGAGGTGACCCACAACGAACTGGCGAACTCATCGAAAGCGACTGACGCACTGACCAATGGAATTTTGTGAAAACGTCATAACAAGTAAGCATTTTACAAAGAAGAAATTAGTTAATGTGAAACTTTGAGATTTTCCCTTTGGGGTTCTCTTTCGTCGAGATTCTTCTCGATTGCGGCATTACAGTCTGCTGGCGTTCAAAGTTTCTGCTTAAAGGAGAAATTGGCCCCAATCTTCGTATATCAGAAATTTCCGACGGAACCTCTGTAAAGTTTAGTTCTACTCACTGATTTTATTTCATCGTCCCAAAGTGAGAAAACACAAATAAATGTGAGCGTGGACAGCCGGAAGGAGCAAAAATTCTCTTTAATCTACAGTTTAGGCGAACGGAAATTTAATATATAGGAGCAGCTGTAGTGTCTGGATCGAAACAACTGAACCGCAGCTTGAAAGCCGAAGAGTTTTGCTGATATGGAACTGATGTCCACACTGATTGAGGTGGGGAGCAGAGTGAAGCATTTCTGACAGCGGGATGTCAGAGAAACCGAGCTATAATAAAGAATTAAGTCAAACTTGAGCCATCGATATTCCAGTAATTTTCGGCCTATAATGTAATTTAGCTGATGTGATTGGTATATACTTTACGAAAAGCAATACGGGCGCAACGTCTCTGAACATTTTCTAGCAAACTAATATCAGATAAAGAGACCATACAGGAATGAAGTATTCTAAAATGGGTTCGCAGTAGGCGATGAGGGCATTCTGGTAATGCTCGGTACGTCTGCCTTATAAGCTGTGGGGAATGCAGCTTGCATTTTTCGATTTTTCACTGAATCTATGGTCGATTATAATACCAAGATAACGGAACCACTTATAAGAGAAAGAGCCTCATCTCCTAGTATGAAAGAATATTCATGACAGAGAGTTGGTATGAAGCACATGATATTATTCATAGGGAACATTTGATTGCCATATTTTCGACTATTCCGCAAATGGATCAAGGTCTTTTGCATCAGGCCGCGACAGGGTCATGCAATAGGCGATAAATTTTGAGGTCAGCGAAGAGCTTCATATCGCTCAGAATTTTATTAGAAATAAGTTAACCTATGTGTATAATGTGGCCTAGAACACTCCTTTTTGTATACCATTAGGAGATGAGTGTGGAGGACAGCAACTATTCTAACTTGAAAACCTCATCTGTATAAGAATAGTTTGGTTCTTTTCAGAAAAAAGACTATAATGCCCTATTTTTCCAATTTCAAGAGCAGCCTTCTCATGGCACGTCACATCAGAGAGCTTAGCATAATCCACGTACATAATTTCGGTGTGACTCCCATACTCAGCGAAGACGTCTAGTCGTCTAAGCACGAAGTAGGTTGCGACAGCGTGAACGGAAAAGGAACGGAGCAGAACGGGGCAAGATTCAAAAGACTGCTTCGCGTAAAATAATCCATTAATGCATCTCTGATGATTATTTCGAAAACCTCGCAAATGGAGGAAGTCAGAATAATCGGGCAATAGCTTTCTGTTTAGGTGATGGACTGTTTCTTCAGCAGAACTGAAACGAACGCACAGTTCAAGTAGGAAGAAGATATAAACAGAGAAGAGAATATAGAAAGAACGATGCAAGGTGGCCACGAGATTGCTTGTGCTGTGTTTTAGAAACAGTGACTGGATGTCGCCTGTGTGAGTGAAATGTTATTACTAAACGTATGAATGGGCTGCATGCTTACATTAGCAGACTTCAAATGCTTATTGGAGTGTAAAGGGAACGCCGGCAGCGTCCCGTTATCTTTCATGAAAAAGCAGTCTGCCAGCATGTTAAATTGCAGCTGCTTATCGGTGACCAAGGGGATGTCATGACGATTTTTCAAGGCGCGTGTCATATAGCGCTCGGTCAATTCGGTATTAATGTAGTTGCATAAATCTACCTATATTTGAGGAGGAAATTGACAACACTAAATTCTCACTCATTAATGAAAATTATAAGTGGTCATTTTAGTACACAGAAGTCTGCCGCGTGAAAAAGATTTTGGTTTGGAAAAAACGATTTTCATTTTTTCGGTTTGATGCATGTCCAGCGGTTGATCGAAAGCTGTGCTGTTGTTGAGATGGAATCATTTGGCAACGGCAAGGCTTGTACGAAGTCTCTAAGCCAGTCCCTCATAATTTTGCCATTGGCTTGTCGAAGTGACGATGCCGTCCATACATCTTAAAGTGCCTTTTTATTTGTGTTGCACCATGCTTCTTTCAGAAGAATTCTCGTAGAACATTTACAAACAAAAAACTGTGTTGGTCGATCGGTCACTTCTCCAAGGTGCTTGAAGAATACCATTGATTCCTAAGTCCCTCATGTTTCGTGTGTTCGGGATACGTCTGTGGTCGAGCGTTAATGGAGCTTGTCATTGACAACAAATGTCAGATTGATTAATATTTAGAGTGGCATTAGAGATGAAGAAACGAGTGGACGAGCATCGCGAGTTGCTGTTGGATGACGCGATAGACATTCGGGATGATTTAGAAGTTGGCCCCTCGTCGAAATGGCCACAGTCGAGCGTTGCCGAATTCAGTCAGTGGCCGCATATTTTCAACCTCACCAACTGCATTGTTGGTGTGAGTGTTTTGGCAATGCCTTATTGCCTTCAGCAGTGTGGCATTCTGCTGGGAACGATTCTGATCGCAGTCTGTTCTCTACTAACCAAGGTCACATGTCATCTGCTTTATAAGGGAGCTATGGCAACTAGGCGACGTAGCTACGAAGCGCTTGGCATGTTTGCATTTGGCAGTGGCGGCAGGCGTGTTATAGAAATGCTCATGTTGTTGTATTTGATGTCTACTATAGTATCGTTTATGGTTGTTATTGGAGATATCGGACCACATGTGCTTGCCGATTATTTGCAGCTACAAGCACCGACTCAGCGAATGCGCATTCTTGTGATGGTGTTTGTGTTCCTCTTCGTCATTTTACCACTTTCGTTAGTAAAAAATCTTGATAGCCTATCCGTGATTAGCTCTGTAACGGTTTTTTTCTACTTTCTTTTCGTTATCAGGATGCTGAAGGAATGCATTCCGAGAATCTTTGACGGCAAATGGAGTCTAGATGTTTACTGGTGGCGACAAGAGGGCCTACTGAACAGTCTGCCGATCATTTCGATGGCACTTTCTTGTCAAACACAGATGTTTTGCGTGGCAGATTGCATAAAAGATCCTGCGACGACCAAAGTCGACACGATCGTTTCGGGCGCAGTCAACATTTGCAGCGCTATATATGCTGCAGTTGGTCTGTTCGGCTATGTGGCGTTTCATGATAAGCAGCTTCACGGCGATATTCTGCTATATTTGCATCCATCTTTGTTGACGCAGTTGTTGAAGCTTGCTTTTATGCTGTCGATTGCTGTTAGCGTACCTCTGATGCTTTTCCCATGTCGAAGCGCCTGCTACAATCTTTTCCTGCGGCCGAATATCGGTGAGTACACGCTCCCTCGGGTGCCTGCACTGGCATTTCTAGTGATGACAGTCGTTCTACTGCTCATCGATCTCTTAGTGGCAGTTTTGGTGCCTAATGTGGAATTCATCCTTGGCCTCACTGGTGCTCTAATCGGCTCTCTGGTCACGATAATTATTCCATCAGTTCTTTTCATAGCAGTCTGCCCACATACTAGATCCAATGAATCATTGCTGCTCTACGCCAAAGTGTCGGTGGTTGTCGGTGCCTTAATGCTGGTCGGTAGCACATGGGCGGTACTCCATACGGAGCGGCAATCGAACGTTGTTGACGTAATTCTTCCAAAACAGCTGATTGACATCGGCGAAGAAAAAAATTCTCTGAAGGCTCCAGAGGGTACATTTAAGGAAAATGAATCAGCCGGCAAATTGAATGACACTGAACGATTGATAGGTGAAAAGTTAGGAGAGAAAGATATTGAAAGAAAGAAAGAAGAGATTGGCGAGGAAGCAAGAAAGATCTTGGCAGAGATGAAGGAACAGCGCAGGGAACAAGACAAAATGATCAAAGAGCAGCAGAAAATCGTCAGAGAGCTGAATGAACACCATAAGTTTCATGTGGAAGAAGAGCATAAGAGAACTGCTGAGCTTCCAATGACTATCAATGGTTCGGTCTACCGAGAGGAGAAAAATATACTTGGGAAGGGCAGTGATGCAAAGATGATCGGCAAAAGAGAACCGAAAGAGATCAAGAGGAGAGAAGCTCCTAATGAAGAGGCTGAAGTGAGCATTAACGCAGAAACCAATAAGGTGAGGAGAAGAAAGGATGTCAATGAAAAATCACAACTACACATTGAGGGGAAAACACAAGACATTGAGAGGAGTAGAGTTTCTAATGTCGGAACCCAAGTGACAATCAGTGAAGGAAAAATCAAACAGGAAGAGATCCTCAGTGAGCAGGCGCAGCTGGGCACAGAGGAGGGGCTGAAGGAAGTCGAAAATAAGGATACACTCGAAGGGCATATATATAAGCGTCCCAAGACAGAGGGAGCATACGTTAAAGGTAGGGATAACGTCACGGCTCCAACGCCACGAGTGGAATAGCAGAACAAAATGTCTGGAACGAATGAAAGCGAAGAAGAAGAGTTATACAAAGCAAAAATTATACTAATGTAACTAACGAAAGCACAACGGCTTCTGAAGAAATCGCGAAAGGAAGCTTTACGCGAGGACTGTTGAAGAAATGTAAAGGTGTACTTCATGTGTACTGCTCATGTTACAACGACGGATTCAGTTATTAGTTCGTTGGTCGTGAGTTCATTTTTGCTCTCTCCATATGTTGGGGCAGAAATAAAATGATGTGCTCAAAATTATTGTAGGCGAATTTTACGACGTCCGAACCTAGACAGTGTGGAATCACCAATGACCATAATCGCGTCGAGAGTTGCAGCCTCTTTTTCCTTTTTCTCGCTCTTCGTCCGAATAGAAACGTGTTAGGGGATGCAAGTTGGCGTAAATTAGGAGCGTACAAGGCGCAAATAGTAAGCGCGGAGAAACTCTCCGCTGTGTGGATGATACAGTGGACATATGTGTGTGGTTGATGATTGTTCCACTTGGAGGTTAAAAACACAAACGATCCGGATTTTCGCTCAAAAAACGATTCTTAAAGAAACCGGGTCGGCTCGAGCAACATTCACTTGTTATTCCTTTGTTGGATTGTTTGTTTCGTTATCAAATCTGATATTTCGTTTTGCTTCTTTTATTTGTTTTTATATGACTGCAAATGCTTTTTTTACGTTTCATCTGTACAATTGCTATTTCATTCGAGCATTCTTTGGACACCGTTTACGAGTCATTTCAGTGGTTTCGAAGTTCCATCTCCCACCATCTTAGTGAGCAAACTGCCTAAGGCGATAGTATATGTAACCTTCGCAGCCATTTAAATTGGCTATGAATAGCGAATTATCAAATCAGCCAAATAGTGATTTATTACCTTGACAAGCGACTTCAGCATAAGTTGAAAGTGAAAACAAATAAAGTTCATTGTTGATAAGCGGTAGAGTGGTGTTACATGCGAACGCAGAGGAGTAACGAGAGTTTTATTGAAGGGATGAATCCGCCTATACACTATACTTAAAAAATACGCTACGACGTCATGTCAGCGAGTATGTTCTAAAGTTGATTTCGCATTCCTCCGCATTGCTCCTCTTGTATCGCGACCATCATCATTCCTACTTGTTCGTGACAAATGCAAATTGCACCTCACATCAATAATGATGTGTGCCAATCGTATAGATGCATTCCCTCTCATTCATCATATAGATCTTTTCGTCGGTTCTCCAAGGCGAATTGAACTTAACCAGGCTGGGTGGCGGAAATAGTTTCTGCAAACTTCTCATTAAGCACTTTCCAAAACTCGCCTTTGCATAGCGCATTAAGGCGTCGTTTTGTATATGCACACGCATGTGCGTCTGTGCTTGTCTCTCTGTAGTTTCTTCTTGAGAACTACTAAAATCTCAGCTGCGTGATTGACCATCTATATCACATCCAAGCGGACTTTTTAGTTTGGAAGCATTAAAAAGGCCAAAAAGTGCACATATTTTTTGACCGATTGGACCTTCAGCTTATACCATTGGAGTCGCAAAAAATGAACGAAGATTTGAGCGGTCAGACCAGATAAAACATTGAAAAAGCTTTGATTGGTCAGACCAAATAAAATATAGATGCATTTTGCCGGTGGCCTATTATTTTTTGCAGTTCACGGAACTGCCAGCTCTTTTGGTGAGTTCTGGCATGTGGAATTGCAAAAGCGCATATCGTGCCAGCCGTTTTCGGGCCCTTCTTCACTTGCTTCTAATCGGCAATGGATCGCTAGCCTCTGATGGTGGTTTTAGATCCAACTGCACCATCCAAGATGTATTTAACAGAAAGTGGAATGATGTTTTGCAACGTATATTCCAATCGCAGCTGCTTTCCGTCAGGTTGAATGAGCGCTTCAGTGGAAATTGTTGCAAGAAGTGTTCTCAACTATCTGCAAATGCCATAATAGAAATCTAAACAGTCTTATAGCTGCACCTAAGCGTCAACTGTGTTCTGACCGCCGCACATGCTTTCGCTGTCTCCGAGCAGTTCAGAGACTCCTCGTGTCTCGTAACTTTTGCATACTGTTCACATGCAGGAGGCACTTCCTGCTGATTATGTGAGCCACATTTAAAATACAACTGTGCTTCAAAGCTGCAACATCAGATTTATAACATATTAATTTTTGTTCGGTTCCAAGTTTTGCAGTGGGGAAAAGGGCATCCCACTTTCTGCACATAGCAAATACGAATGGAAGGTGAGCGGTGCATGGTCAATTAATGTTTCAAAGTAGCTGTTATATGGTTTGGAAGCACTGTGCTGTGCGCATGTTCCACTGGCATGTTATGAACTTCGGATACTTTGGAAGGTCCTTTTTTAATATGGTAGGTCTCAAAATGAAGAGACACTTTGAAAACACTTCTTTAGGTTCTATAGCGTCAGGAAGGTTGGAGTGACAAAACTGCAGTAAGAGAACAGCAGAGATTTCGCCATGTAGGATTTCGATTTTGCACCACGGATGGTGATTTCTATGATATTTTAAAAGATTGGTTGTTTTCGTAATCTCACTATTGTCATATCTTGGCGTCTCGAAAGCCTAACTTAGGGTCTTAAGATAGTGGATACCTATAGCGGCCAAAGGCGCAAATTTGAAAGGTCTTGGGAAATCCCGTTACAGTTTAGTTTAGTTTCTGCGATTGTGATCGGAGTTAGAATCAGTCTTGCAAATTATATGAACACATATAGACGTATTAAACGTGTGTATAACGTACCGATTTCAGCGGTTTCATGATTCCCATGGAGACAGTACAATAGTAGGCCTGAAACATACCGTACTTTAAAGAGGACGTCCATGTCTTGCAGCAACGACAAAACAAATGAAAGCTTTGCTGTATGAAGAAATGTGCCGATGATTTAGAAGTTCGCATGAACTAGTTTAGATTGGGGTATTTGAAAAAATGGCATAGTTACATTCACGTTTATAACATATTAGCGAGACACCACTTACGAAGTAGAAGGCGATCGACGCGTAGAGTACTGCAAGCAGCGCGAGAGGTACGATCGCATACCACTCTTTACCGGCATGCTCACTGACGTATTGGTATAGGAAAAACATATTGATGCAGATGACTATAATCGACACGAAAAGCGCAAACCCTTTCTGTGCTCTGCAGAGAATGTAAACTCAAAAAATTCTTTGAAAAGTCATTCTGAGTCACCGCTAGAGAGGAATCTGTGTTTGTTTATTACAGCATGTTATTTTGCTTATGGTCCTTGATTGCCTTCATGAGGCCAAAATGTTGCACGGGGTTATTTTCAAAGAATTCGATCATGTGAGAACGTGGCTCACTATTGGACCTTATCAGCTGTCGTGCCTGAGAAAATTAGCTGCAAAGACCAATTATTTTATGGATATGTCACTGTTTTTCACGAAAAACTACGAAAGTTTTCTTTTTTCATTTCAAGCTGAGATTCAGACGACTCCGTCGGATCACCGCAAGAGTTTCCTGGTCGCACTACTTATAAAAGAAATTAATTGCTCCCGACTCCCAGGCTGCATCCGTCATTAATTTTTGATTGGTTATCTCTTGGGAAAGAAAAGCGCACGAAGCGAACAAAGGAAAACAGCTTTTTTAAAATTTTTTAAATTTCTGAATCACACTCCGCTTATCTGTCATTTTTCGTTTCACGTATTTCACTAAAGGTTCTTTTTGCCGAGATGTTGAAACGATCGTTTGTGAGAGCTGGTTGAATTTGAAACGTGCCTGTTGCAAGCGAACTCACGCATGATTTGTTTGTCGGAAGTGAACGTTAGCACAGGCAACAGTGCGAATGGCAGTTGCAGCATCTGGACGCAGTTAAGAAGGTCATTCATGTCGGTAATGTAATCAACGCCCTTGCTGAATATCGTCACGAACAGCGTCGGAAATATAGCGATTGACCTGAATGAAGCTAAATTTTCATCGCTTATGGCTGAAGGATGCCGCGTTCGCCATCCACATAGTTTATGTCATATCTTCTCCTGAACAAGAAAAACCAGATGACGTCATTTCGGATCGTTGACAGTACTGCTGATTCTACCCCGATGGTGCTCACATTTTCTCGGATGTGATGTCGCTATTTTTGTATGTTTTTTCTAGCTCCACTTTTTGGTTTCTTATCCGGTTGTGTATTTGCTGTCTTACATATAGCCTATATTTTCAGTGCATTTCTCACCTCATCATATAAGTCTGGTTTAATCTCATTCCATTAAATATGCAAATTTTTGTGTATTTCGTCTCCACCTACTTCGCAAATTTTGCAATTTGTATACGAATTGCAACTTTTGCAGGCCTGATGTGAAGTTTTACTGCGTCATCTTTGCTTGTTTGTAGTGTCTCGATGGTTCTTTTCTTCGAGGTTTCTATCGTAAATGGTCGATATTTTCAAAAAATACGGGCATTTGAAAAAACTTTTGGTTGGCGATAAAAATATCGAGGTAGACAAAAAAGCGCATCTAACGGTCATTGAGAATAAGGGAAAATCGTATATTCGTTTAAAATAAGCCGCTAATCGACTGAACTATTTTAATAAAAAACAACAAACCTTGTCAATAAAATTCGTTTCCATCTGGTCATACGCAACTCAATAAATCCCTGAAGAATTTGCAATTTGTGTTCATGTTTTGTTAGTAAATTCTTTGACAACGTAATACACTCTAATCGATCATTTCAAAGAATTTGCAAGTGTATATTCAACACAGGGTATATTCTCCTCGAATATGCAAATTTCATCGCAACGACTGAGAACTCTCTCCATTCGAAATGACCACACTGCTCGTCTTTTAAAACATCCACCCACTTTGCTTCGAGGCTACTGTAGCGACGAAGTTTCAAGTCGCTGAATTTATGTTTCCCACATTACTGTGACTGCGGTTGGTGGAAACCGAAATTAGGTGTTCAAAAGGATTACTTCCATGACGAATTGCCCCGCGTATGTGCCGGTCATTGTGGAGCTTTGCCCGGCAGCTAAAATACCCACTGCCCATACGTAAAGCGCTGCCACACCGTACGTACATCCGAGGAGAATTCCTCCGTGATAGATATCCGAATGTGCACGTTCAGTATTGTTTTGAAACACCGAACGATAAAAGGCTGGCATGGCGTTGCTCTCGTCTTGACATGTTTCGTACTGAAAGCACTTATATAATGCTGCAGTTTGTGATGTCATGAGCATAACGAGGAAAGCATTGCTCGCATTATGGCTGTTATATGTACTGATCACGACGGAATGCGCAAAGCAAAACAAAATGGTTTCATTTTCCGGGCCTATCACAGGTTTGTATGATAAGATACGAACCTATTTTATGCACAAACATTAAAAAAACAGGTGAATGCAACGGTTCGGGACATTCTGCCATTCACGTAGCTTCTTCCTCGCTTTGGAACGCAGTGAAATGTTGAAATGGCCGTTTGGCCACTTAGCCAGTGTTGGACCATACATGACTGTAAACGACGGAAGGACTGTAAGGGGAAGGACGAAATAGAGACCGGTCCGTGAAAAATCGTTCCCAGTTTTCGGATGCTTTACACAGTGTGATATGCTGTTCTAACGGTTTATATCGTGCGAAAATAAGAACTGAAATCCGGCTAAGCAAGATCACAAATAAGTTTGTCGCACCGTCGAAATTGCATGTGTGCATTCGCGTGTTTAGTTGATAGTTTCAATTCTGGGACCACATAAACTAACGCTGCAAAATTCGTTGGCCCAATGGATGGGAGAATGGAGGAATTCCCACTCTCCTCAAGGCGAAGGTATGAGGATCTGAGAATTCCTCTACCCGCTCTCTCCCATTTTCTTCCTCGTTAACGATTCGCGAGTGTCCAGTGACTTCACAGTTGTAAATTCTTCGTGCTTCTTTGATTAAGTCAGCATTATTTTCTACAACATTACACGGAAAAAGAATTCGGGTTGCCCGATTTTGGGCAAATATGTATGGATGTTTTGAGGTTTTTATTTTGAAAGGAAACAAATGTATGGCAGTGGAATGACGCATTAGCACTTACACTGAGAAACTGAGAAAGGGAAACGTAAACCTGCGATTTTATTCATTAGGAGAAATGTTGTGACTGTGCGCGGTCGTGGAAGATGAGTTTTACAAAATTTATTCGAATCTCCGAATGCGACTGAGCTCACTCTACTGGGTGGCTGTGAACTGCTCGCAAAAATACCCCATTTTCTCTCCAGTACACTTAAACTCTCAAATTGCAGAGATGAGACTACCATCCCACTGCGGGGATATTTTCCATACGGACGTGGCACGAGAACTCTTCCGATGGAGAAAGATCTTTTTTTCAGTGGGCGAGCAAATTTCCGTTGATATTAACAATAATGGATTAATAAATGTTCACTTTAACGCTCACCAGTTTCGCTCCCCACTACAGTGTTAAATTTTTTGCTTAGTAAAATGGATTCATAGGAAAAAAGGCATTTGACCACAAGGTGCTCCTCACATACAGCCATCCATCCCTGCTAAGAAACCTCATTTCCCTCATAGGCTTTACTTTTCAAGTTCAGGCAATGCGTCAAAAACAATAGGTGATGTCGAAATTGTCTACCTCCCCCATCCCACCCCTCTTGAAACGACACTTTCCACAATCCCTCTTTCAATCTTTACCTCCTCGTTTACTTTGAGCACTTCTTAATTGAGCTGAAATATTGCAATCACACGGGTTGAATTCAAAGTTGGGTCTGTGTAAAATGGATGATCGTACTCATCTATGGCCTCATATTTACTGATCAACTTTATCGCCAATTAATAGAGGCACCCTGAAACGCTGTATTTATATATGAAAAGTGCTTTCTTATTGCTATATAACTTTATTTACATCACTATTTATGCTGCCCTATTGTTATATATTTTAGTCACTTAAATATGAGTTAATAATTTCGATCAATCTAAAAAAATAAACGACAAATGGTTTAAATCAAACAAACAATATCGGCGTTTGTTTTCCCATAGAATCCTTTACCGAATACCGACACGACGATGAGGTTGATGATAAAGGAACAAAACAGCGCAATGCCCGACTCAATGAAGAAATACTTATTCGCCAATTTTACCTTCCGCTCATCGCTTCGATCCACATCTCGACTCTCAAACATCGACATACACGATTCTGTTCGAATTCAACAGTTCGTAATGAATTTCATTCACACTCGGTTCCAACTGTATTTCGTACATGGAATTGTACGAACGTTGATAAAACAGCGGGGCTAAAACTCGTTTTCTTTTCCTGCTTGCCTCTCCCTCCCTCCCTCTTCCCCCTCATCTACTTTCTATCCCACCTCTCCAAATGTGCGATAACCTGTCAACAACGGAAGACAATTTATACATGCTGCAGGTCGTATAAGTTGTATATATGGTTATGTAATGCAAACGTGATTTTTGCATAGAGTGAAGAGCAGAACTGCATAAAGTGTCGAAACAATTAAGAAAGAACACAGAAGCGATTCAAATGCTAACCTTGACAAGTGCTGAATGAAGATAAAGGTTATGAGGCATGATAACAGCACCTATGACACTAACTGCCATGAGAAACTCTTCTGTACCGCAACCGCTGCACCATGGCACAAAGGTATTCAGCGCGACTTCCTTCTGCAATGTTAAGAAATTCACCTATGAAACGGAAGAAAGATTCCCGCAAGTATCAGCATCGCCTACCCGCCATCAACTCTTTAGCACTCGCCCAGTCATTGCTTATAAACTTCTTGACCACTCATTATTTCGCTGCGCTCTCCTCCATCTGGTGTCAACAGTCCTTTGCCGCCATCCAGCTTCCGCATTTGCTCGCTTTCCTTAATTTTTGACGCCACTAAGTGCTACCTTTTCCACAGAATCACCCGATTGTTTTTTTCACCTCTGTCGGGTGACTGTGAAGTAAGAAGGGCAGTCGGAAAGGTGAAGGGGAAGGAGAAGCAAACATATCGTTATCTGCCACGCCAAGGAACCAACAGATCTTACGATCTTGAACAAAACCATCACTCCTCCTCTCCTCCCTTCCAATTCAGCAGCGCATCAAGCAATGCCTATATCAGTCTTCTATTCTTTCAACATATGCTTTTCATAATTTTGCACCGCCGCCAAAGATTTTCAAAACCCAGGTGATGTAACAGATGGAGCGAGGATTGTTTCAACGATTGCTGCACTTTTCCAATGAAGTAGTAACTCCTACCCGTTTCCTAGTAAGTAAACAGCTTTCGAAGTGAGCAAATGTGCACTTACAGCACTTGGTTTCGACATATAGAATTCGTATCCGAATGTAATCCCCATAACGGTAATAAGGAAGCAGAAAAAGAATTCGAATTTCCGGATACCATATCTATCGAATACCATGAACGTGAACGTGTCGCATATCGTAATCACTACACCAGCCCATAATGGAATCCTGAAAGGTACCCAATGTGCATCTATGCAACATTCTTCATTATAAAAGTGGAATCACATCAAGCAAATGTCATTTAAAAAATCAGCTTTCCCACTACTGATTGAAGATCGCTGTTTTCCGTGCGTAATTTACACTTGAGCATAATTAACTATCTGGAGGCTGTCTCCCTCAATTGTTTTCAGGATTAACATTAAAGTAGTTTATTGCTACACGAGTTTCCTACATTTCACCGATCGATGATAGAAACATTCCATACTTTCGCTTTTGAAAAGCTTTAGATATTTGTTCACATTAGATGGTACTATGACTGCTCAAGTGGCACTCACAGTTTGTCAACATTTTGCCTGCCAGCCTTATCTTTTCCGATATCATACCTTCCTTCACAACATCCATCTATATGCAGTAAAGTAACCCAAACTTACCTCAAATCTTTTCCTGCACAAAGATGGAAAAGCGGTAAGCCATTGAAAGTGGCTGAAACATCCGAAAGTCCCCAAAAAAGCCATAGACACTACACTTGAGCAATAAATAGGCATGGGCTTCAATGTTTACGCTATCCTAATTTCTAGTGTACCTTTGTTGTAATGATGCTACATTCTAGTGCTTTATTTATGTTATTAGACTCATTTCCTCACTAATCACTTCACCGCCTCGCTTATACATCTTGTCAGTACTAGGATATTTTGAGCTGTTTTCCCTCTTTATTCTCTTTCTCCTCTCAGTTCATAGTGTATTCTGGATTGTTTGCAATCCTTCTCCTTTGCGGTCTTTTCTTCATTTAACATGGATCGAATTTCCACTGACCACACTTATCATTCCGGTAATGGCCCACCCATGACAGATGCCCATGTTAATGACGAAACATCAACATGCCCAACATTTGCATATCACCTTGCTCATTCTCATTCATTCTCCCTTGTGTATGTCTGGGAGAGTTATCATCAGAACTCTCGCAACAGCTACTCTCCTATCTCATCGGCTACATCGTATGCGAAAAGAATAACTTACTTTCCAGTTCCTAGATCACAATTTTTTGGACCATTAACTTTTAAAATGGGCAGGAAATACCGATGACACCGCCTCCATTAAACGCAAATGATCTACAGTGTATTCAAAAGGGCGCAATTTATTTTATGTTGTTAGATGATCGAACATTCTGCGAAACATTCCATTTTCATGGTGGACGACAAAAATTTTATGAAAAAGGATTGAGAATTTTTATGTGAGCGTCACGAGACGTCGATATTTTTAAAATAAGGTAGCAGAGTCTCAGGAAAGGCTGATCTTAGTCGAGGCTTGGAGGGAGGGGAATCTCTTTCCTCCTTTCTGCTGAGATTTAGAGGTTTAGACTTAAAGAAGGAAATCCTTTCTAGCATTAGAGAAATTTCGAAAAGCCAACTCTCCCTCGCAACTCCATCGAGACCTCTCATCTTATCCAGCTACTACAAGCAGAGTTTTTATCTGCAGATGATGTTGCTCAATCAATTTTATATATCAGTCATGTCGTGATGTTGCAAACTTTCAGTTAAATATGTCGGCAAAATGTTGGATACTTCATTCGGTGTCGAATCAGAGAGCATCAGTCTTTTCGAAGCATACTATGTGATGTCAAGGCTACCCCATAATGACCACCAGCCACCTGTCTCCATTTCTCCTTCTCCACCCAACCCCCACCTCCTCACTAAGACTTCTGGCACTGTAGTCCCTGTAAAGGGGTCTCAAAGCCACAAGCGCTACTCGCTATAATACTCTCTCCTCAGATCATTTTGTTGTTTGAGTCCTGCGTTGCTGCGGACCAGTCGTTGGCGGCTTCTTAGAATTTCTCAAATAATTGCAGCTGCTCCTTATCTTTCGCTTAGTGACGGCTCACATCTTGCATCAGAATTGCACCTTGCTCATTCGACGGTAACCTTCAGCCTCTCAACTGTATCCTTTGTCTCCTTGAAGTCACATCACCTCCTTCAAAAGGTCTTAGCTAAAATAGTGATTTGAGGAAAATATGTGAATTGCGTCGAGTTCTTCGAATTAAAACAGTCGAGTTCCACATATGGATCTCGACGATTTCGGAAGGCGTTCGGTGGATGTCCCAATCTACATCGGTCGTTGATGCCCAAGAGCAGTCTCTTTTTGGCTGCAATAATTTCTTTGTACTTCACGAATTATCAAGTCACAGTCCTCATTGTGCCTACAATTCTAAAACAAGTCATTGTGAAAGCGCTTCATTTATCGCTGTGTTCTTCTTTATGTGCAAATTAGTTTTTTGGCAGTTTGCAATTCGATTAAAGCGTTTGTTTGATATTATGTGCAAACATGCCAAGCATTCGAGAGGAGGTAGAGTGCGATTGAAGTGCCAATAACTTCTTGCATGTCCGAGCCAACAATTGCCAACTCTACCATAATCCAGAGAACATAACGTGGAATTGGAGCGTAGTATTCATGTGCCACCTCGGCCATATGCATTCCACTTACAACACCCAAACGTGCCGATAAACGTTGCAACAGAAGGCCAAGAATATGCGCAAATAGAAGCACCCAAATTAGCTGCAAACTATTTCATTTGAACTACATTAATTTGTGAATACGTTTAAGTAAATTGTGCACGTGCATGTGTCAGTACTGCTATAAGTGATAGCTTCCCAGTATTGAATATTAATCAATGAATGAATAGTTCTCACACATCACTTTAGATATATGCAGTCATTACTGCATTCTAAAAAGTGCTTATAAAATGTTGCATTTTGCGCAAATAAACTCTAAGAGCGTTGCGTATTGAATGGCAATTGTCGATTAAATATCATTTTTCAGTCCTTCTTTCATGACATGTTAAAGTTTGTTATCTTGGTAGTGTCGCTGTTTTTCATCATGTCATCCGATTTAAGCGATCATTCTACGCACGTCCAAATCTGAATTTAACAAATTGAGCATTTAGGCACAAGCGAAGTATTCTACAAATTGTCAAGGTATTTTTACGCGAGCATGGCATATTTGGCGAATAACGCAAGCAAACCAGCTCTACCTTATATCTAGCTGTTGCACCCGACTGTAAATCGCTTTCGATATTGCCTGGATCGAGATAGGCAATACTCATAAGAAAACCTGGCCCTGTGAACGCCCAAAGAATACGAAAACTGAACCATCTCTGAAACAATTGAAACCAAAAGTAGTTTCCTGTCAAATGGTGCTCCACTTACTGAAATTTTGATAGCGAAGTAACTTTTGTGACAACCAACGGAAGATCGGACGCCTACCACTATTTGAATGCTGACTATCGAATATTTGATCGTTTCTTCTAAGCTCACTGGACATCAGTGGTATCAACTATATTGTCACTGAAGTTGCCTGTATCAAGTTATTTTCAACTTAAGCGCTTTTAGTTGGCCATATTAGCCAAGAAGAGGTGGTTATTCAAATGCAATATAACGCCACAACAACATGGAGGTATTTTAACACTTCCTTCGTGTTACGCGTGTTGTACGCGATACTACTTACTACTACTAATACTTACTACTACTACCAGTACTATTAAGTAGAGATGGTAATAGTGACAGTAATAAATATTAATAGTGATGATAATGGCAGTAACGATAGCGGTAATAATAATAGTAATAAGCAATTATGACACTGATAAGAGTAAAAGTCAAAAAGCGTAAACACCGCAAAAAGAAGCAGAATGTCCTCTACACAATACTGACTGAGAACCATACCTCCTCGATATCTGGAATTGTGACCTTATTGTCAAGAATATCGACGTTTTTTTTTGTGGCTGCATAATTGTGTTTCCTCGCCTTTCTTGGGATTCGCCGAGGAGTGATAACCGCAGACATTATCACAAACAGTGATGCCTTCGTATTCCTCTGTCCCCTTAAAGCGCATTCTAACGTCACGTCATCAAAAATGCTTATCACTAACTCTCAACGGACACATCGAACAACCTGATTACGACTCTTATAGTGCTCATAAATTTCTCGGATACCTCATAGTAAATCCTTTCAGCTTATTTCTTTTAAGCATATATTTTGTTCAATATAAGCTATGCCGAAATCTTTCTTAGTGCACCGTCACTTTCTTTAAAAATTGCTGCACAGAAAATCGTCTTTGATTAAACGAAAAAGTGATATATAAGAAAGTGTTTTACGTATAGAACTACTCTATTACAGCAACGTTCTTCACGCTACCTATTTTATTTACAAAAACACAATGAGAGAGTTTCAAAATGTGTTTGCATATGTCTACCTCTGTCTCTGGCCAATATCAACGCTCGAGTCATGCACTACATGCAAGTCCATGTTAGTATTGGTAGGTACACTACGTGCAAGATGGCGTCCACTAAATAGCTTGCAGTCGATTCTCTTCGGATAAGTCACACATGATGGCACGAATGTAGGTGAAAAAATGGATGGAATTTATACAGAAACACTGAAATAAGTTTCTAGTTGAAGGGTGCACTGGAAAACGAATTTTATGTGGACAGTGAATGTAAAGTGAAATCAAAAATCGAGCGCAACTTTCGAAACTCTCCAAAATAATTGCATATTTATGCACCGAGTTTGTCAGAAAGGCAGAATCTCCAACGCTCCATTTCTGCCGACAGTCTTGGCATGTTTTTCCATTTCTCTGCCTTAGTAGATCTGTCGACCTCTCAAAGGTTTCTTCAGAGTGCAACATATCGAAAAATAGTTTCCTTGCTGAAAAGCCGTAGAAACGTGCATGTGAAGAACAACTCAACGCGCCAGAATATCATTCGACCGCTAGTGCTGGCAAACCATATCACAGGCTATGAGCGACTGCATGGGCTTTGCATGAAAGCCACCGCTAGGTATGAGAGAATAATTTACGGTTTACCTTTCCTCCTTATCGAAGTAATCCGATCGTTTTTGGTTATTCACGATTTACAGCCCCTTCTTATCGGAGTAATCCCAACGTTTTTCAGCAGTTTTTTCATTTGCTTCTATGTTTTCGTTTTTATCCAAATTGCAGGCTTTCATTCTCAGCTATGCATTTCTTTCCGCACAGTAAGTGACCCATATTGCAGCCAATATACTTCAGTAATTTTTTAATGTACCCGCAAATTTTCATGCAAATGCACAGTTGCAACGTCATGCTGTGCGCTTGCATGCGTGTGTGTAATAGTCTATCGTCCGTCCGGTCGTTTCGGCTCGCTAACCCTAACAGCAATTGTGATGAAATTTGCTGAACCGAGGCAGGAAGTGGTTCCCATGCAGATTATCGCGTTGAATTGTTAGTCTCTATAAGATCGACGACATGTAGGAAGAATCGGAAGAGTCTTTCACAGTAGGTCAGACATTTTTCCGATGGAAAGATCGTAATTCTTTCAGAGGGTTTATATAATCATTCAGCCGCGCAGGAATGCAGTGATGTAGCGTTTCACTTCGCTTTTCGTGTTATTTTGCATATGGACAGCATGATAAAATAGATTGCAAAAGGCGCATATTGTGCTAGCCTCTTCCCACCTGTAGAAGCACACTGTGTGCGGTAGCCTGATGCGCTTGTCCATATAGCGTCGAATCGAAAGCGTATTATTGGAGTTGTAAAGCTTCTGTGGCAGCGCTTTGAAAAACGCGTTGTTGAAAGAGGCATTACGCGACGTCAACAGCGACGAGATAAGACTTGCAAACTGTGCGAAGTTTTTCAAAAAGTGAATCGAAAATGCCGCGAAGCTGTATGCAAGCAATCAAAGACCTTAGACTTGCGTCTGCATAAATATCGTACCGTGTACTTGTGTCCGTGGGTACTGAATATCACCCTTAATTAGGTGGGTTGCCAAGATTGCGTTTGCGAAGAAGGAGAGGGGAATTTGATGGAGAAAACAGTGTGGTTGCTTCAGCTTGGTTATTCAGCATCGTAACGTGACATGGCTATTAGCACCTTAGAGGACGAAAAGGAAAGCTTGCTAATTAAAGGCCACCAGGAAAATGTAATGAATACAATTATTGTTAGAGAGCGATTGGTCAGAAATAGAACAGGATAGACGGTCACGTTAGGATTTTTACAAGCCTGCCAAATGTTGTCTGAATTTTTGAAACAGTTCTGCAAGACGCAAAGGACAATTCTGCAACAGGCAAGTGACAGTTCTGCAAGAGGTAAGTGACCCACCAATCAATGATCAGAACGCATAATTCGAAAACTGTGTCGTTTTTATATGGCGTGATCGTAAAGCATTCACTGTTTTCTAACACATCATGTTTGGTTTTGCCTGATTTAATGCAAAGATGTTACGCCGTTATCAGCGCAGTAAAAACGCTTCATAGAAGAACGTTTTCGGGATGTTTTATAAATAGTACACCTCCATGGAGCTCGCAATAATAAACCATGAATTGCTTGGTGACAGATGGAAGTTATGTAGAATGACTAACCTCCCGTGTGGGACACCACTTAGTCAAGCGGAACGGAATTACTTCCAGATCACATCTATAATCCACTACGTAGCGAAAGAAGAACAGTTTCCTATAGTTTCTCGGGGAAAAAAATTAGCGAACATGGAGAAGCTAAGGTTACTAAAATTCTAAAAATGAGACGTCAGATGGTGAATACGAGACTCTTAAGGATTCAAAAAAAGTACAAAAAGCACAAAGCGGGCCGTTTCCATCGTTGCGATGAGTCACGCACTGAAACATCAGTGACAGCAAAAGAAAGCACAAGAAAATGCTCACTCATCAAGAAAACAAGAGACGTGCAAAGCTCGCAGGCTTGCTCAACTGGTTCTTATATCCTCCCCTCTGCATTTACGCGTTCCTCTTGCAAAGGAAAAATGCGCAAATTATTTTAAACAACACTGAGCAGCAGTGGTCGATTTTTTAAAATATTGATGTTGGATGCTCTTACTTTCTAACTCGCTGTGATTCGTATAAAAGATAATATTCCTACGTTTCCACTGCTCTGCTTGTTTATCCGAATAGAACAAAAGTTTGTCACAATCGCCTTCTGGATTGTTTCAGAGCCGATTTCTTTCCATTTATTATGAAGCGTTGTTTGCTGGCACCTTGCCTTTTTTGCTTCTGCTTTTCTTTTCCGTCGTCTGCTAAGTTTTTTATCATCCGTCTTCACATGTTTCTAAAATATTTTCCCTTGTAAATACTTGAAAATCCAAAAATTAAAAAAAATAAATTCATTTAAACCTTGAAGTGCATGCATTTAAGAACCAAAAGGAGTATCTTTATCGAACCCTTGATTTTTGCACAAACAAAGATCTACTTATAGAATCGCCTTCTTTGTGAACGAATGTGGCAACTGCAGAAGTTGATTAGCTGTTCCTAACAGTTGCATAGACGGATTAGCTGCATGGACTGTTTTGCAGTCGTTAGACGCGCTATGTTTTATGCGAAACCGAGTAACCCATAAAAGTTAAAATTTACTTTTCTGATCAATTTAGCGACCATTTCTCTGATCATTCCTATCAAAGATGTTGTTCTCCAATGGTTGCAAATCTTTTCGCTTTTATATTAATTCGTTTACTATTGTTGACTGATTGATGAATTTTTCTTTACATAGTACGCAATTTGGGGGGAGGGGGGGCTGGGGGGAAGTGCACTGCTTGACAGTCTTTAAAACTAGGAAACGTTCAAATTTCTCCCTGATTCAATGCGATCATTGCAGATCTTCTAGCAATGGACAGAATATAACTTAGCAATAAACAAGAATATTTAACACATGAAGGAGGCATTTTAAATGCTCTTATTCATCACGTCGTATAGTGAAAAGCGGCAAATATTTGCTTAACAATGAAGTGAATGGAGCGCTTAAAACAAACGCTCGTTTTTGCATGTCATCTTGAGTGTATTTTTAACGTCCTTTTAAGCAAATATTCGGAAAGAAGATAAATGCCTTATAACATGAGGCACTTTAACTGAACCCGATCGCAGTATAACGTGGAACTGTTTTATGAAATGAGGAGAAATGTGCAGAAAAATATGACATGCAGTGCGTTTTTCCTCTTATATAAACTCTTTCAGTGCTTACTCAATGCGCACTTCCAAACGAATTCAATGCGATGTTTTCTGCGCGCAGCTATCTGTGTGCGTGCTATTTTGGACTTGACGAACTGCGGTGAATGTACCAAATTAAGTAGCAAATGACAAGTTTGACCATGTGTCGAAGTGAACTTTAATGTATCTTTTAGAGCTTTCATCTATGGAGTTCACTTCTGGAAAAATCTCAAAGACGCAAACCTCATTGGACTATCCGAACTGTTCTCCACTTTCGAGTACGAATCGATTGCAAGTGCACTTCTGAACAAGCGGCAAAGAAGGATTTGAGGGGCCATTTTATAGTGTGAGGAAGTCATGAGGAATTTCCTTAGAATCGCAGAACTGAAGGCCAAGGTTTACATTAATTTAGAAAAGTTGATAATTCAACTTTTCTAAATTTTTGCCTCCAATACTTTAAATACACCTTAAACACCTCGACTTACATGCTTTAAATTGTAAATCTTCACATGACCACAAATTCTTTCTCTTTCGAAGCGGAAGTTGAAGCGATATAAAGAGACGTCTGTTCGCAATGAACGTTTTGTTAATTAAAGTTAAGTGAAGTAAAATAATGGTTCTTTTATACGTGAAATGAGTTTTTTGTGAAAGCAGGAGAAAACAGATGGGCCAGGGTTGTCATCGATGTCACCAAACGTCTGCAGAAAACCACAGAAGTTTCTTGAGGCTCCAATGAAAACTGAATTTGTAACAGCGGTACTTTACAGTTGATGCATTAAAACTCTAATTTCAGCTAATCAGCGTATATGATGGCGGATTTTCCATTTGGCATTTGAATACCGGAAAGTTCAAAAAACTTTTGTGATGCTACTAGTTAAAATATTTTCTCTATTTTATTGACTAATTAATTTCAATCAACAGAGCATTCATTACGAGTAAATGTCTCTTCATATCGCTTTCACTTGTCCCGCTTCAATGCTTCTTTGTTCCAGTTGGTTCCTGCGATCTTTTTTGAAGAATCACTTCGTCTCATTGCAGGCCGGCCTCTAGTTCTTTTTCCAGTCCGTAGTGTCCATTGTGTTATTCTTTTTACTCAGTCGTCATTTTTCAGTGCGGATATCTTCGCCGCCCATCTAAATTTCCTCATTCCGGCATCTGTTACCCAATCTTTTGCCTTTGTTACACCTCGCAACCATTCACTTTCCTCTCCACCAGTCTGATTCCTGTTATAATTTCCATTCTTCCCTCTGCCACTGCCGGTAGCTTGCGCACCTTCTTATTTGTTACCATGATTCAGAACCGTATGGTATCACTCTTTTTTCAAAGGGTTTCCGCTCGAGACTCAACGGTACTTTTTTTTCACGGTAGAAGTCTTTATTCTTAAAAAATGCTTCCAGCATTGTTTCATCCTGCGTCGCACATCTGCTTCCGTCCCTTCGCTCATTTTTATTGTTGACTTTTACTGATCCTGCACTTGGTAAACACGTGGATTTGGTCGTTGACTTGCCCTGTCTAAACGCTGCGTGCTCGACATCTTGCTTCTTTTCGATTTGTTGCTGCAGTCTTTTGCGTAGAACTTTCGAGAAACACTTCGAGATTGTTGGTAGCAGGGGTTGGGGGGATAGTTTCTGATATCATTTGTATTGCCCTTCTTTGGAAACAGAATTGTCTTTGAGAAGGCGGAGCCTTCAGGGATTTATTGATATTCGATCATGTTGTTGAACAGGCTTTTCAGCGATGTTAATGGTTCCTTCCCGAGTTTCAACATTTCGCCAGTTAATCCATCGATACCTGGCGCCTTCCGTTTTTCATGCTTTGGGTAGCCTTTCTTATTTCTCAGTCGATGACCAGTAAGAACGGCTCATCGCTTTTTCGTACAACGAAAATGGGATCAGTCCCTCCTCCATACAGTTTCGTAAAGAACTCATGAAAGATGCGCTCAATTTCTCGCGTTTCTTTAGTGAGTGAATCGTCACTTTTCCTCAGCTCAATTATTCTTTTCTTGTTTTCAACTAGCGAGCTCCTTGCCCTCTTCAATTTCCCGTTAGCTGCGGCTTGCTTCATTATATTCAGATATTCAGATACTTATGTGGCATTATTCATGACAACTTGAAGAATACGATGCAACACATGTGGTCAGTAATGCAAGGAATGTGATGAAAGTTTTGATAGATTGCGTTACATTCTGACGCACTGCATGGCTTCAGAATCCATATTTAGTGGCAGTTATTTCCGCATGCGAGCCTATTTCTCGGCTGTGCGATCCTTGGCTTACTTGCGTGCGGCAGTAAAACAAATTTGATTAATCAGCGTTGGTAGACTTTGCTAAAGCTTTTTCTCCATGGTAAAGACTACCTTAAGAATGACCAACAAACAAATGTGGGCTATAAAATACCACTTGGCGATAGTTGATTCTATATGTGAACAACCCTACAACGGAACGAGTTCAAAAGAGCATATAGTTCACTTTTTCCACAGGAGAGTTTAAACCGATTAGGCTTTCGTGAATGATTTGGAGGAAAAGCAAATAATTGGTCGAATTTAATACCTGAGAAATTATTTACTATTTCATAGCACATTACTGTCGGGAAAGCACTATATGGTATTATTCCAGTGGCTGCAGATCAAGAATACTCAATGAAATTTGCACACAGCAACTTGCACCTGATTCATGATTTTCTGTAAGTATTTTTGAACGTTTTCAGCGAGCTGCACGTCTGAAAGCACCATACGTCAACAGAGTCCAGGAGAATTGGGCAGCAAACGTTTTACATCAGTGTTCCAAACATTAATACCGCAGGGACCTGTTTGCATGTGAAATATTTTCCCGACAGTTCTGCGCAATCCTGGCTCCAGTAGAGATCTCAGCAAATTTTCGCAGAAATCATGAAAACCAGTTGTAATAAATGATGAAAGTTGATTATCTAGGCGTAGAAGGCAATTAACACGAAAGCAATATGCATTACAAGATGTTTATTTAGTAAGCATCTAAGTGACAATCATTTGGCGACTCACCGAAACTATCAACATCTTCGTGAAGTACGTTAATGTCAGTCGCAGAACCTACGGGTGACCTGTAGCTTTTCAGATCATCAGCGAATAATTCAGAAGTGAACAACCCACTGTATATGTTGCTGATACATATTACAAACAAAGAAGAGGCTAGAACGTTTTTTGAGGCACATCGCTGATTAGACTGTACATCTGTGGGTGGCAGTTACTCTGCGACTTTGACCGAAAGATCCAGTTCGCATCTTTCTATGAGTTGGAATATTTTTCACGTTGTAAACCGTGATAAAAACGAATGAAATTTTCGCTTTTAATAGAATTATCTTCGATAATTTCCCCTTGATAAGACTGGAAAGCATTTACACTAAAGCGAGGCTTTAATTTTCCGTTTGTTTACCAATACAGTCTTTTGTGGTTTCGAGTTCCCTAGATTGGCTAAAGGGTCTTTTCCGTAGACCGCTGGGCATTTGCCAAATGCAACTCAACTGCGCGCACTATATCGCTGCCTTCGAAAAGCAACTTCATAGCTAAACACCGTAAAAAATCAGGCAGTTTTGGGTGCTTACACTGTGCTATCATCGATCTACGCATTCCTCTATCATAGCACTAACGTAGCGTAGAAATTTGTCGTGGATAACGTTCACTGTTGTGGAAGCAGTCAGATAGCAGCCCCACTGCAATCATGCGAACAAGCTGTTTGCTTGCAGCCACTCGCGTTCATGAAAACCGTGCTGACAAATCGAAGGGAGCATGACACGTTGCAAAATCAGCTCAAAATACATTTTTCACAGAATAAATTACTCGCCACAAAAATCCTTTCGACTGGACAAGAGATAAGAGAATTTTGGCAACCGCAAATATTTCCTCCAACTTGGCAACGCAGTGAAACTTGTGCTAGAATCATTTCAAGTATTCAGTTATATATGCAGTTGCTTTAGATGAGAACAAGAGATGGGAATCATTTGTGGGTACAGTCGGCCGAGGAAATAAGCGCAATTCTTCAATAACATTGAAATGCAAAGGTATGTTCATTACGGTAGGCAGGCCTTAAGTGCAAGTAAAAGGTGTTAGCAGCTAGCTGTCCATAACGAAAGCCTTGATTGAGAAG